>CANSGD010001405.1:1200000-1800000 GCA_947645195.1 Patellifolia procumbens
CTAGTTTAGCTCATAATTTGTTGAGTAAGGGAAAATTGATGAATGGTGGGTTAGTTGTGTTTTATTAAGGTAAATGTGCTATTAGAGATAAGAAGTCGGGTCTTAATATTGCCACTATTAGTATAACCCAAAACATAATGTTCCCTCCTGATGTTTCTATGGTGAAAAACAGGGCTATTATTATTAACGAACGTAGTGAATCTGACCTATTGCATTTGCGTTATGGCCTGGCCACTTACATCTTAATGGGCTGAAGTTACTAAGTCAAAAGGAGATGTTGCTCAGGCTTCCATATATCACAACACTTGAGTTTTGTAAAGGTTTTGTCTTAGGGAACCTTAGCAAAATACCGTTTCCAGTTGGGAATTCATGGAAAGCATCTGAATATCTTGAGCTAGTGGACGGTAATTTGTGTGGACCAATAAAAACAAAGTCCTTAAACAATAATCATTATTTTTACTATTCACTGATGATTATACACGAACGCGCTGTGTTAATTTTTTTACACTCAAATCTGAAGCTCTTGATACGTTCAAAAGGTTCACATGCCTTATTGT
Source organism: Patellifolia procumbens (assembly GCA_947645195.1). Classification (NCBI taxonomy): domain Eukaryota; kingdom Viridiplantae; phylum Streptophyta; class Magnoliopsida; order Caryophyllales; family Amaranthaceae; genus Patellifolia; species Patellifolia procumbens. Next base: position 1,200,558 of record CANSGD010001405.1, read on the forward strand.
GAAGCAATCAGATCATGGTTCAAAAATACGGTTTCGCTAGCGGAAACGGTTTCGGTCGCTGTTTTCCTAGAATGGAACGAATATGTTGGTGGCGGACCGCAACGGTTGTCGCGGCAAGAATTCAATTTTATAATTTTTAGGTGTTTGTAATACTTTACCCACTATTACATGTATATTAATAATATAAGACTAACTAGAAACTTAAATATTCTCATAAAAAAGTAAACACCTAAACTAGGAAAATTTATTTGTTCCATAAACGTTAGTTAAATAATACTTCCTCCGTTTTTATTTAGTTGACACGTTTTGACTTTTGACACTATTCACATAATCTACTTTGACAATCTTTTGTGATTTATATGTAAGAACAAATATAGTCATGTGGGGTCTTGTTAGATTCGTCTCATTATATATTTTCAAGATATCATATTTTTATAATATTTATTCATCAATTTTCCAAGATAAAAGTGATTGAAATCACGCGTTGGTAAACGTGATAAAAGAAACAGGTCAACTAATAAAAAACAGAGGAAGTAGGAGTAAACTCAGCAGCTCTTCATTTTTCACTAAAAATAAAACATACCAGTACTTACTTAACCCAAGGCTCCCACTATCTATTAAAATAATCCCCCACTTACCCATCTAGTCTTCTGTAAATAAAAGTGCTAACTGCCCAGCTGTCCCCCACTCCCCTCACTCTTCTTTTACAAAAATGTTACCTATCATTTATTTAAGGCACCACATGTCCTAGCTGTCAACCACTCCCAATATCATACTTCCTCCGTTTAAAAATAGATGCTACATTTCATGTTATCACGCTTGCCAATGCATTATTTTAAACATTAATATCTATAATTATCAATAAGTAAAAATTATAAAAAGTAAATATTAAAAAAATACATATTGAGACGAATCTATCAAGATCCCATATGACTATGTTTTTTTCAAAATCTAAATCACCAAAGCTAATTAAAGTTTAAACCATGAATAGTAAACACTATGCAAATGTATCATCTATTTTGAAACGGAGGAAGTATAAGCATTGTCTTTAACCTCGAGCCTTCGATCAAAACGACTTTCCTACAAGAGAGCCGACCATGGAGAGTCGAAATTGAGTGGAGCATCTCAGCTATGCCGACTTGTACCGGTCCGATTTGAGCGAGTCTGGTACGTACCGGCCGCACCGCTCCAAAATATGCTGGTTTTGAACGCCGTTTTTTTGCACCATGAATCCGATTATTTCATAAAGAAGTTGCGCGTAGACAACGAAGGTGAGTTTTGCTCAAATGACTTTAATGCCTTCCGTGAGGAGATTGGAATTCACAAGCCACTCATTGCACCATATACTCCAGAGAAAAAAGACATTGTTGAACTAAAGAATCGGACCTTTGTAGAAATGACGTGAAGCAACACTGATTACTTCTGGGAAGTAGTAGCTATAGCCGTGTATCTCCGCAAGATCTCTCCTGCAAAGGCAGTCATGAATCAGACTCCATATGAAGCATGGCAAATTATAAAGCCTCTCGTAAGTCACTTAAAAGTATTTATTGTAGAGCTTATGTTTTGGTAAAATCATCCTGTCATAAACTTGATAATAAATCAGAATAACGTGTTTTTCTTGGTTATATATAGCTTGCAATCCAAAGCGTATAAGGTTGTTTAATGAGTCTGCAAGTGTTATGATGCTGAAACAGGAAGATGATGCCCTTTATTGATGATGGAAAAGCCTGTAACACACTTCCTAACACAACACAAGATGACAACAGCGATTCCCCACGAAACACTACTCCACCAACAATCACACAATTCGGCAGCAATAATACATTTGCAATCCCCCGTAATTTTATGAATTTTATAAATATATTTAAAGTATATTTATAATCATTTTGATATTTATTTCATTTAATTATTTCAGTATTGACTATTTTGAAAGTCAAATGATTGTTTAAACGTTTTAAATAGTCATTAATTGTTTATTGAGTTGTATTTAAGTATTGAATATATAATTTAAAGGTTTTGGGTCCTGTTTAAAATGAATTTTAATGTTGGGTTGAGGAGCTCAAACCATTTGTTTATATTTGTGATCAACTTGAGCCAAAACCTAAGCCTAACCTAAGTGCCATAGGTTTTTAGGTTTTAGGCAAAACCTATAAATACCCCCCAAACCCCATAGTTTTACATTTTTTATTTTCTCCCTCTCTCGTCAAAATCGGCGCCACTTCTCTCCCTCTTCTCCCTCGTTTTGCGTGCGCCAGCCAACACCCACCTCACCCCCATTTGCTTCCGGCGTCCGACCACGACACGCACACCCCTCCTTCTCATTGCGTGCTGCCGCCAACCACGCAGGGCTCCCCACCCTTTTTCCGCCTTCGTTCGCCGGCAGCCAAGCAGTAGCAGTAGCAGCCGCGCATCTGTGCGTTGTGCAGCCACGCGCCACCTCCCACGCATGTCCTTCTTCCGTTTTTCCAGTTTTTCGTGGTTTCTTTGGTTATTTCTTAATCCCTTATCCTCTACTTTAAAGTTAACTATATTTTTAATGTTAAAGTTATAATTTTTATGAGTTTTTATATGTTTTATAAATAAAATTGAAAACTTTATTATTCGAATTATAAAAAAATTTGATTTTTATTTATTGTGAATATAAAGTATAATTTCAGATTTATTATTTATGGTTTAAAGTGACTTTTAATTATTAAAGTAATGATTTTTGAGGTTTTAAAGCCTAGGTTTATGAGTATTATATTAAAGGTTGGAACTTTCATATTTTTAAACTATTCTAAAACGAGTTTTGAAGCGTTTTAAAATATATTATATTGCTGTGAATTAAATAGCATATTAATTCATTGTTGTATTATTATATTGGTAGGCGGAGAATTTACTTTAGGCGACTTCTAGAATTCTAAAGTGCCCTCTCACTTTGTCTACACAAGGTACGTACATGTTCTTATGTGTTAGACTAGTATCATGTCCTAAGGATTAGGAATATTTATAGTATCATGTATAAAGGAACCCTTTTATGGTTTATACGTGGCTATTGAATTGGAATTACGTGTTATTGAGCATGTTAATTGCCTTTATGATTTATTACATGATTGAATGGATGTTTGATTCAAGCATGTTGTTATGGGAATGTTTATATTTTGATCCATCGTGTGATGTGGATTAATATTATTTTATTATTAGATTATGGATTTTGGTATTATTTCTCTTAGTGGATATTTTATTACTTCTCAAAGGTCGAGGACTTTGTGAGTAAGTTGGATTATTATTGGATATTATTATTTTACTACTTTGCATAGACCGAGGGTATTGTAGGGTATGTATATTTATTGTCATTGGATATTCGATTGTTGATTTAAGTCAACAAATAAATTTGTATATGTTTTGTCTTTGGACATTCGATTGTTGATTTAAGTCAACAAATAAATTTGGAGGATTAATTCTTGGTCAACTGGAATTGTTTGATCAATTATTTAATCCTAAGATAAAAGAGGAATATTTGTTGTATTCTTGTTATGTGTTGGTTGCTTTGTTAGAGTCCAACATTGAATAACTTACTAATACTTAAAGTGGAAGTGAATAGCAATAATAGCTTTAGATTTGTGCACGTCTGAAGTTCTGGATTTGTATGAGTGGGAGTACATGGTGGTAGCCCATGGCTTTTCTTGGGGTCAGATTGATCATCGTACCCTATTTTTATTTCTAAAGGTTCCTCGATATCGTTGGTCAAGTGGTTACAGAGTTGCGCCCGTAACTCGATCTTTCATTTTGAAGACTGGTTTTGGTTGGACAACTCGAACCATTGTCTATTCAATTTACTAAATGATTATCATGTTGTGTGTCTTGTGGAGTGAAGTCTTATTTTACGAGTTGAGGTCTTGAGGTATTTTTATTGATCATGTTCTATTGCTTAATAGTATCATGATTAAGTTTCATGTTTTATTTTATTTATGTATGTACTCAGCTTTGCTGATTACATGCTTTTCTCTGTGTCGATCATGGTTGTGCCTATTGATCCCGTGATGACCCTTTATTAGTTAGCAGTTTTCAATTGAGTATTTGCCTACAGGTTTGGAAGGCATGATGCATCGTCTCAATCACTCATTTGGGACTTGGGAAGCATTGTTGAGAGATCATTTTGTTACTTATATTGCTTCCTACCTTTACGTTACATTAATTAAGTTTGTTTTGTGGATTATTTATTTTAAATGGTTTAAATTGGTTTGAATTATCTTTCGAGGTTTGGATTATGATTTGACAATTATTCATCTCTTAAGTATTTAATAAAGTTTTTTTTAATGTTTTTCCGCTGCAATACTCTGAGTGAGCCTATACGTTTTCACACAGGCAACAATGCCTTGATAATTCTCCGTTTTAATTGGAAAAATATATGTTTTATAAAGTGAGAGTTGTTGGGGTGTTACAATATCATTACTGGAGAGTTCACCTGAATCTCAACCGAGATTCCGTACACTAAGGGATTTGTATGAAACAACTAACTTTGCTCTCTTAGTGTTAGATCCTATTTACTATGATGATGCTGCCCAAGAACAAGTATGGCGGGATGCTATGATGGAAGAAGTAAAATGCATAGAAAAGAACCCCACGTGGGAGCTAGTTTATGTTCCGGAAGGAAAAAAAAAAGCTATCAGGTTAAAATGAGTGTTTCGTCCAAGTATGATGCTAGTGGAAGTGTACAAAAGCATAAAGCTTGGCTGGTGGCTAAAGGCTATGAAAAAGCGCAATGTGTTTACTATGATGAGACATTTTCTCTCGTGGCTTCTCATTTGAAACAGTGAGACTTTTCTTGCCTTAGCTGCTCAACTTGGTTAGTTATTTATCAATTTGATGTCAAACCGGCTTTCCTTAATGGAGAGTTGAAGGAGGAGGTATTTCTTGTCGAACCTGAACACTTTGTTGGTCGTGATGAGGGGGGACAAAGTTTATAAGTTACCGAAGGCATTATTATATGGCCCTAAAACAAGCCCCACGTGCATGGTATCACAACATTGATTCTTATTTTCTGGAAATTGGTTTTCAAAGGGTGAAAATGAGCTTGTATCTCTATTTGAAGATGGAAGGTACTACTCATTTTTGGTGGTTTGTCTATACGTAGATGATTAGATATATTAGGGTCATGTGAGTCTATTGTTGCCCAGTTCAAGCAAGTATGTTGAAGAAGTTCGAGATGACAGACATGGGTTTACTCCATTATTTTCTTGGGTTAGAGGTAAAACAAGGTGGTGTTGGTATTTTCCTCTCGCAACGCAAGTTTGTAGAAGATTTTCTCAAAAAATTCCAGTTGACGGGATGCACACCAGCTTACAGTTCTGTGAATCCTAAAGAAAATTTATCGGGTTATGATGATACATGAACAACAAATGCAAAGTTGTACAAAATCATGGATGGTGCTTTAAACTACCTATCTCACACAAGACATGACATTGCACACTCTGTGGGTCTGGTTTCTAGGTTTATGTATAATCCTACAAAACATTATCTTGGAGTTGTGAAGAGGATATCATACTACATTACAGGTACTTTCAATTACGGGATTTGGTACAACATAATTGGTGGTATTGATCGCCTCAAAAGTGTCGTTAGATTCTAAAGCCGATGCAAAAGTAATTAAATTTCCTAAATCTCCTACTAACATATAGCAAGGGTAAGTCAGGGTCGAATCCTCAGGCAAGTGAACGTAGTACTTATGTTTGTCCAACTAATCCTAGTTCTAAGGGTTTTTATATTTGGTTGAGTGGAGAGAATAATGACTAAAAGTACTCTAAATTAAACTAAATGCACAATTGACTCAATCAAAAGGTAGTTCTAAGAATATGAGAATAAAGACACTAGGAATGTAGCTACACATGGCATTGGAGAGTCAAACGAGAAACCAACTCAAGAGATATAGGGATTTACATGCTTCACTCAATCGAATGGGTAAATACTTTTTTCATAAATTCTCACTACCTCTCTCGAATAGTAGCAAACTAGAGAAAATAAGCAACAATAGACCTCTTTCGAATAGCCTATAATCACTTAAAAACTCGCGAATAATAATCTAGAGTCCTTCAATGGTTTTCCTTTTGAATTTAAGCCAATCTCTTGGTCTTAAATTAGAATACAAATTAAGTTTAGGAATGAATTTTAAAATAAACATAGACAATGACAATCAAAATCAACAATACAAGTTCATAATCATGGCCAACAAATAGAAACAAGCCCTAAAACATCAATCAATACAAACAATTGATAAATAATCCCCTAACAATTCAAGAATAATAATTTAACTCCCCTTTACTATGTTTCACTACATTCCTAACATGAAAGACTACTCACTAAAAATTATGCAAGGAAATTGAATATAAAATTTATTTAAATTAACAAATTAAAACATGGTAATTAGGTTAGAGATGAGAAATACTCGAGAGAAAGCAGATGAAAGCAATACCAAAAGATGGAGAATGAAATTCCGGAAACAAAATATATAAACTTGCGAGCAATCCGAGCTATTATTCTTGATTAACAATGGAGTTTTCACAATATGGAAGAAGAAGAGAAATCAACAATCGCACTCTAATCTCTTCAAAAGCTTGTAAAAACTAAGTGTCTCTACAAAATTAGGGTTAAAAATAATTATACCCTTCTAATATAATGTAAAAACGAGTCTAACAAAGCCTTAGATCGAATAGGAAAAGTCGGACTTTCGTGCATTCAAGCGGACGCTTAAATAGCCTAAGCGGACGCTCCAAAATGCTCCAAAATTCCTGCCACCAAAACCATGCAAATAAGCGGATGCTTATGGTTAAGACATACGCTTTCAATGGTTAAGCGGACGCTCTAAAATGCTTAAAATCTATGCCAACAAAACCATGGAAATAAGCGGGACGCTTACAAAGGTTTAAGTATCTTCCATGAGCTCTTGGTAACTCCAAAACCTCACTTCATGCATACACAAACCATCATAAGTCGTCTTTGGCATAAAAACAATACCATTTACATTCACTAGCATGGAACGTCACACCATCAAATATACAAAGCTTAAAAATCATCAAAATGATTATTCATGGCTTCTTTCACTTCCGTAGTCGATCCAAAAGCTTTATCTCATCTCCTCAAGAGCTCCAAAGTCAATGAAACATCTTCCAACCTAGACACCTGAACAAAAACACAAGAGGAGACATCGAGGCACATCGCGTAATACAAGATTGAGCTGAAAATCATGGGAAAATACCAAAAATTACGCTGATGTACTAAAATGAGAAGATAAGAGAAGAATGGTGTGAAATGAGAAGAAAGAAGGTGGAAAGGAGGGAAAACATGAGTAAAAAGAGCCTTAAAAGTGGATATAAAATCCACTTATCAGGTATGAGATTGGTCGGCCACAGTGACAGTGATTGGGCTGGGTCGCTCGATGACTGAAAAAGAACTTTCGGGTACTTTTTCACGCTTGGATCTGGTGTTGGCTCTTGCTCATAAAAAATAGTAAAATAGCCTTATCCTCATCTGAAGCAGAGTATGCATGAATCACTTCCGCATCATGTCAAGTTATATGGTTGAGAAGCATGTTAGCAGGCTTCCTTTAGATCAAGAAACTGCTACAGCGATATATTGTGACAACATGTCAGGGATCCATCTAACAAAGAATTTTAGTCGTACGAAGCACGTCGAAATTCGACACCACTTCATTCGTGAGTTAGTAGCAAAGGGAGGTATTGCAGTAAAGTTTTGTACAAATTAACAAATGGTTGACATTCCTACCAAGTCATTCGCGTTAAAAAAGCATGATTACTTCATAATGAATATGGGAGTATGCAATTTAGAATCAAGGGGGTATATTGGATAATTTTGTAGTTTATTCAATGTTGGTTATTGACCTTTACCTTTGATTAAGCATTAAGTGTTATTCCGCATATTTGTAAGGTAATTAAGGAAATAGGTTTCATTTTTTTGAAGTATTAAAGCTATTTATAAATTAGTATTTTCGATGAAAAGGGTATGTTAGTAATTTCAGCAAGAAGAGTATTTTGGTAATATTACCATTAAGGGTATTTTGGTCTTTTCACCAAGACATAGTCCTTTATATTGCTTATATTGCTGGGAAGTCAATGTGAAACTACACTCCTACATTATATTGCTTATATTTTATTAAGAAACCTTTATGGAATTCCAAGTTATCTAGAAGATTCTCGAGTGGACTGAGGTCACTGATAGTGTATGTGTCGAGATGTTGAGTCTAGGGGCTCACTCTCACTCTCTCTTCCATTTTAGTAACAAGCGTGTACTTAATTCTCAAGTCAAGTTATTTAAAGTTCTTGGAACTTTACTTTATTAGTAAGATGTGTGGGATCTCTTACACAAGAAATAGTAGCCCGTATATTACTCCAAGATTGCTAGCATGGTCGATTGTTAACTCTATTGGGTGCTTTTTAGTCTACAAGATTGCATTTTTGTTTAAGTTTGATACATGTTTTATTGTTAGAAACTACCTTATAAAGGTGCAAAGTTGTGAAAAACTACCTTTTATAATTTTTATTGTGAAAAAGTACCTTAAACAACTTACTTAATTACACAACACTACCTGTTGGTTGATTTGGGAGAGTTGACCTGGTTTCCAGACATTTGACCGGGTACAAGGCAGATCTTTGGGCACATACTCAGATGCAACTTTTTCAGAATGAAAATGATATTTTTTCGAAAAACAGACACCGTCGTACGCCCTTTTTTATGCGCACTAATTTTGAGAATGCGTATGAAACGAGTACCTATAAGCCGAATTTTATAGCACGTACTTCAAGGCGACTTTTTTGGACTGCAAACAACTGTTTTTTCATAAAACGGATCCCATTGTACGCCCTTTATGGGTACGAATTTCGAGAATGCTAACTTAACGAATACCAAAAAGCCGGATTTTGGGCCACGTATTTAGTGTCACTTTTTCTGACAGAAAATGATGTTTTTCGGAAAACTGTCGTACATCCTTCAAGGGCTAAATTTCGAGAATGCCTACGAATTTTGAAAATCCCTACGAGATTACTGCCTATAATTCGAAAATCCGATTGTAGGTACTCGTTTAGTAGGCATTCTCGAAATTGGTACCCATAAAAGGCATACAGAGGTATACCGTAACTTTTCATAATCCTTGTGGTATACCTAAGTTTTTAAAATTCTCATTGGTATACGCGACATTTTCTATCCTCCCAATCATGTAGGGAATCTTCTTTAAAATCGAAATATTCCGTTTACTTAATAAATTAAAAATTATTGGGAAAATTGCTTCTAATAATGCAATATTTTGGCGATTCGCAAATAATAATGCAATCTTTTAATTATTATGGTATGATGCAAGATTTATACCCCATTTATTTTAAATGGAGTAAAACCGAATTTAACCTAAAGAAGAGGTTAAATGAAACACATATCGTTTAGCTATTGGTTATCATAGCCCAACGCCTCCAAGCACGCACCTCCCTCTGTCCACGCCCGAGACAACCACGCATTCCCCCTTTCGCTACCCCGTTCATGCACCCCACTTTCTGTCCGACAACCACTTGGGGTCCTTCTTCCACACTGCCCGCAAAACCAGTTAGTGATGGGTGTGGGGTTGCTAGCAGAATCCAGCGGGGGTGGGGGTTGATAGCAGCGGGGGTACGAGGTGGGGGTTGATAGCAGGGGGAGTACGGGGTGGGGGTTGATAGCAACGGGGGTGGGGGGTGGGGGTAAGGGGAGTTTATTTTTTATTTTTTAAGTTTATATTAATAAATTGATTAGAATTTAAAGTTTTAAATAAAAATTGCCAACGGTCGGTCACCGGTAATTTATAATATTTAAAATAAATGGGGTATAAAGGTTGCATTATTCTAAAATAATCGAAAGGTTGCATTATTATTTGCGAATCGCAAAAATTTTGCATTATTAGAAGCAATTTTTCCAAAATAATTCTCCTCAATCCGCGTTTAGAAAAATCTTGATTTTCTTGCCAATAGAATAGTTGAGTGAATGTTTTGGGGGGTCATTTTAGATCTTACGGGCCAAATTTAAAGTCAAAATTGGCATAAAATGATTACATGGTTCTCGATTTTTGTTCAAAAATATCTCGATTTGCATGCAATGACAACCAGTAGTTTTTTGGGTGTAAGAGGCCATATTTGAGAAGATGGAAAATCCACGGTGTACCATTGGAAATTTAAAAACCTTAGGTACTATGAAAAATTGTTGGAATACTAGTGAGAATTTTCCTTCTCGAAATTTGTGCCCATAAATGGCGTATGGCAGTGTCTCGTTTCCGAGAATACGTGGATTTCAGTCTGAAAAAGTGGCCTCAAAGCACTTGCCCAAAAACCATGTCTGTTGGTAGTATACTCGTTTCATAGGCGTTCTCAAAATTTGGTCCCATAAACGACGTACAATGGTGTCCATTTTCGAAAAAATGATGGTTTCAGTTCGAAAAAGTCGCCTCGTAGTACGTGCCAGAATACCCATCTTGTAGATACTTGTTTCATAGGCATTCTCGAAACTTGTGCTTATAAATAGCGTCCAATAGTGTCCGTTTTCCAAAAAAATGATGTTTTCAATCCGAAAGGTACTTGCCTGAAAACCGGGTTTATTGGTACTCGTTTCATAGGCATTCTTGAAATTCGTGCCCATAAAGGCCGAAAAGTATGTGCCCGAAAACCTGGTTTGTCGTTTTCATTCCGAAAGAGTCGACTCAAACTATGTGCCCAAATTTGTGCCCATTAATGGCGTGCAGCGGTGTCTGGTTTTCCATAAAAAAGTCGTATTCTATCTGAAAAAGTTGTTTCTATGTACGTGCTTGAAAACCAGGCTTGCTGTAGACATTCTTGAAATTTGTGCCAGTCAAATGCAGGTAAGCGGTCAACTTTCCCAAAACAACCAACATATAATATGGTGTTTGACGTACTTTTTCACAACAAAAACTATAAAAGGTAGTTTTCACAACTTTACAACTTTACAACTTTAAAAGTTAGTTTTTGAAAAAAAAAACTGCGATAAAAAACAGGTTTAGAGCACTGGTATTTATGAAAGTGTTGTGACTCTTTTCTGCTTTGGTAATTTTGGCCATTTCCTCATAGCATGGGATTAATCTTGCGCCGCGACTATACTGCTTGTAAATTTAGTGAAAACTAAAAAGGCCGCATGTTTGTGGTACGTATATGTACGAATATTATGAATGAATGGCTACCTGTTTAGGTTGCCTGGCATGTTATATATATAGAGATAACAAAATATCTTTACAAAACCCTACTAAGAGTCTAATTACCAAATTACCCTAATACACCCCCTCAATCTTTACAGGGAGGAATCACGGATAGATTGGAACGATGTTTACAAAACAACTCAGAAGAAAGACCCTTAATAAAAATATCAGCAACCTGCAACTGTGTCGGAACGTGCTTGACCTGAAGTCCACCTTTAGCAACCATCTCACGAACAAAGTGATAATCAACATCAATATGCTTACTACGATCATGATGAACAGGATTGGCAGTAAGATACATAGCAGAAACATTGTCACAATAGAGAATGGTAGGCCGTCGATGAAAATACCCTAAATCAGCCAACAATTGACGTAGCCAAATTGTTTCGGCCGCAGTGTAGGCAACAGCACGATACTCAGCTTCAGTAGAAGACTTCGAAACAGTGGGTTGCTTCTTAGAGCGCCAGGAGATCAAATTCTTCCCTAGGAAGACAGCATAGCCAGTAGTAGAACGCCGAGTGTCAGGACACCCAGCCCAATCAGCATCAGAGTAGGCAACAGTCACAGTAGGAGAGCCAGTACTATGAAGAAAGAGCCCATAATCAGAAGTTCCCTACAGATACCTGAAAATTCTTTTCACAGCATGAAGGTGAGTAGTACGAGGCGCATGCATAAATTGAGAAACCGAATTAACAGCATAGGCAATATCAGGACGAGTTATAGTCAAATATTGCAATGCACCAACCATACTACGATAATCTGTGGGATCAGCAAGAAGTTCACCATCTAAGAGAGAAAGAGTGACACGAGAGACAACAGGAGTACGTACGGGTTTGACAGTATGAAGATGAAATTTCTGAAGAAGATCAACTACATATTTGTTTTGAGACAAAAGCAAACCCTGAGGAGTACGTAAAACCTGAATGCCTAAGAAATAATGCAAATCACCCAAATCCTTCATAGCAAACTGGGCAGAGAGAACACTGATAAATTTCTGAAGCAAAGAAGAACTACTACCTGTAAGCACAATATCATAAACATATAGCAAGAGAATGATAATATGACTAATTTGTGTGAGAGTGAACATAGAGGTGTCATAACTGCTGCACTTGAAACCAATAGAGAGAAGAAAATTGCTGAAACGAGAGAACCAAGCTCGAGGAGCTTGCTTCAAACCATAAATGAATTTTCGTAACCGACAAACATGATGTGGTTGAGAAGGGTGTTCAAAACCAGGAGGCTGACGCATATAGACTTCCTCATTGAGGAAACCATGAAGGAAAGCATTTTTAACATCGAGTTGACGAATAGGCCATTTAAAAGTAGCAGCAAGAGTAAGAACTAAGCGAACAGTAGTAGGCTTAATGACAGGACTAAAGGTTTCTATGTAGTCAATACCTGCCTGCTGATGATTACCAAAAACAACAAGTCTGGCCTTAAACCGCTCCACAGAACCGTCAAAATTATATTTAATCTTATACACCCACTTACAACCAAGAGCGGTTCTATTGTTGTTGCGAGGCACAAGTTCCCATGTATCATTCTTAATTAATGCTTCATACTCATCACACATGGCTTGTTGCCAACGTGAATCTTTAGACGCTTGCTTAAAATTAGACGGTTCATACTCAACAACATCGGTTTTTAAATCCAATAAATTCCTAGTTGAAATGATTCCGTCTTTTAGACGCGTGGTCATGGTATGAACATTAGTAGGATCGACACACTTAGACGACTTTCTAGGACGCCTAGGGGGAGGGACGATAGGAGACGGGGACGACTCAAGACTAGACGGGGAGGGTACGTCACACCCATGAGGAGAGATGACGTGTGACGGGGAAGGGGGCAGCAGACCTCCCGCGGACGCAGGGGGCTGCTGCGGACGAACAGCAGTGGGGGGAGACTCGGCAGCTGCACGCTGCTGCTGGGCGAGGACTACTGCTGACGAACAGCAGTGGGGGGGAGACTCGGCAGCTGCACGCTGCTGCTGGGCGAGGGTGCTGCGGGCGCGCAAGGGACCTGCGGGCAGGCAGCGTGATGCTGCGTATGCTCGCGGGAGCCTGCGGGCGCGGTTAGGAGAGGCCCGGGCTCGCATGCATTCTGTGAGCAGGCAGCGGGTTGCTGCATGTGCTCCCGTAATGCTGCGGGCTCGGGGAAGGGGAGACTCGAGGACACATGCCGAGGGTCACTAGACAAAGGAATACTTGGAAACCAAACCATGGGGTCAAGAGACTCGTCCAAAGACGGACCAATGGGTGTGCTAGACACGAGGGAACGATATGGAAATTTACGTTCATTAAACAACACATGACGACTTGTATAAACATTGCCAGAAACAGGATCAAGACATCGATAACCCTTATAATTTGATGCATAGCCAATGAAAACACATTGAATCGACTTAGCCTGTAATTTATTGATTTTAGGATCTAAAAACAACGGAAAACAGGCACAACCAAAACATTTCAAGAACTCATAAGAAGGGGGACGATGAAAAAGCTTAGCAAACGGGGATGAACCCTGCAAAGCCGAGCTAGGAAGACGATTTATCGTATAAACCGCCGTATAACACGCATCAACCCAATATCGAGATGGCAATTCAGATTGAATAAGCATAGTGCGGGCCATCTCAATAATAGTTCGATGTTTCCTTTCTGCAACACCATTCTGCGCTTGAGTCCGAGCACAAGACTTTCGAAAATAAATTCCCGAATCACAGAAATGTTGTAGTAAAGGAGTGTTATCAAATTCACGTCCACCATTACTTTGGAAAAATTTAATTTTGGAATTAAATAAGTTCTCAACAAGTTTTTGAAAAACTAAGAATGTCGAATAGACATCAGATTTCAGTTTAAGTGGATATAGCCAAGAAAAACGTGAATAATCATCAACAAAAACCACATAATACTGAAAAAACTGATTAGATTTAACAGGCGATTGTCAAAGATCACTATGTATCAAATATAAGGGATAGGGGGCACGATAAGTCACAGACTCAAAAGGCAAACGATGTATCTTTCCTAATTTGCAATGAGCACAATCGTCATGAAACTTAGAAGTACATGAAATCAAGTTTTGTGAACGTAAACTTCCTAAAACTCTAGCAGAAGGGTGACCAAGGCGAGTATGCCAAACATCTCCAGACTCCTTGGTGGCTATGAGAGCAGGGACAGACGACTCAGGGCAGACTCGGGAAGATTCTGAAGAAACTCGAGAAGACGACTCTGACTCTAGGATGTGAGGCTGAAGAGGGTAGACACCATTCCTACTGAGTCCCCGCAACAGAATAGCCCTCGTGGTCTTATCCTTAACACAAACAGAAGATTCGTCAAAACAGACTATGCAAGAATTATCCTGACATAACTTTTGAACAGACATCAGATTATGTTTTAATTGGGGAACATGACACACCTTCGTGAGGCGAAGGGGGAGACTAGAGGAAGACAGACTCAAATTACCAAGTTTATTAATGGGAAGTCGTGTGCCATCACCAACAATAACAGAACTCGAACCAGTGTAAGGAAGAGCATTAGAGAGCTTACCATCATGTGAGGTCATGTGGGAGGCGGCTCCAGAATCTGGATACCAAACGGAGTCATTTGTTTCACCACCAACAGACAGTGCAGCTAGGGCACGTGTGACACCATCAGGAGTAGAAGGAACAAAGCTATGATTGAAGCGTTGAGGACAATAGGCTGCTTGGTGACCTGGATACCAACAAAGACCACAAGTATCTGAAGAAGGAGTGGTGGCTAAATTGCCGTTAGATGGATTACTTCCTGCTGAAGACAAATCATTAGCAACATAATTGGCACAAGAATAATCAACATATGAAACATCATGAAAATTACCCATACCATTAGCGCGGCCTGCATTGCCACGACCACCCTGTCCTCCATTGCCGCGACCGCTATTGTTACCACGACCACCCTTGTTACGATTATTGTTGCGATTCTTGTTCTTACCACTCTCTTGACCTTTAGAGTTCGAACCACCCGAAGAAGATGGTTGTGAACCTGTAGAACCAGACTGAACAACAACTAGAGCTTGATGAGCAGAAGGTGTCTCATCATAAGCACGCATAACCTTAAGGCGTTGCTCATGCTGAAGAAGCTTAAGGCGGAGATCATCAAACGTTAAGGACTTGTAACAAAGTAGTAACAAGGGCATCATAATCTCGATCACGATCCAAAGCAGTCAAAGTATATTGGACTAAATCATACTGAGAAACAGGACACTGAATAGCAGCCAATGAATCAACAATAACTTTGATTTCACGCAAGAACTGTTCCATAGGCTGCTGTTCAGGCTTTTTCATATGACTCAATCTACCCTTTAGTTCCATAGATCTAGCCATACTAGCATGTAAAAATCTAGACTTCAAACGATTCCAAATTTCTACAGAAGAACGTAACTCATGAACATCAAGCATTACATCACGTGATAACGTAGCATACAACCACAACTTTATTTTTTGATCTAACCTTAAATATTCGTAAAATTGCGGATTGGGCAAAGTATGACCCAATTGATCAACATAAGTAGGGTTAGGTATAGAAATTGTACCTTCAACAACACCAAGAAGTTGGTGTGTTAACAAAAAACAAGTAACCTGAGTTTTCCAGACAAGAAAGTCTTCAGGCGAGTTTAATTTGATGGTAACATATCGAGTGATGTCATGATTGATGTATTGTTGCGCCAATGGAGCGAAAAAGATTGAGTCTTGAGTAGCGGGAAACGAAGAGGGCGTCGCTAGGTGGGTGGATGGTCCACCGAAACCAGGTGGAAACCGATTAGGGCTTCTTGAAGAAGAAGCAGGCAGCAAGGGGCTTGAAAAACCGAGTGAATACTGCTGGAAGGCCGCCTGGGAGGAGGCGGGTGGCTGTTGAGACAGCCAGGAAGCGCCACCTTGATCGGTGGTGGCAGCAGCACCGCTCGCTGGCGGCGTGGGCTGCAGCGTGGCAGCGAAGGGATGCGGCTGCGTCAAGGAGGCAGCGATGAGATGCGGCATCTGAGGCTGCACCGACCGTGGCAGGGCCACCGGAGTTTGGGGGCTGCTGGCGGCGGCAAGGTGGCCGGAGGTGGCAGACGTGGCAGCCATGTGATGGTGCCGAAAAAAATGAAAAAGAAAACCGTGTGAATTAGGTTTAGGGTTAGGTTTAGAGATGTGAGCGGAAAAAAATAAACCTAGGCTCGTGATACCATGTACAAATATTATGAATGAATGGCTACCTGTTTAGGTTGCCTGGCATGTTATATATATAGAGATAACAAAATATCTTTACAAAACCCTACTAAGAGTCTAATTACCAAATTACCCTAATAATGCGTGAGTGTGAAGGGTGTAACATTGTCATTGAAGGGAGAGCCCTTCTCTCTAGAAATTCCACCTCCCCCCCCCCCTTACTTGCTCTCCCACCGCCATTGTTCCAGCCTATTCAGAACCCTTTTTCATGAAATTTCTAGTTCAATCTATGGTCCCGATATAGTACTGTTTTTGCTACAGGAGGTTAGAAACTTATGTTTCTTTCCTTCTTGACCTAGGGTTTTGATAGCCCATGCCTCAAATCTGAAAAAGTTCAGAATTATTGGTTTTCGATCCCTGTTAAAAAAGGATTTTGAATACTCCATGGCTATCTCTCTGTTTCTGTTGGTTTCCTTTTACCCGACGATCGAGAGAAAGACCCCGAGCTTCGGTCACCACGAAGTAGTAGAAAAAGTCAAAACCATTTGGAACATGACCAAGAGACAACATGCTGCACTTTGATGAGCTTCATTAGAGACCAAATTGATCTTTCTTTTTGCAGCACCAAGATGCATTTGGCGTGGAAGTAGAAGGGATAAAGACCAAATTGGCGTGTTTCTAGAATAATCGACGATGCGCCGCCGCCCTCCACCGGCTATCGCCAACTGTCTCTTCGTAGAGAACAACTGTTCAACTTCTTTCAGAAGCTTTGTTTTGTTGCTTTTATGTTTGTTTTTAAGTTTTTTACTTCCTCCGTAACGAATTAATTGCACCATTGAGGGTCGGTTCGAACTCCTAGGCAAAATTTCCAAATGAGAAATTAAGGGAGTAACTTAGGTTTTAATTATAGATAAAGTGAAATTAATGACTTTCAACTCCAACCACCATCTTCAACACTAACCACCACATTCACCACCACCTTCAACTCCAACCACCACGCTAACCACCACCTTCAACTCCAACCACCACGCAAACCACCGCCTTCAACACCAACCACCATAACACCCACCACCTTCAACTTCGACAACCACGCCTGCCACCGCCTTCATCACCGACACCGAAATTTTTCGAAACAACAATTTTTGAACCCAGAATTCGAACAACAACTAATCCCCAAAATTTCGAACCCCCAAACCCAGAAAACGCAAACCCAAGCCCGAAAACCCTTAAATTCAAACTCAAAACCCAGAAATTCGAAACCAAACCCCATAAATTCGAACCCAAAAACCCAACAAATGAATCCCAAACCCAGATTTTTCAAACCCTAACCTAGAAATTAGAACCCCAAACCCCAACTTCGAACCCAAAACCAATGAATATGAACCAAAACACATGAACTTGTAACCAAAACCCAGATTTTCGAACCTAAAAACCATAAAACGAACCCAGAAATCGAGCCCCAAAAACCCCAAAATTTGAACCCGTAAAAACGAAACCAAAACCCCCAAAATTTTGACCCAAAACCTATAAAATCGAACACAAAAACCCCAAAATCGAAGACAAAACCCCAAAATTTGAACCCAAAACCCATAAAATCGAACATGAAACTCAAACACATTGGACCCAACCCCATAAAATCGAACCTCAAATTGCTCAAATTGGTGGTTGATGTTAGAGAGGCGGAGAAGGATCGTACAATTTGCGGTGGCTTCCTCTGCAGTGGAGAAGACGAGGGTGGAGGAGGGAGAAGGATTGGTGGATTTTGGTGATGGATTTGGGAAAATTTGGTGTTTTTGGTGGTGGAGAAAGGGTTGACATTGTTATGGTAGTGGTGAAGGTGGTGGTTGATATTAGATTAGGGTGGAAATTATTAATGGGGTTGATTCTTAGTTAGTAATGTAATGCATTGTTGGTTAATTTTAATCAATTTTTAAGTATATAAATTAAGGGTATTATCGTAATTTTACAATAAAAATTTAACTAAATAAGGAAAGTTTATAAAATGGTGCAATCTTTTTTTACATCCATATATGGCAAAAGGTGCAATTAATTCGTTACGGAGGAAGTAGTTTTCTTTTCTATTTTAGGTTTGATAGTTAATTAGTTTTTCCGTTTTTCTAATGTACTCTAGTCTATGATCTTTGTCAATCCCTGAGATAGGGAAACTTTGGTCTTATCCTTATACCTCTAGCAAATATATATATATATGCGTGAAGTAATATGGTTAGGATTGTACTCTTTTCGTTTGTTTTTAATTGTTATACTTTTCTTTTTAGTACGTTTCTTTTTAATTGTTACAATTTCACTTTTACTATCTTTGGTAAACTTTCACATCTCAATATTCCAATTCCCCTCACTTTTGGGACCCACTTGTCCTTTTATTTTCTTATTAAATACCCAACCACCCCATACTTTTTACTTTATACTTATCATTTTCTCTCATACTTTATCTATTTCCCAAACAATTTTATCTATTTTCCAAACAATCATTGCATAGATTTTACCAATTTTCTTTGTTATCCCCCAAAATGAACTGTAACAATTAAAAACAAATGGATGGAGTAATTAACACTTTGATGTAAGTATATCATGGTGTTATCATAAGAAATTGTTATCTTAAGTCCCACTTGGTCTTTTTTCTCCAAGAAATCATGACTGAAATCGACTGGGTTACGAGGCTCAATGCTTCCTCCATGATCTACTTACGATGTAATATGATAAAATGGAAGAAATTGTTTCCATCCATGATGTAAAAATGGGGATCAAGGTTACTAATCAATAATATTTTGTTTCCAAGCTCGCCCCTACCTCATTTTTATTTGTGTCGGGGAAAGTTTAAATAAGCCAAATTCAAGGTAGCAACTGCAGCTACGTTAGATACATTATAAAACTTGATAAATGGATAAATGGAGTTTAGGACCAAATAAACGAGACCGAGTCATTTGTCTCACATGGTGCCTCATTTGATTGTCCATTTGCTTTTATTTTGTTCGGTAACTTAAATAAAATATTTTTTCCACTTCTTTTCTATGTGCTACCTATTAGTAAATCCTTCTAAAAAACAAAAAAATAATAAAATAGACTTTAAGTAGTAAATGAAGTGAAAAAAGGTAATAAATTGTTTTCATCATTTATTTTGCTAAGTGAAGTTTTTTTTTCTGGAAAATTTACTAACAGAGAGTGCGTAAAATCACAACATAAAAATACTTAATCCGTTTCTAAATAAGTGAGTGACGCACTTCATATTTACACGTTTTCCAATGCATTATTTTAAACGTTAATATCTATAATTATCAATAAGTACAAATTACAAAAAGTTGATATTAAAAAAATTTATATTGAGACGAATCTAACAAGATCTCACATGACTATGTTTTTCTTAAAATATAAATCACCAAAACTAATTGTAGTCTAAACTTGTGAATAGGAAACACTATGCAGATGTGTCACTTATTTAGAAACGGATGAAGTATTTTATTTAAGTATCGGGATAAAATAATAGCAAATGTACATAAAATAGGACACCATGTAGGACGGATGATACAAAATCCAATAAAACGCATGTAATTTAAGCTCATCGATAGCTAATAAGTCCAAATAAATTAATATATAAAAGGCACCCGAATGTTTGCAACTTTCAAAAATGGCCGAGGTTTGTAGACGATATGCAGTCTAGCTCTTACAAGATGTCAAACAGTTTCGGGGTTCTATATCTATTTTCATCAATGTAGGGATACGTTCAAGGTTCTCGTAATATACATTTTCTCTGCCATTGTGATAATAGCATGACGCTCCTTTTATTTACCTGTTAGTGTAACATTCCGTTATATAACTAAAAATAATTATGCATGCAACGATTATATACATTTTGAATTTTAAACACGTACTGACATACACATATCACATTATATAACTAAACACTTTTCCGTATAAACCTAATTATGAATTTAACAAGTAAAGTTTTTATTTAAGAAAATATACACATTTATATATATATATATATATATATATATATATATATATATATATATATATATAAATTTTTGAATATAAACATAAATATCGACATAAACTAATACAATCTAACGCGCGAAATTTTTAGTAAAATTTGGGGTGCTACAGTCCGCACTACTAAAGGAGTTAAATTTGAAAAAGCCTTGTGGTTGCCATTATACTCCATTCGTCCACCAAAGGATTTTCCATTTCTTTTGGGCACAAAGTTTATGGAAGGAGATTGATGTAGGTTCTAAAGTTTTATTTTATAATTGAAAAGTAAGGTAGTGGGTATCTTTAGAATTGTTTATTAAGAGAGATAGTGTGGGGTCAAGTACTTTTTCAAAGAAAAATGATATTATAATAAGGGGGTCATATCCAAATAAGAAAATGGGAAATGTAATTGGGACAAACAAAAATGAAAAAATGAGAAATCTTTTGAGGACGAAGGGGGTAATATTATAGGGCTTGGATTATTGACAATGTGTTTAAGAATTTACACGGAATGTATATTACTTCCTCCATTACTTTTTGTTTGCCTTATATATTTTCTAGAAAACTCTTGGGTGAATCTGGTCTACACTAAAAATAGTGTGGACCCGGTCACTTTTCACGCGAGCCCAAAGAATTGAGCAGCCCATTAGAAAAGAAAAAGAGAGTGAAGCATACCAGAGGAAGAAGACACATGACGACCACGACCAACGAAGAAAAAGAGGGGGAAAATATAGAGAAGTAAGAAAGCAACAATGGAGGAAGCAGGTAAGCAAAATGCATTCTTTCTAATCCCTGGGACGCCCGTATTTGATAAACCCCATCGTCATTAATTTCCACGTTCTCTGCAACCTAGAGATTGCGAGATAAAGAAAGAGAGATAATTGAATTTACCAAGATTTGTATGGAATTGAAGATCAATAATGATGATGATGTTTGTGTTGTGCCGAGAGAGAGGCGAAGATGGGAGATGTGTGGTGATTAATTGATTAAAGAGGAGAGCTGAGAGATCTGATGATGTTAACACAAGTATTAAAATTGAATTGAAGAGGATAAAAGGAAGAGGAAAAATGGGTAGAAAAGGAAAGCATGTATGGGATTGATTTTATTATTTTAGTCTTTTTCATAGATTATTGATGTTTTGTTAGTGATTTTTACTCTCATATTATAGAAGTTATATGACATGAATTAATTTTAATTGCAAAACCTTAACTTTCAGTGGCGAGTGCTTAATTTTTAGTCACTAATCTTAACTTTTGCTAAAGATTCCTTAACTTTTCATTCATAACACTTAACTTTTGATTACAAAACCTTAACTTTTTATTGCTAAACCTTAACTCTTAATTACAAAATATTAACTTTTGCTAAAGAAACCTTAACTTTTCATTCAAAGATACTACGAGTCCTCCGTCCCAGATTCTATCGCCGCGGCAACACTTAACTTTTGATTACAAAACTTCACTTTTAATTGCAAAATCTTAACGTTTGCTAACGAATCCTCATCTTTAAGGACTTGCTATGGTCTATAATAAGTTTAGTGTAAACCAGATCTATATTAGACTTCCTAATATTTTATGTTATAATTCATTTTTATTTTGTCCTAAATATATTCTGTTTTTGTCTATTTTTATTTTGTTATACAAATTTATCCATTTGTCAAAAACTACCTTTTATAATACACATTGTAGGTTTAACTACATTTTCTAATTTTTGTTTACTTTAGCTACCTCTTATAATTGAAACCAGTAGGTTTTACTACCAACCACTTTTAGGCCAAATTTTTATATGACGATTTTATCCTTTAGTGGTTTTCAGTCATGTTCTTCAATTTTCCCCCAATTTTCACTCGATTTTCTCATTCAATCCAACCCTAGTTCATCAATTTGGGAGCAATTTTAAAATTCTTTTCAATTGAATACATAATTGGGCGAAATCTCTCGCCGCTTGATTTTACCATGCTCTCTCGCCGGCGAAATCTACTCCGTTTGGTGGTGGTTGCTCTCTGGCCAACAGAATCTGCTCCGTTTGGTGGTGGTTGCTCTATTGCTGGCGGAATATGGACTCTTTGGTGGTGGTTTTTCTCTCATCGGCCAAATTTGGGCTGCCCACTATGGTTGCCAGAATTTAGAAACTAGGGTTTGCAAAAAAAGTCCAATTGAAGATTTGTATACTTGATTAACGAATTATGGCCCAATTAAATGTCCAATTGAATGAAAATTGGGGGAAAAAAAAGATATGGGCACTTGATTCATGAAAATCAAACGAAAATTGGGGGGAAACGAAGAACATGACGGAAAACCGCTAAAATTTGGCCTGAAAGCGTTTTTGGTAGTGAAACAGACTAGTGTCAATGACAAGAGGTAGTTAAAGTAAACAAAAATTAGAAAAGGTAGTCAAACCTACAATGTGTATTATAAAAGATGGTTTTTGACAAAATTTCCTACTTTTTCGCTCATTGTAATATTTCCTCGTTGTCCTCAAAAATAGGAGAGTCTACACTTTCAAACGAAAATTCACCATGTTGTAGTAACATACGTAGTAACTTGTTACGTAATTCGGCAATTCATATATATCATGTGGGTCTGCTCTATTGATGGTTGACGACAAATATAATAGTACAATTAGCCAAAGAAAGCATAAGGAAATGCTATGAACTATGGACAAATTCAAGATCGTATTCATCAAGCATTCATGAGCCATACTAGACATGTTGAGAGCCAAGAAGCTCCAGCAGAACCCAAGCACAAGACAGAGCACTACACCAAGCGCCCACTGTTAGTTTAGTTCATCTCCACAATAAATAGTCAATAGCAACTATCGTGCAAAGCATGAAGACAATATATAAGCTATAAAAAGTACAGCCTAGAAAATACTTTTATATAGGCTCTCACAACTTAGATGATTCATCTCATTCGTTAAGAGATAGAAGCTCTAAGTTTTCGTCTAAAGTTAACTACTATGTAACTCTTTGAAATACAAATCCATGTCTAATACATATTTGAACAACTATTGTATCGTTTTCTATTTTAAACAAAGTTTATCGCAGAAACTATGCATGACTCGTTGAGCGACAAAAGCTATAGCGTCTACCATTTATATATATGTTGGTGGACCGTGAACGTTAGTGCGTGGTCCTGTTGGAATTAATGAAAATATATTCCTATTTTCATTATTCATATTTATCATGTATATCTTTTATGTATATCTTTTATGATATTTAGTTACCTAAAGATTAGGTTGTTATCTTATATGTATATCTTTTGTAAACCTAGAGTATATATACTTAGGTTGTAAATCATTATTGATTAAGGAATTAATTATCTTTCATGGTATCAAGAGCTAGGGTTTAACTTTTGCTTCCATTGCCCTCCCTCCCTAGCCGTCCCTCATCCTCAACCGCCCACCCTTCACGTTTTTTTCCCAGCCACCATGACTGGAAAAGACAAGGACAAATCGTCCTCTTCTTCCCTCTCTTCTTCTTCTTCTTCTTCTTCTTCTTCTTCTTCTTCTTCTTCTTCTATCTCTTCTTAATTCTCTTTCTTCTACAAACATTAAACATATTATTCCCATCACGTTAGACATGGAAAATGTTCAATACTCTACGTGGGCAGAGTTTTTGAAGATCCATGCACGTTCGAATCGGATTATTGAACACATTATTCCTCGGCAAACGCCAAAATTCCTAAAACTGATGAGGAAAAGGAGGAATGGTCTTTATTGACGCCACGGTTTTCAAATGGATCTATGGTACTATCACCACTGATCTCCTAAAACACCATATTAGAGCCCGATTCTACAGCTCAAGAGGCTTGGGAGCGGCTTCGAGACATGTTTCAAGAAAACAAAACGTCTCGTGCCGTCACACTTGAGCAGGAATTCTCCAACACCACTATGGAGGATTTTCCAAACGCTTCGGCATATTGTCAACATCTTAAAATGTTGGCTGATCAATTGAAGAACGTTTGTGCCCCTGTCACCAACAATAAAATTGTTTTGCAGATGGTAGCCGGCCTGACAGATGCTTACAGTGGTGTTGGCACGATACTTAGACAAAGTGATCCCCTGCCGCCTTATTATCAAGCACGTTCTATGCTTGTTCTTGAGAAGACCGGTTTGGCCAAGAAAGCCGCTCTTGGCTCATCTTCATCCACGACCCTTGTGTCAAA
Source organism: Patellifolia procumbens (assembly GCA_947645195.1). Lineage (NCBI taxonomy): Eukaryota > Viridiplantae > Streptophyta > Magnoliopsida > Caryophyllales > Amaranthaceae > Patellifolia > Patellifolia procumbens. The sequence continues at coordinate 1,225,111 of CANSGD010001405.1, forward strand.
TTACAACGATGGTGCGCCGGACACTCCCTCCCATAATCAAAATCGTGGCAATAAGAAAAATATTAATCGCCATAACATTAAAAACAAAAAAATATATATGGGCGGGGCGATGGTAATGGCAGTGGTCAAGGTGGTGGACAGGGCGGTGGTCCGAGTAGAGGTCGCGGTGGCAGGCCGTACCAGCAGCAGCCCTATGCAGCCCAGCATCCTTATACAACAACACATGGGGGCGGGCCTCAACCTCCTTGGGCCTTATGTCCTTGGGCCTTCCCCCATGTCCCTTTCCTACTCAGCCTCAATGGGCCAGGCCTGCGTATAGACAAGCACAGCAGCAGCAACACTCAAACAGCACGCCTGGGCCAAGCGTTCTTGGGCCTAGGCTGAGCGCCTATATGGTTGATTCACAGCAGCCCTCTCATACAGATATTGAAGCAACCATGTTTACTCTTGGACTCACACCACCGGATCCGAACTGGTACATGGACATGGGGGCCACTTCTCATATGACCTCTTCCCAAGGTAACATTTTATCTTATTTTAATTTGAGCAAAAATGATGGTATTATTGTCGGAAATGGTCATACTATTCCAATTCGTGTTTATGGAGACTCTAAACTCCCTTCCCCTCACCCATCTTTAGCTCTCAAAAACGTCCTTCATGCTCCTAAATTAATTGAAAACCTCATTTTTGTTCGAAAATTTACTACAGATAATAATGTCATTGTTGAATTTGATCCTTTTGGGTTTTCTGTGAAGGTTTTCGGACGGGGAGGCCAATCATGAGATGTGAGAGTCAAGGTGCCCTTTATCCACTTACTTCTATCAGCCCTCAAGCCCAGCTTCCTTCTGCTTTTGCTGCTCTTTCACCGTCTTTGTGGCCTGATCGTTCAGGTCATCCTGGTTCTTCGATTCTAGACTCCCTTATGAAGAATAAATTCATTGATTGTAATAAACTTACTAGTTCTAATGTTTGTTCGTCTTGTCCTTTTGGCAAACATGTTAAATTACCGTTTATTGCTTCAAAGTCAAACACTATGATGCCTTTTGATATTGTTCATTGTGATTTGTGGACTTGTCCTGTTTTGAGTTCAATGGGTCATCGTTATTATCTTGTTATTGTGGATGATTACTCTCAATTTGTTTGGACCTTTCCCTTGCCAAGAAATCTCAAGTCTTTACTACATTCTTACATTTTAGAGCTTATATTCGCACACAATTTCAGAGGGAAATTAAGAACATTCAATGTGATAATGGACGTGAATTTGACAATGCTCCTTTTTGGGATTTTTGTAAACGGAATGGCCTCCACTTCCGTTTATCGTGCCCTCACTCATCTCCTAAAAATGGTAAAGCCGACCGAAAAATTCGCTCCATTAATAATATTGTCCGTACTCTTCTTGTCCATGCCTCCATTCCCTCCACTTTTTGGCATCATGCTCTCCAAATGGCCACATACCTCCTTAATATTCTTCCTCATAAGGGTCTCTCATATGGTTCCCCCCTTCGAGCTCTTTTTCTTAAAGAACCTTCTTATTCTCATTTACATGTTTTTGGGTGTTTGTGTTTTCCTCTCTTTCCTTCCACCACTATTCACAAACTCCAAGCGCGTTCCACAGCTTGTGTTTTCTTGGGCTATCCATCACATCATCGTGGGTATAAGTGTTATGACTTGTCCTCTCGGAAAATTATTATATGCCGTCATGTTCTTTTTGATGAATATAAATTTCCGTTTTCCACTATCCACTAACCCACACCGAATTCATATCAATTTCTGGATGTTCTTTCCCCTTTGGATTTGCCACCCAACCCAAGTCCAACCGAGCCCAATTCACCACACATTGACTTCCTTCCTTGGTCCGCCCAAACTGGGCCAGTTACCCAGTCCCCCACAAACTCCCATCTCACGCCTGGGCCTTCTACTCAAATGCCTAGGCCGCGGACTGCTTCCAGTGGTTCCGTCCCACTACCTCTGCTTGGGCCACAAACCTCTTCTCCTCATGGTACACTCGGCCCAGTACCATTTCCTAGCCCATCCTCTATTTTCTCACCTCCTAGAGCAGCCCAGCACGCTCCTCCAGTCCCCTCTTTCCCTTCCCAGTCAGTCACACGAGCCCAAAATGGTATTTTTAAGCCCAAGAACATTGTTTCCATGAATACTAATGTTGTGCGCTCTCCTCTTCCCCGCAACCCCGTGTTGGCTCTTCGTGACCCGAATTGGAAAATGGCTATGGATGATGAATATGCTGCTCTAATTAAAAATAAGAGTTGGGAATTGGTTCCCCGCCCCCATGATGCTAATGTTATTCGTTCTATGTGGATTTTTGCTCATAAAGAAATATCTGATGGTACTTTTGAGAGGCATAAAGCTCGTCTTGTAGGTGATGGTAAAACACAACAGGTGAAACCAGCTACCATTAGGACTGTTCTTAGCTTGGCTTTGTCTAAAGGATGGTCTCTTCATCAGTTGGACGTCAAGAATGCTTTTCTCCATGGTGAATTGAATAAAACTTTGTATATGCATTAACCAGTGGGGTATCGGGATCCTCATTTACCGAATCATGTGTGCTTACTGATGAAGTCACTCTATGGGCTTAAATAGGCCCCACGGGCGTGGTATCGTCGATTTGCTGATTATGTAACTCAGATTTGGTTTCATAACAGTAAATCTGATCATTTTCTATTTATTTATCGCCAGGGCCATGATACTGCATATCTACTACTTTATGTTGATGATATTATTTTGATTGCCTCTTCTCCTGCTCTCCGGAAGTCTATCATGTCACATTTGAGTTCTGAGTTTGCCATGAAAGACTTGGGGCCCTTGGGTTAATTTCTGGGTATTGCTGATACTCGTCATGCATGTGGTCTCTTCTTATCTAAACGAAAGTATGCTGAGGCGATTATAGAACGTGCAGGCATGTCTGCATGTAAATCCTCTGCTACTCCTGTTGACACTAAGTCCAAACTTAGTGCCAAATCGGACACTCCTTGCTCCGACCCTTCTCTATATCGGAGTCTTGCGGGTGCCCTTCAGTACCTCACCTTTACTAGACCTGATGTCACTTATGCTGTTAAGCAAGTCTGCTTATTTATGCATCAACCTATAGAGGACCACATGCAGGCTCTAAAGCGTATTATCAGATATGTTAAGGGCACACTTCAGCATGGTCTGCATTCATATCCCACTAATACTTCCACTCTCATTTATTACACTGATGTTGATAGGGGTGGATGTCCTGACACTAGACGGTCTATGTCTGGTTATTGTGTGTTTCTTGGTGATAACTTACTCTCCTGGTCATTGAAACGACAGGCAACCTTGTCTCGTTCGAGTGCTGAATCTGAATATAGGGGAGTTGTTAACGTAGTGTCTGAGTCTTGTTGGTTACGAAACTTGTTAGTTGAACTTCATTGTCCTATCCACAAGGCTACGTTGGTGTATTGTGATAATGTGAGTGCCATTTATTTGTCTGGAAATCCAGTTCAGCATCAACGAGCCAAGCATATTGAGATGGACATTCACTTTGTTCGTGAGAAGGTGGTGCGTGTGCATCTAGGCAAAATTGAATCATATTGAATGACTTCATCTAAAAGGAGTTGGGATTATCAAACTCACCAGTGCTTATCATAAGTATAAAAGTGAGCGCGGGCGCAAAAAGGCTAACAAAGTAGGTAGATTTGGCGATTGCATAAATTCGTGAATCACCTTATACTTTTCGCTAGGGATATACTTGTGATTGCTTTTGTGGTTTTGTGTGCAGCGAGGAAATTGGAGAAAATGTTTGGCGTACTATAGGATCATATTTTCTTTGATAATTTTGATTGGAATAGTATATTCTAATATTCCACTAATAAAACAAACAAAACTCGCGGATTATTGGGTACACTTGGGTTTATCTTGTGGTAGGTACACCCGGGTATTAGAATATAATTTGCGCGCCTAGACATTATCACAAAAGAAGCTTTACCTCAGTGGGCAGGGCGCTTCTTCGCTTATAGGAGGTCGGGGTTCGACTCCTCTCTCCAACTTGAATTGTACATTTTAATTTAATTATCATTTAATTTTTTTCATATAATTCATTATTCATACTAATTTATATAGTTCATACTTATTTGAACAACTTTCATAATTATTTGGACATTTGAGTATATTTAATAAATGAGTAAGCTTATTTTTTTATATCAAGAGATATCCTAGTTAGAAAATTAAATAAAACCCTAACTCAACACATACTCACTCATACTTATTTGGACATTTGCATACTCATTTATAAGCATTTAAGCATGTTTAATCAATGGTACATAAACTCAAATGAATATGCTTATTTTATAAATCAAGAAATATCATACTTAAAAAATTAAATAAAAAAAGCCAACCCAACTCATACTCATTTGACTTTTTATTTGACTTTATAGTCATTTAGGTAACACGTACTCATTTGGAAAACTTATACTCATTTGGATATTGTATAGATTGATTGAAATATGAATCTAGTTTTGAGAAGAAAAACTCATACTCATTTGAAAATTCTCATTAGGCTAACTCATATACATTTGGCTTCGTACTCATTTAGGAAATTCGTACTCATTTAGGAAATTCGTACTCATTTGGAATATTCATTTTTTTTATTGTAAGAAGAAGTGGCCCGGACCCCGTTCGGATCCTGATGGGCCAGACACTTGAGAGTAGGGGGAAGGGTAAGGGGAATCCCTACCCTCAAAGTGCCTCTAGTGGAGATTGATCCCCCAACCTCAAGGTTGGAAGGATGCTCTCCGTACTACTAGACCAAGTACTACTTGGTATTTGGAATATTCATACTCATTTGGCTTCGTACTCATTTTGAATATTCATACTCATTTTGGTTCGTACTCATTTTGACCAACTCATACTCATTTTGCTTCATACTCATTTTGGCCAACTCATACTCATTTTTTTCGTACTCATTTTGACCAGCTCATACTCATTTGGTGTACGTAGAGGTATGTAGAATGGGGAGCGAACAAGATTAGATACCCTGGTAGTCCATGCCGTAACCGATGAGTGTTCGCCTGCCAAAAGGGCAGCTAAAGCAGCTCACGTCCAGGAGCAAGAGTCACAGTACAGACCTGGGAGCGGAAGGCAGATACGACCCAAGTTCTATCTTCCATATCCGTATGGAAGAGGGATGAGAACGCTAGTTCAGAAGGAAAGCAGATAGCTACCACTGTGAAATCAATGGTCCCCTTCAATTCACCCAAACCAATGGGGACCTTGTGAGCAAGACCGAGGATAGGCACGGGTGGAGAGTTGACGGTCTTCAATCGGCCTGGCTCCTTGGTGTATTTAATGCCCAATCTTGAAGCCCCCTTGTCGTCAATACAGTTGTGCGATGCACCCGTGTCCACGAGTGCCTTTGTACTCTTATCGCTTACTCGAGCTTCAGCGAAGAATAGGGCACGAAGGTAAAGAGCCCGAATGAGTATAGTGACGTCTTTGATTGGACATAGTTTGAGATGCCTACAAACTTGCTGGATATGACTCCCTATAAATGAGGTCTATCGTCCAGAGAAATTCTTTTTAAGAAGATTTCTGAGAGGGACTATGCCCGTTTTCATTTCGTGGAAGTCCCCGGCAGAGGAAAGGGGCGCTAAAATAGTTCCTATTGGATCGTGCGCGGCATCTGGTATATATGAAGAAAGGCGGGCCGCTTGAAGGGGACACCTCATATTTTCCTTTTCTTAATTAAGAAGCCCTGGAGGAGTATGGTGATGGAGATCCGGTATCCCATGAGCCATCTTAAAGTTTTTTATGGATTAATAAATGCGCATTTTTAATTTTGCGCTACTTAATAGAATTTTATTTAGCAATCCCGTCAGGGGTACCCAAGCAAGATACAAGCGAGCCATCGATCCGGGGAAAGAAAGGGGCCGCCTTTGAAAAAAAAGGCAAGCTTTAGCTTGACATGACTTGATTCTCTAGTGGGAATTCTGATCCCGAAGCTGGTCGTCAGTCAAATAACCGGGGATTTTGCAGCAAAAGATGAAAAAATGACAGCCTATCTCGAAATAGCCAAACAACTGATTCACTTGCACCCCTTTTTCTTGAAATTGGCAATGCCCCTCTAGTTTAAGTGATTTCGGTCCAGTTAACCGCCTAATTCACAGCTAAAAGCTTACGCTATTATCGGTACAGAGAGAATGGACTTGATCCCTGATTAGGCCTTAGAGCAGTCCGGCGTGTACGGGACTTCGAACCCTGCTGTTTGTTTGTTCTTTGATCATACTCATCTAGGATAAAAGGACAGAAAGAGCCATCCGACCAATGATCAAGAAGGAGAAAGGTAACAATCTTTATTTACAAGATCTATCGGCTTAGTCGGCAATATTAATTGTACTTTTACTCTTTAAGTACTAATGATCAAGACATAATAAGATACATTAAGAATTAAGAAAAACTTGGTTCGACTGTTCTTCATCAAACCCAAAACAATGTTTTAAAAGGTAAAGAAGTGGTCATGTATATATTTTCAAAGCTGGGTACTCGTTTATTTTATTGTTAAAGTAGACTACGAAAACTGAATAAAATTAAGATGCTAAGCTTTCTATTGAATGGCATTATCAGACGTGGATAACTAGGTCTCAAGACTTGGACATAGCCAGCCTTAACATCCAACAATTTTTAGGTTTTGTTTCCGCAGTTCATTAGCAGTTTGTTTTAGCTCAACCATTATGATGATGAACTAGGTTTTCTAAACATGGCGCTTCTTAGGAGGACACATAATCTTCTGATAGCGAAACATAACTCAAAGCTTATCTGCACAAAAACTGATGGATAAAACTTAAAACCGGTAAATTAAATTCGATAGTTTATCATCTATATCAACTGTTCGTAAAACCTGCCAAGAACATAAGTATAGATTTGATATTTCATTTTTTTTTTCCATTGATCATATTTACTCTAAAAAGATTGCTAATCATAATAGATGAATTATCCCAAATATTTTCTTTACTTCGAAAGTACCACAAATGTTTTTAAATTGTATGGGTAATCAATGAAAGATACACCGTCTTAAATATCTTGGAGGCTGTTGAAATGCTCCACAATAGTCAGATTATGAATGGAGTGTTTGGGTGCCCTAAAGGTGCTTGCTATTAGACACCATTGCCTTGGCAAGTATAGCTAAAGGAAAAAGAAGGTGCTTGCTACTTTACGTTGATTAAAGGGTCAACAATGAAAACTGTAGGCAAAGAACACATAGTCCTGACTTGCTGAATTACAGAGTATCCACGCACTATATATTGAATTATTGATGATAGCTCCATCGAAGATGAACATAAAGTTAAAAAGGTTGAGGTATAAACTTAGCTGAATTGAAAAAAATAATTCTTTACCCTAACTAAAAGCCTAAAACCAGGAATAATATATTGATAATTGATTTAGACAACAAACATATCAGACCTAATGCCGATAAATTGTATGATCTATTCCAAAGTCTTTAAAAGATGTCCTTTTCTACAGTAGTCCATCACCAATGAATGAACATCACGTATTCCTACTAGGTCAACCGATGAACATTTCAAAATTCGGAGAGGGGAGGCTTGAAGATTAGCGTAGCAGAGGTCAGAGAAATCTAAGCAAGAAAGAGCACAGAGAGGCATGCCACCCACTGAATATGGGTGTTTCCCGTTGCAACTACTCATATAGTTTTCTTCTTCTTCCCCTAACTGCACTTCGAACCGCCTTAGAACTCCAGAAGAACTCCCTATTATTTAACCATCAATGTTGTGTGTGACTTAATAGGCTTAAATAATTAAAGCAGTCTATAATACCTTATTGTATTATAAATCATAATTGGTTTGGAGTAAAGCATCATTTTAGTCTAGAAACATGTAAAGTACAAACTAGTTTATGGTAATCACACTGGTTTAATGGTTTTAGGAGAGACTTGCTAAAATTCTAAACTGATTAGATAATGTGGTTGTTGAGACAAAAAATCTGTCAATACTTATTGGGACATAAACTATCAACCACACTTGGGACAAGACTTTGTCAGCAAATTGTTGGGACAAAAATCTGTCAACAAACAACTGACACCCCGTCGCAAATGGTCTAGAGCGCCGGGGAGATGGCGATCCACTCTCCTGGGGTTGCTGGTCCTTGTTTAAACAAGGATTCATCGTTAAAGTTCGTGTGATATGCTTGAAGACAGATTAACATGAGTAAATGAGATAAAGTATCTACTACAATCTAAGAGATGGACAACGCAATCTGGAGACAAGAAATGCATGTCGAGATTAAACTTCTATAGAATAAAATACATCTATTACATCATGAAACTAGAACCAAAAGGCTCCAAAGATACATAACTAGGACCAATAGACGAAGTCTATTTGAGATTCTTCACTAAAACTACCCTAAACTAAGCTACGATATGCTATGATAATCTAAGATAAGAGATATGTCATTTTGATGGGTGGGTTTGATCCGAGTTTCTTCTTCTCTAGAGTCCTATATTTATAGAGGGAAGGAGTGGAAGTTATGTTGACATTATGGGTAGTTATCTTGAAATGAGTGGTTATTTTGCTACATCGTAGGGAGTTAAGTAATCACCCACTAAAATAGTAACTTCCTCTTCGTTCGAATATTAATCTCATAACTACCTTATACTCTTGAATTTGAAATACGGCAGTAACAGATGCCCCCCTAATTTGTGTGGTTGATGGCATGAAACTACACAAATTATTACTCCTTCGATGCTGCAATATTGATGTGGGAGTCTGCTTTCCAATTCATGATGCACTTGATTCATACCAAATTTCATGGAAATAATCTAAGACCGAAACAAGGGTGGTTGTGAAGTCCACTAACTTTCTCTATGGAGGCCTCTAGACTATAGTGATGGCTTCACGACCATAAGTCTTTAGTGAAGACAATAATACAAACACTTATAAACTTTGTGAACCTCATTTTGAACTTGAGACTCTGAGATCCGTGACTCTTTTAAGATGATAAGAGGCTCGATTCTGACTTTGAGACTCTGAGATCCTAAGAAGGCTGCATCCTTTTTTGCGGTAATGATAAACATACTATAGAAGTAAAAAGGGTGCCCATAGTAAAACACTTATAGGAGCAAAAAGGGTGCCCCAGTGTAAGTGATACAATGTAGGAATATAAAAAACCATGTACTTTAATGCTCCAAGATTGCTCTGAGATCGGCTTCCATGGATTTTGTGGCTCCTCGTATCAAAAGTAAAACGTGGGAATATAACAAACCATGTACTTTGATGCTCCAAGAGATCGGCTTCCGTGGCTCTGCTTGCTCCCACTGTGGTCACCAAAACTTTTGTTGAGATAAAAAATCTGTCAACACTTGTTGGGACATAAACTATCAACCACACTTGGGACAAGACTCTGTCAATAATTTGTTGGGACAAAAATCTGTCAACAAACAACTGACACCCCATGACAGATGGTCCAGAGCGTCGGGGAGGTGGTGATACGCTCACCTGGAGTTGCTGGTCCTTGTGTAAACAAGGATTCCTCACTAACGTTCGTGTGATATGCTTGAAGACGGATAAACATGAGTAAATGAGATAAAGTATCTACTACAACTGCTATAGAATAAAATACCTCCATTACAATACATGAAATTAGAACCAAAAGGCTCTAAAGATACATAACTAGGACCAATAGATGAAGTCTATTTGAGATTCTACACTAAAACTACGCTAAACTAGGCTAGGCTATGCTATGATAATCTAAGATAAGAGATATGTCATTTTGATGGGTGGGTTTGATCCGAGTTTATTCTTCTCTTGAGTCCTCTATTTATAGAGGGAAGGAGTGGAAGTTATGCTGACATCATGGGTAGTTATCTTGAATGAGTGGTTATTTTGCTACATCGTAGGGAGTTAAGTAACCACCCACTAAAATAGTAACTTCCTGTTCATCTGAAAATTAATCTCATAACTTCCTTCTACTCATGAATTTGAAATATGGCAGTAACTGTGGTCTAAGAAATTAAGTACGAAGAAAAATCTATATATGTTTATTATATAAAACAAAGGAAAAATTGACACGAATAATTCCAATTATGACAATTCCTCTTAAAATAATTTCAACTATGAGTTATTATAGAATAATCCAAACTATTGGGGGTACCTTACTAAAGTAATGCAAACTTTATTTTTCTTGCCTTAAAGGATCCATTTTGGGACTAGAATATATAGTAAAATTTGAAAATAAAACACTTTGATTTATTTAAAATAAATAGATAAGATTTTAAAATAGGATAATATCTTTTTCAAAACATAAAATCACTTTAAAATCTATTCCCAACTAATTCCATAAATTATTGGATCTATATCAAACTTAGATAGGTGCTCCTAAGTATGTTTCTAAGTCAATTCCCAACCATAGTTCACAAACTGTGCCAATGTCTGTTCCTATCATGGGAACACAACTTAGATACTTTGAGAATTCAATACCACAATTATCTTTTACCTTTATTCGACCTTAACATGAAGAGTATAATACATCCTAATGTATTATAATCTCCATTCCAAGCTTCATTCTTCAACATATGAATATTTTCACTTCGATTTTGATTAAGTTTCCTTTCTTTAATCTTCGATCAAGTATTCTCTTTGTTCTTCAATGAACCACCTAGCAACATCAACTTATAAAATACAAGTATGTCTTTTGTGATTAAGTCATCTTTAAAACTTAGGCTCAACATTGGTATTCATACAGATGGGAAAATTGCAAATAGAATACTTGTCATTTGCTCCTTGGTAGGTGAAAGTCATGGTGCAAATTTAAATACTTGTCCAGATGGGATTGTAAGTGCATTCAATTTGGTCTACAAGTGTTTACATGTACGTTATGTTACTGTTATAAGTTTGTTCGTTGTTGAATTGTTATACCATCCCTAGGTTGTCTTGCACAAATCATTTCCTGTAAGATTAGTCATGGTCACTTAGGCTCTATGGATATAGGGACAGGGATGACTCGAACTATAATTGCACCCATGGAGGTTAGAGCTTAATGAACTACATGTTGTTCTACTCACTACTATAAGACCTTGCTCTCTACATTATGCTTTTTTGTCCATTTTCTTTTCTCTTGCTAGAGTAAAACAACGACTTATATTATGCTTCACTTGAAGGATAGAGCTACTTTAGGAATTCATACCCACACAAAACAAAAAGGTTTGTTAAAGAGCCAAGAGGCCGGGTAAATTTTATGTGCCTGATGGCTAAGTTCATTGGTTAAGTAACAAATTGTCTCTTCATAATTCTCCATTTCTCCTTATGTTTATGGGCATATTTTGTCTCGTCCGGTATCTACAAGTTATGCGGAATAAAAACTTGATGAACCAGTGAAGGAAGGAGCTGATGCTTATCTTCCTTGTGTGAAAGTAAATTTACTTTTCTTACTTTTAGGTTGCCGAAACTTCTGTCCAACTACTAAAGAAGGCACACTGTGCTTTTAGGGAGCTTTTGGGATGTTCTTCCTAAGAAAACACTGATCTAATAAAGGTGATTTATGTGAATGTTTTTGCTAAAAAAGCTATCAAATATTGTTGTGTAATGAAGAATGTGTCTACTATTATATCCCCCTTCAAAAATATATCATGTTTGTTTATTTTCCTTTGGGTGGACACTCGGTTGGATACTTGCATTCAATCTCCTTTTAATCCCATGAAACATTGGAACTGTTCAATGGGTACGACATTGCGGTTGCATACTTGCTTTGCTTGGCTCCCCATGGAATTACCTTGTATTAGAATCTGATCATATGTCCCAATTTAATCACTTGGTATTCCTTTGCATATGTGATCTTGATCTATCTATATCTTTACATCTTAGTAATTAACCTTGATTTTTTCCCCATCTTCCGCCGATTTTTTCCCTAGTTTTTTGGAGGAGAAGGACAAGTTGGAGCAGATCAAATCTTCAGTGAATCTTCCATTCTACTTGTTTTCAAATAGGGAACAAGAGTTAAAGCGAGAACCTAAGAATGCTTCTTGATAACTAAGTAGAACCTCTAACGCGGAGTGTTCTTTTCAACCTGATTTGAGAAATCAGCGGTTGATCCAGGCACCTAAAGAGCCAACTAGAATATTCGAGTCAGATTTAATGATCACTTAAATCGAATCACACATTTTTGGGGTCTAGTGTGGAGATAGGGAAGAAGGAGCACGCAAGTCGTGATCTATATCACGAGGTGGGAGGAGCTAATGCCTCTTGGGGAGTTGGGGGCTCCTGGTCGCGAGGTGCGACATATGTCGCAAGATGCAACCGTGTCTGATCGCGGGGTGCGACGTGGGTTGCGGGGTGCGACATAGGTCGCGGGGTGCGACGGCCACTGCCCCTTGCCTCGGTTATTTCCACGATGCGTATTTACGAAGGGGTAAAATAGAACCCATTTTTCCTAAGTTTGAGAGAGCGTATTAGAGAGCACTTAACCCTAAATTGTAAGTTCTAAGAGTGTTGTTTAGAGCTTGAGAGAAATTGGTGAGGGTTGTTTATTCCATTAAGTAAGTGCTAGATTCACAATTTGTAATCCTAGTAAAGTTAGGGTTTGTGAGATTGTGTGTGTGCATTGCAATGGAACTGTTAGAATATAATTATGTAAATAATTTAATGTATATTTATTTCCGTAAATATCTCTTGTAACCCTAGGATGTATGTACCTATATATTGTTAATTAATTCAATGAGCCTCCTCAAGGAGATTATCATATCTTTCATGGTAATCAGAGCCTAACCCTAGGCACCCACAACCCTAATTTTTTTCTCTCTCTCACACGTCCTCTGCCACCGTCCGCCATGTCTGCCGCCGGCAAGGACGCTCCTCCCTCCTCTTCTTCATCCTCTTTTCACCCCGCAATTCATGTTTCCTATCAAAAGGCCATCCCTATTACCCTTAACATGGAAAAACCTCAATACAATGCTGGGGCCACTCTCTTCCGCAACACGGCTCGTGCTTATCAAGTCCTAGACCACATTGACCCATCTGTCAAGCGCCCATCCGACATGGACGACGAACTCTGGAGTCGCCTTGACTCCATTGTGCTCACGTGGCTCTATGGCATCATTAACGAGGACCTTCTCCTTGCTATTCTTGATGAAAAGGCTACAGCTTTGGTGGCTTGGGACAAACTCCGCGACCTTTTCCAAGATAACAAAGGTACTCGTATTGTTCATCTCGAAAATCAATTCGGCACAATAAAAATGCAAGATTTTTCATCCTCTGCTGCCTTCTGTCAATCCTTGAAATCTGTGGCCGATCAACTTTCGAGTCTCGGACATCCTGTCTCTGATGAACGGTTGGTTTTACAACTCGTTGCGGGTCTAACGGATGAATATGACACCGTTGCGACCTTTATACAGCAGTCTCAGCCGCTACCCTCTTTTCAAAATGCTCGTTCGATGGTTGCACTCGAAGAGACACGCCTGAACAATGCTAAGAAATCCGGTGCCTCTTCGAGTGCGGTTCTTGTTGCTGCTGAAACCGCGCACAACGCGGCCTCCTCCTCTCAATTTTCCGGCCACCGTGGTGGCAGACAGGGCGGCAAGTCAGGTCGTGGCCGCGGCGGAAAGAATCACGACCGCGGGCGTGGCAACCAGTCACCCGCAGCGGTCCCCCCTGCTCCGTTCTATGGCTATGGGTATCCCCCATATGGACCGTATGGAAGCTGGCAGCCCTACTGGGCTTTTCCCCCCAGCCCATACCCCACTATGGGCCCCACACCCACATCACAGCATCAGGGACGTGGCTTGCTTGGCCCAGCCCCCTCACAGCAGCCCAGTGCCCACCCAGCAGCCCCACTGGCCTTTGTGGCTCCACAGCCCACTACCGAGCAGCCAGTGCCCACGGAGCTTCCTCACCTTTTCAAAGCTATGTCTATTCAACCACCGGACGACAATTGGTACTTTGATACGGGCGCCTCTACCCATCTCATGAATGATCCAGGTATTCTTCCATCTATTTCTAATTGGCGTAATTATTTTTCTCATATTATGGTTGGTGATGGTAAATTAATTCCAGTTAAAGGACTCGGCACCTCCACCCTCCCTTCCCCACACCCTCCCCTAACCCTTCGCAACATCCAATATGCCCCTGCCATTGTCAAAAACCTTATCTCTGTCCGTCGTTTCACCACTGGTAATCATGTTTCTGTCGAATTTGACCCTTTTGGTTTTACTGTGAAGGATTTGAGGACGGGGACGACCTTGACGAGGTGCAATAGTTCTGGAGATCTTTATCCACTTTCTGCTTCATCATCATCACCATCATCTACTTTTGCTGCTCTCTCGCCTTCCACTTGGCACAATCGACTTGGTCATCCCGGCCAGGCTATCTTAGATTTCCTTAGGATTCGCAAATGCATTACTTGTAATAAAGATTCCCTCTCCCCTCTTTGTCATGCTTGTCAATTAGGGAAACATTGTCGTTTACCTTTTTCTCCATCTAATAATATTACTTTTGCACCTTTTTCTATTATTCATACTGATTTGTGGACATCTCCTGTTATTAGTCCATCTGGTTATCGCTATTATCTCTTATGCTTTGATGACTACTCTCACTATCTTTGGGTTTTCCCGCTTAAATCAAAATCACATGTTTCCTCCACCTTTCGTCTCTTTATCGCTCACATTAAAAATCAATTCAATTCCACCATTAAAACGATCCAATGTGATAATGGCACTGAATATGTTGAAAATGAGTTCACCTCTTATTGTGCTAATAATGGAATCGTTTTTCGTCACTCTTGTCCTTATACCTCTTCTCAAAATGGGAAAGTCGAACGAATGATACGCACCACCAATGATGTGGTTCGTACTCTTCTCTTCCACGCCTCTCTTCCTCCCTCCTTTTGGGTGGAGGCCCTACATATGGCCACCTACCTTCTTAATATCCGTCCTACCAAAGCACTCAATTTTCTTACTTCCCTTCATCGTCTCTACAACCGTTCTCCCTCTTACTCTCATCTTCGCACGTTTGGATGCCGTTGTTATCCTAACATTAGTGCAACCATGTCTCATAAACTTAGCCCTCGTTCCACACCTTGCCTCTTCCTTGGGTACCCCCCTAGTCATCGTGGGTATCGTTGTCTTGACCTCTCCTCTAATAAAATAATCATTTCACGACATGTGACTTTTGACGAGTCCAATTTCCCCTTCTCTTCTCTCCATGTCCCTAAACTCTTAGACTATGATTTCCTACGTCCTCGTCCATCTGGTTCCTCGGCCCAATCCTCCCAGGCCACTCCTCTCCCCTCTCCTTCCCACACGGACCAGCCCTCTGGCCCATTTATCCCCCCTTATCTTCCCCTCCCACCTCCCCCCTTACCCGCTTCCGCCCCCAGCCCAGCCCAAACTCTCCAACTTCCCCTCCCAGCCCACTCCCCCCTCCTACAGTAACTCCCCAGCCCACCCCACCCCAACCTACACGCACCATACCAGCCCACCCCACTCCCATCCCATACAACCAACCTGACAGCCCCCCTACGCCCACCAGCCCACCCCACAACTAACAGCCCACCTCGCCCTCCAGTCCACCTCGCCCCCTCATCACCCATCCCACACACGCCGTAAGCCCAGCTACCACTAGAAGCAAAAATGGCATCTTCAAACCCAATCCCTACCTTGGGCATCGTTTCTTCAACGTCCAACTCCCACCTACCTTGTCTCCCATACCCCGCTCCCACCTCCAAGCCTTGCAGGATCCTAACTGGAAAGCCGCCATGTGTGATGAATATAATGCGCTAATTAAAAATAATACTTGGACTTTGGTTGAGCGTCCCCCAGGGGCCCATGTGATTCGTTGCATGTGGTTGTTTAAACATAAATTCAGGTCTGATGGGTCTCTTGAGCGCTACAAGGCGCGTTTGGTTGTTAATGGTAAAACCCAGGAGGTTGGCATTGATTGTGATGAAACCTTTAGCCCAGTGGTTCGTCCTAATACTATTCGTACTGTTCTTAGTCTTGCTGTATCTCGTAGGTGGTCTATCCACCAACTTGATGTGAAAAATGCTTTCTTACATGGTCATCTGCAGGAGACTGTTTATATGTTTCAACCCCGAGGTTTTCAGGACTCCACTAATCCAAAGAGTGTTTGTTTATTGCAAAAGTCTCTATATGGTTTGAAACAGGCACCCCGGGCATGGTATCAACGCTTCGCCACTTACATCTTGTCCATTGGCTTTGTCAGCAGCAAATGTGATCCCTCTCTATACATTTATCGTCGTGGACAGGACATGGCCTACCTCCTTTTGTATGTGGATGATATTGTTCTCGCCACCTCCTCGGACTCTCTACGGAACCGCATCATCTCCCTTCTCCGGTCCGAGTTTGCTATGACTGATCTGGGCCCTCTCTCATATTTCCTTGGTATATCAGTCAAACGCACTCCACCGCACATGTTCCTCTCTCAGCGCAAATATGCGGAGGAAATTCTAGCCCGAGCTAACATGTCTTCCTGCAACCCCTGTGCTACTCATGTTGATACTAAGGCCAAACTCAGCGCCTCCAGCGGTCCTCCTATGAAAGACCCCACTCTCTATCGTCAGCTTGCTGGTGCCCTCCAGTACCTCACCTTCACTCGTCCTAACATCTCTTATGCCGTCCAGCAGATATGCCTCTTCATGCATGACCCACGTGAGCATCACTTTCATGCCCTGAAGCGTATCCTCCGATACCTAAAGGGCACATTAGAGTATGGTATGCACTACTCCTCCACTCCTGCCACGGGCCTTACTTCATACACAGATGCAGATTGGGGTGGGTGCCCTGACACACGACGATCCACGTCAGGCTATTGTGTTTTTCTTGGTGACAACTTGATCTCTTGGTCTTCTAAACGGCAAGCTACACTCTCTCGCTCCAGTGCCGAGACCGAGTATCGCGGCGTTGCTAACGTCGTCGCTGAGTCTTGTTGGCTACGCAACCTTCTTCTAGAGCTTCATTGTCCTCTCGCCCGAGCTACTGTGGTCTACTGTGACAATGTTAGTGCTGTCTACATGTCTCATAATCCTGTTCAGCATCAGCGCACTAAACATGTCGAGATGGATATTCACTTTGTCCGCGAGAAGGTTGCCCTAGGTCACGTTCGTGTCCTCCATGTACCTTCTGCGTATCAGTATGCAGACATCTTCACCAAAGGTCTTCCAAGGTCTCTATTCTATGAGTTTCGCTCCAGTTTGAGCGTCCGTCCTCCTCCCGCTCCAACTGCGGGGGTGTGTTAGAATATAATTATGTAAATAATTTAATGTATATTTATTTCCGTAAATATCTCTTGTAACCCTAGGATGTATGTACCTATATATTGTTAATTAATTCAATGAGCCTCCTCAAGGAGATTATCATATCTTTCAGGAACGTCATTGATGCAAGTGCTTGTGTTCATCATCCTCCATTGAAATACAAAGTGTATAAAGGTGGGTTTTTCACTCGGAGCTCGGGTTTCCACCAGTAATCCTTGTCTTTCTTCTTGTTCCTTGATTATAGGTTGTTTTTTGGTTTGTTTCTTGTTGCCTCTATTGTTTGTGTTGTTACTTAATCACTTGAAGTTGTCTACCACCCCTCTTCATTTCCCTAACAACATTCTGGTATGACCTTATTGCTTCTGTCTTACAGTATGGAGTAGTAATAGATCTGGTTTGGTCCTACCAGAGGTATGCTTCTTAAACATGAATTGGTTATAAGTACATATATTCACTGCTGATGTTTCTTGACTTACTAATGCTTTGTTATATTGGTTATAATCTCAAACCTTTTTTGTAGGAGAACTTAGGTCTTTGAAGATGTTAAAAATGTAAATGAATGCTTTGAATGGAAACTTACCGGAATACAACGAAGCAACCCTCCCACCTTGCAGTACTTCTCTTTTGTTTGTCTTCCCTAAGTAAAGTCCTTTTTTTACATGTACAACAAAATGCGGGTGCGGGGGATGTTCTTGGCTTGGTGCATGTGGGGGGAACACAACCAAATAGTGTTCGAAAATAAAATCATGTTAAGAGATATTTGTATGGCTAGAGTGCACAGGCTTACTGAGGAATATAAGGACTATGCGGGCCGCGTATATGCAGTGGCGAGGAGCGTTCATATGCCGAGACCACGCTCGTGGGCTGCTCCACCAGCAGGAATTATCAATATCAATGTAGATGCTGCGTTGAACGTTGAGGGGTAGGTTGGTCTTGGTTTGGTGGCTCGAAACCATGACAGGATAGTGCTCTTTGTGCCTGCGAGACACGTGCGTGCATGGTGGACAGCAGCAGTAGCTGAGGGAAAAGGATTGTGCATGGCTGCAAGATTGGCTACGAGTTATGGGTTGACGGACATCATTATTGAGACGGATTGAGACCATCATCTCTCGGCTTGACAAAGGGGTTTTCTTCCTTTCCGACCTTGATTTCGTACTAGAGGATATTTTGTTTTCGTGTAGTAGTTTTAATTATGTTTCTTTTGCTCATGTTAAACGTGAAGGGAATGTTGTAGCTTATCACATGGCTAGGCTAGTATCTTTTGGAGTTGAACAATGTTGGGAGAACCATTGCCGTGCGGAAGTGGCTCCCTGTACGAATGGACGTTCTGTCCTTGTTTTATCTAGAGGTTTGTTGGGACCCTTATGTGAGCTTATTGAGCTCAAATTGAATAAAAAGTGGTTGGTATTTTCTCAAAGATTTATGGCAACAAATATGGGCACTGAAGATTTCAAAGTGTAATTGTAAGAACTGTTAATATTTTTACAAATTAAGGATGTTCTTTTAAAACCCTGTTAATTCGATAACTGTTTAATTTGGCCTTCTGCAAGTAGATTTTTGTAGGGGTTTTTTCCTTTTCGTTTGGTTCGGTAAAAATTTGTAGTTTACCAACTGTTCTGACTTTGTTATAAGCTCCTCTAATCTGGGTGAGATTTTGGATGGTTGAATTTATTTTTGGGCAACAATTTGTTTTAGTTCCATTGTTGATACATTTAGATTGTCTGATTGTTGTGTGTTGTGTCCTTGAATTACCTAGCGCCATTTAATTCATCTTGGAAATGCTTTGATGGTAAATTACTAAATAAACCAACAAGGTTCTATGTTATTTTGAATTTTCTTCATTAGTGTTCTATGTTAATCATTTATGTTTTGTTTGATTAAATCTTTATGCTAGTTACTAGTTTGTTGTTTATGATTCTGGGTTTTACTAGTTACAAATTCTTTTGATATTGGATGAGGATGAGGAAGAGGGTAACAAACCAATATCTCTTTTACTCGTGTAGTGTGTGACTGTGTGGCCTTGGTAGAAAAGCTACCCTATATCTTGAATTTCTTATTCGTTTGAGTTTTTTGTTGATTTGCATACTTGTTTTGTTGAGTGATCCATTGTGAGATGTTGTCTAATTGACGCTACAATTGCTTGTGAAATTTGATGGTTGATCTCTTAGTTAATGGTTGTTGTAGTCTCCATGTTAACTCATTTTTTTGTTTGTTACTAATGCATCACTGACGTTGGCAATTTCAAGGGAAGAACTATGTCTTTCCCGTCTTCATCTCTCCCTTTCTTGGGAAAATTTCAAGTTGTTTAACTTGTCTGTTTCCCCTGCCATTTTTGAGTTCCCTCATTCAGGTACATTATCGTTTATCTCATCGTTTTTTGCTATCTTCTGGTGCATTGATAGGCCTAATCATTTCTGTTAATTTCTAGTCTGTGTTTTTATGCGTCAACTGTTGTAGTTGTATGAAAATGAGTGAAAACTGAGTTAGAACAAAGCACGCAAGCTCATCAAAAATAGAGTAAAAGTAGACTTATTTCAAAATGAGTGAAAGCTTCATGTTTCAAGTTTACCACCTGAAAAATCTAACTTGCTTGTCTCTCTTTAGAACCTGATGGTTTCTTGTGCGCCTTTCATCTCTCATTCATCATAAGGTGCATTATTTTCACCTTTTGATGTTGAACTCATTTGAAGTAAACCCATTGGTACATATTGAAACTTACGTTATTTCTTTTTATAACCAAAAATGTTTCTTTGACAGCTTCTTAAAGAGAGTGTATGTTTTAGTCCGCTAAATGATCAAAGTGGCTCAAGAATGGGATCCTCCTAGCTTGGTCGGATTTGAAATCAGATATTGGAGATCTTCTATTTAGGGTTTTCGTTCAAATATGAAATGGAACAAGGCACTTCATTTAATTAAGTTTGTTGTTGTTGCCTCAAATTTTATCCTAATTTCCTATCTTTTTCACATCTACCACTTGATTATTTTGGTTTTTTTGAAGCATTTAAGACCCTCGTGAATGGTGGGTTAGGGCGTCAATAATCTTTGGCAATGGGAAAAAGAGATGATCCGTATCTGACCCAAGAAAAATGGGTCATGAACACGTCACTAGCCTTAATCATCTTTAGTGCCCAGGCAGCTGATATAATTAGAACCATGTTCACCTTACTTACGCGACATTATATACTAAAATGCCTGATCTATTGGATTTAATGTTGAGATTTGTGTTGATGTTTTGGGTTCATCTTCACACTCTACTTTGTGACTGCTGGATTTGGTTCCAATTCTGTAAAGTATGACTTTATCATCTGTTCTGAAGTTCAATGAGCTTAATTCCTTGATATTGGTGTTGGTGCTTTGCATAGTATGTGGGTTTTATAGTGTGTTAGATCGTATATTGTGGGTTGTGGATCAGCGATTGTTGGTCCTATATGCGTAGAAATGATTAAGGGGCTGATTGAGGACTATGTTAAGGGGTTGTTAGGGATGTCTTGTTCTTGTAGTTATTGTACATTGGTTGTTCATGCAACATGCAGAGTGTGAGAGGGTGGGTTTCTTGTCGGTTGCTTTGAGCCTCGGCCGCAGCTTGTTCGCTGTCAAATGTGGCATTAGCGTCAAAAGTTAAATCTCAAGCTGTTATATTCCGGGAGAGTGATTACAATGATGGCGAACCAGCTGTTAATTTAGCCCAAGATCAAAGTCATCAAAGGATGAGGACGAGGAAATGGATAATAAATGTAACCCCCGGTAATTCTATAAATTTTATGAATATATTTAAAGTATATTTATAATCATTTAAATATTTATTTCATTATATTATTTAAGTGTTGACTAAAGTCAAACGATTATTTAAGTATTTTAAATAATTATTTATGTTATTGGGTTGAACTTTTAAGTATTGAATATTTTATTAAACGTTTTGGGATGTGTCGAACTGAGTTTTGATATTGGGTTGAGGAGCCCAAATCTTTTACTTCCTCCGTTTCAAAATAGATGCTATATTTCATGTTATCACGCTTGCCAATGCATTATTTTAAACATTAATATCTATAATTATCAATAAGTAAAATAATAAAAAGTAGATATTAAAAAAATACATATTGAGACGAATCTAACAAGATGCCACATGACTATGTTTTTCCTAAAATCTAAATCACCAAAGCTAATTAAGTTTAAACCATGAATAGTAAATACTATGCAAATGTATCATCTATTTTGAAACGGAGGAAGTATTTAAGGTTGGATGATAAACCCAAAGCCCAAACCTAAGCCTAACCTAATTTCCATAGGTTTTTAAGCATAGCTATAAATACCCCCCTAGTTAAACACCAAAATTTGCAAACTTATTCTCTTTGCTCTCTCTCTCTCTCTCTCTCTCAACCGGTGCCCCTCCTCTCTTTTTCTGTCTTCTCGTTTTGCGTGCCGCCGTGCACCACCACCACCTCTTCTCCGTTCACTTTTCCGACGAGCCCATCACTCGCCCTCGTCCTCGATTTGCATGCTGCCACCGCACTGCACCACCCTCACTCTCCCTCTTCTCTCTTTGCTCGCCACACGAGCATTAGCAGCAGGCCACGCGTAGCGTGCACACGCCGCCAGCCACCCAGCCATAGCCCACGCGCCGCCGTGTGTGTGCTTCTCCTCCTTGTTCCGGTTTTCGTGTTTTTCTTTCGGTTATTTCTTACCCCTTATCCTCTACTTTATATCTAATATGGTTTTGATATTTAAAGTTGTGATTTTTATGAGTTTAATTTTTCCTATAAATATAGTTTGAAACTTTATAGTTTAAGTTAATTAAAACTCTGATTTTTATTAATTATGAATTTTAGTCATAATTTCATATTTATTATTTTATATTTAAAGTGAATTTAAGTATAAAAGTAATGAATTTTTGAGGTTTTTAAAGCCTAGACTTATAATATTATATTAAAGGTTGTTAAAGGTCGAAACTTTAGTGTTTTATAAGTATTTTAAAGCGTGTTTTGAAGCGTTTTAAAATAAATTATATTGCAGTGAATTAATTAAGATATTAATTCATTGTTGTGTTATTATTTTGGTAGGCGGAGAATTTATTTTAGGCAACTTCTAATGTTTTAATTGGACTCTCATTCCGTTTACCCAAGGTACTAATATCATGTATTTATATAGAATTTTTCCCCTTATTTATGAGCTAAATCTTGCGTCAATGGAGCTCTTCGGAGCTATTTTATACTAATTATCGTATATAGTCCCAAGACCTCCAAACTTGAAGATTGAATGCCTAAACACTTAAGAAAAAAGCCAATGGAGCTAACCCGTGCCCGGATCGGGCAGAACATGACCCGATGGGGCGAAGATTTATGTGATCCAGTGGTGGAGTTTCGGGCCCGATCGGGCATACATTGCCCGACCCGATCAGGTGAAAAGTAAGAAGTTGGGCAACTTTAGGCCCAACCCGATCGGGCAGCCTTACCCGACCCTATCGGGCGAGGCCCAACATTCATTGGTTGCGTTGGCTGTTCTGCGTACGCCAAGATGGAGTTGCTTGGCTCTATGTTCTTCGGCCGATCGGGTGATGGATACCCGATGGCATCAGGTGAGGCCCAAGTTGGGGCGTTGCTGCTGCTGTTAAGAGGAGAAAGAGTTTTGATGTTGGCCAATTTCTATGTGGACCCAATCGGGTGGCCCTTTGGCCCGATCAGGTTACGCGCACACGGATTGGGATCCGGATTTCTTATTTGTATTTTTTTCATTTTTAATTCGTTTTTAGGGGCTATTATAAATAGATAAGCTTCATTATTTTAGAGAGAAGCTTTTATTCTTATTATTTTTCCCATTGTTCTTAGTTATGTTTTTAGAGAGTTATATTAGTTTAAACCTTGATTACCTTGAATTACTATTGATTTCTAGGGCTTGATTAGCTTTGTTATGGTGTGATTTGTTCTCTGATGAGTAATTAATGTTATTGTGTAGTTTCAAGGATTGTTTGAGGTTAATAATTGTTTGCACAGATCCGTCCTACTTTTAGAGGCCTAGTACACATTAGCAATTCTGATTACATTAGTGAACACGGGGCGTATGTTGAATTATCGGCGTTGAGACTTAACCATAGCTTGACTCGTGCTCTAATCTATCGATTCTTGACCTAGGTTCTGATAGTTCTTTGATCCCTTGATTGGTATAATCATGGTGGACCGAACTAGTTCCCTAGACCTTTAATTCATAGCTTAAATTTCTCTTTATATTGATTTCTAGTGTTTAATTAGTAGTTCAGCTGTTTCCATCTGATTTTGTCTGAAGTAGTTGTTTAGCTGGATATTGACTTAGATACTCTGTCTCTATGTGGATTTGACCCTACATCTCTGGAATATCATTGTTAGAGGACTTAGGATTTATCTTTGATTAGGTGATACGACTTTAGCCTATCAAATTTTGGCGCTGTTGTTGGGGAGACGGATAGTTCTCTAAGTTTGTGTTTGGTTATTTGATCTACTTCTCTGTGCCTCATTGGAACTTCATTGTTTCAATTGAGGTACGTTTTACTGCTTCTTTTTGTTTCTTTTATATGCCTAGGTATCAAAGAAACGGTTCCACCATCCCAAAGGATCCCAATCTCACAAGGACAATCAGGCAACTTTGAAAGAAAATTCAGAAAGAAAAGCACTCTATTCAGCTGAACGCCTATGAAGTAGACACTTCAAGTTCAGCAATGGCCAAATCTTTGAATTCATATGGGGTGCCTAATCCTGACGGCATTTCCACTTGCCCACCAATGCCCACCATAGCCGCTAACAACTTCGAGATTAAGCCTCGACTCATCAACATGGTTCAGCAAAATTAGTTTGGTGGGCATCCCACTAAAGATCCGGCCAATCATTTACAGAGATTTCAACAACTCTGTCGAACTGTAAAGCATCAAGGAGTCACACCTGAGCAATTGAAGGTCATGTTATTCGAGTTTTCACTATGAAACAGAGCTAAGAAGTGGTTCAACGACATCAAAGTGTCTAAATGGTTGGAGATTTCTGCTGCGTTCTTGAAAGAATATTATCCACCTACAAAGTCAGCAGAAATGAGAAACAAACTAGCCACGTTTTCCCAAGAGTCTGATGAAACACTTCGGGAAGCGTGGGCTAGGTTTAGAGACTTACAGAGAGAGTGTCCACATCACAACATGGACAAACGGTTCTTGACGCAGACATTTTACAATGGTCTGCAGCCTTAGACGAGTTGTTGACTCGTCTGTGGGAGGAGGTTTTAAGGAAGTGGATGTAGGCTATGATTTCCTGGAAAACCTTGCAGCCAATGATCATTTCACTTCTCGAAGCCTCACAAAGAAGGTATTGGAGGTAGACGCTCATGCATTACTGACTTTGAAAATGGCAAAGCTGAACCAGAAGATCTACACCTTTAGATCCTCTACCTCGACATCTGCTCCTTTGAGCATAAATGATATGTCTGTCGTGGCACCCATTACCTCATCATGCGAGGTATGCGGTGTTCAGGGTCATTGTGGGCAGGACTGTTAGTTCAGTTAACATCAGATGGAGCAGGCAAATGCCTTCCAATAGAGACCACAAAATATCCCCCCTCCACATAGCTACCAATAAATCCACAAAACTTTTGACCACCACCATAAAAGCACCCTAAATCATCATTCTAACAAAACCCCCCTAGTGTTCAGAGACCCCCACCACAAAATTTCCATCATCCTAACAACTTTCAAACCCCACAAAATTTTCAAAACCCACCTCCACAAATATCCCCACAAGATCCTACCACTTCTGAATTGATGAAGCTGATGTTGAGCATTCAGATTACTAATGAGGAGGCACAAAGAGCTCAAGAGAAGAATGTGTTGGCTACACAGAGAGCTAATGAGGAGACACAAAGAGCTCAAGAGAAGCACATCAAACTTCTCGAGACTCATATTACCCAATTCGCAGGCAACAACGCTCAGAGGCAGTAGGGAAAATTGCCTGGGCAACCCATTAAGATAGAGCACGTGAATGTCACCACTCTTTGTAGTGGCATTGCTTACGATGCTCCTCCATTGCCCACTGATGATGATGCCCAGACTAAGGGGAAGAAGGTGGTAGAGAAAGGAAAAGGGAAGAGTTCGACGTCTGAGGTCGCCTTATCAGAGGAAGCTGAACAAACAGGGAAGAAAAACGAGAAGGTTTCTGAAGCGTCTTTTACACCAAGGCTACCTTTTCCTCATAGGATGCAGTAATCAAAGGTCGATTAGCAATTTTCTTTGTTCTTGGCTATAGTCAAGAACCTTTAGGTAACTATTACATTCACTGATTTAATTACTCAAGTCCCTGTGTATGGCAAATTCCTGAAAGACATGATCACTAAGAAAGAGACTTTGGTGGGTAGAACGTGTCTCTCTTACTGAAGAGTCTAGTGCTTTTATTCAGAATGAAACCCCAAAAGATCTTGGTAGTGTTTCTATTCCCTGCCATCTTTGACCTATTTTTATTGATAAAGCTTTGTGTGATTTAGGTGCTTCTATTTATGTTATGCCTTTATGTGTTTATAAGAAACTGAATATGGGAGCACTTAAATGCACACAAATCACTTTACAGATGGCTGATCGTTGTATAAAATACCCCCTAGGAAATTCTACATTCCTGTTGATTTTGTGGTGCTTGATATGGATGAGGATACCCAAATTCCCATTCTTCCGGGCAGACCATTTTTGTGTACTGTCGGTGCTGTCATTGATGTTAAGTCTGGGTCTTTAACTCCGAGTGTTAACTAACCAATGTTGTTAAGGCACCTATGCTTGAACAATCGTGTTGCAGGGCTGAGATTTTGGATGAGGTGGGTGTAGAGAAGGTTCAAAATGCACCTAAGGTTGCCTCAAAGTCTGGAGGTATTATCAATAACATTTGGAGAAGGAAGATGTTTGATGAGGGTGGCACTCACTGCCGAGCCCCTTCAATTTGAGACATGGAGGTATTATGGTCGTGCGAGACCTTTGTAATCCAGCGTTGTGCGTGAGGCAACTCGTAATTCCCCCTTATTATTTTTCTTTTTCTTTTTTTCTTATTTTTTTAGAGTGAGAGAGAGAGAGAGCACTAACGTTGTTTTTCCTCTTAGCATCGTCCTTTGCTCACCTTTTGGCATTGAGGACACTGCCAAGTTCAGCTTGGGGGAGGATTTCTGTTTGTATTCTCTCTCTATTTTACTGCTTTCTATGATAGATTTATTGCTTTCGAAAATTCTGAAAAATCAAAAAAAATATGGTTCCCATGACTGGTTTAGTTACCTCCTTGTGCCCCTTGGTGTGCTCTAATTGAAAATGATTTGACTCTGTTTTCTGGATAGCTGGGTATTTGTGATCTTGAGGCTATGATTTCGAGCGAGTTTTGATTATTATACACTACATTGTGATGCGTGCCTGAATTGGTTAGACTGTGAGGCCTCTTTGTAGCCTTTTGGATTCATATGATTATCCAGTCTTTTTTTGTGTGTTAATTCCTCCTTACTGGATTGATCTTGACTTTGACTTCGTACTTGTCTCATATTCGATAACTTGTAGCATTTGTTGTGATAGAGACGTTCTTTTGTCTGATTCTTGAGCCTCAATGTGAATTTTTGATATAAATCTGACCTGTTTTGTGTTACTTAAACCATATTATGAGCCCATGACCTTTATTTCGATACTTATTCCAAGCCTAGCTTGGGGGAGCGTTTGTTGGGTTTTTTTATGAGATTGGTTTCATGGTTTGGTTTGGTTTTTGGGAATTCAAAGTGTATTTTGATATGGTTTAAGTGTAAGAAAAAGAAAAGAAAAAGCAAAGTAAGATTACGTGAATGAATTGTTTGTAAAATGAAAGAAAAAGAAATAAAAGTTCAAAAGAGTTCAAAGTTCCTTCATTCACGTTGCTTATGAAGAAAAATGTGCTACTTTGCTTGAAAATTGGGTTAGTTGTGAGTTTCTATCGTTTCATATGAGTTGGGTTATGTTTTGTGGTTATTTGGTGTTGTTGGGAGTTGTTTCAGCCACCTTTGGCCTTGTTTTGAGTGATCTTTGTTCCCCCATTCTTGGTTTTTCCACCACATTTCCTAAAAATATCCCCTACCTCTTGTCTAAGCCCTATTACAACCCTATAAAATCCTCTTGAGCTCGTGTCTGCATTGTTTATTGGATTGATTTTGAGTTAGTTTGCCAAAGTTAAAGAGTATGTCTGCTAATTGAGTCGACTTGGTTAGGATGAGCGTCATTTGACCTTCTTAAACACATGAGAGTGTGGCCCGATCAGGTTACGCGCACGCGAATTCGAATTTCTATCTTATTTTATTCGTTTTTAATTAGTTTTTAGGGGCTATTATAAATAGCTAAGCTTCATTATTTTAGAGAGAATCTTTTATTATTATTATTTTTCCTATTGTTCTTAGTTTAATTTTTAGAGAGTTTTATCAGTTTAAACACTTTAGATTAGTTCAAGGGGTGATTAAACCTCAAATTTATTTCAACAAAGGTTATTGCTTTCCGTCAACTGGTACTTTTCTCTACTCTTGACCTCTTTAATTATCTTTTGATTGCTTAATTTAATATTTCATTCATTCATGATGCAATTGTTAGGGGTTTATATTAGATTATTCGTTGTTGATTTAATTATGAGTGAGTAGTCTGATTTCTAGGGATTTAAGGAGCAAAGCCATGTTTATACCTTGATTACTTTGAATTGCTATTGATTTCTAGGGCTTGATTAGATTGGTTATGGTGTGATTTGTTCTTTGATGAGTAATTAATGTTATTGCACAGTTTCATTGATTGCTTGAGGTTAATAATTGTTTGCATATATCCGTCCTATTATAGTATACATCAGTAATTCTTATTACGTTAGTGAACATGCGGCGTATGTTGAATTATGGGCGTTGAGACTTAACCATAGCTTGACACGTGCTCTAATCTATCGATTCTTGACCTAGGTTATGATAGTTGTTTCATCCCTTGATTGGTATAAGCATGGTGGACCGAACTAGTTCCCTAGACCTTTAATTAGTAGATTAAATCTCTCTTTACATTGCTTTCTAGTGTTTAATTAGTAGTTCAGTTGTTTCTATCTGATTTTCTCTGAAGTAGCTGTTTAGCTGAATATTGACTTAGAAACTATGTCTCTCTTTGGATTCGACCCTACTACCCTTGATTATCATTGTTAGAGGACTTAATATTTATCTTTGATTAGGTGATACGACTTTAGCCTGTCGGGTACGTACATGTCCTTATGTTAGACTAGTTTCATGTCCTAAGGATTACGTGTTGTTGAGCATGGTAATTGCCTATATGTTTGATTACATGATTGAATGGATGTTGGATTCAAGCATGTTTGGGAGGAGAAGTTTATTTATTAATTCACCTGAGGGATTAATAATACTTATTATTCGATTATGGATTTTGGTATCACTTGCCTTAATATTATTTTCTTACTTCTCAAAGGCTGAGGACTTTGTAAGTTAGTTGGATTATTATTGGTTATGACTATTTTACTACTTTGCAAAGACCGAGGGCTTTGTAGGATATGTATATTTATTGTCTTTGGACATTCGATTGTTTATTTAAGTCAAAAAATAAAATGAGGATTAATTCTGGATCAATTGGAAATGGTTGATCACATCATTTAGTCCTGAGATAAAAGTGGAATATTTGTTGTATCCATGTAATTTGTTGGTTGCTTTATTAGATTCCAACGTCGAATAGCATATTTATACTTAAAGTGAAAAGAGAACAACATAAGCTTTAGAGTTGTGCACGTCTGAAGGTTTGGGCTAGTATATGAGTTGGAGTACATGGTGGTAGCCAATGGCTTTTCTTAGGGTCGGATTGATCACCGAGCCCTCTTTTATTTTAAAGGTTCCTCGATCTCATTGGTCAAGGGATTACGGAGTCGCGCCTGTAATTCGTCTTCTGTATTGAAGGCTGGTTTTGGTTAGATAACTCGATCCATAGACTATTCAATTTATTAAATGAATTATCATATTGTATGTTTTGTGAACTCAAGTCTAATCTTATGAGTTAAGTTCTAGAGTATTATCATTGATCATGTTTATTATTCAGTAGTATCATGGTAGGTTTTGTGTTTTATATTATTATGTATGTAATCAACTTTTCTAATTACGTGCTTTTCTGTGTGTCGATCATGGCTTGCCTATTGATCCTGTGATGACCCTTTATTGGCGAGCAGTCTTCAATTGAGTATATCCTGCAGGTTTGAAGCCATGATGCATCATC
Source organism: Patellifolia procumbens (assembly GCA_947645195.1). NCBI lineage: Eukaryota > Viridiplantae > Streptophyta > Magnoliopsida > Caryophyllales > Amaranthaceae > Patellifolia > Patellifolia procumbens. The sequence goes on from CANSGD010001405.1 coordinate 1,254,584, forward strand.
ACATTTACTCATTTGGGATTGGGAGGCACTTATGAAAGATTGCTTTCTCACTTTTGTTGCTTCTTACATTTATGTTACTTTTATTAAGTTACTTTATGGATTATTTATTTTAAGTTCTTTAAGTTGGTTTTAAATTACTTTCGAGGTTTAGATTACGTTTGACGGTTATTATGGTTTAAGTATTTAATAAAGTTTTATTAGATGTTTTTCCGCTGCAAAACCCTGAGTAAGTCGATACGTTATCACACGGGCGATAATGCTTTGATAATTCCCTGTTTTAGTTGATAAAAATATACGTTTTATATAGAGAGAATTGTTGGGGTGTTACAATAAACCAGTATCTCTTTTACTCGTCTACTGTGTGGTCATGGTCTAAAAAGTTACCCTGCCTAAGTGAAAGGATGGTGGGGGAGCAGGTCAAACGCACCTCATATGTTGACAATTATGGTGAATAATCTATGCCGTTATTCCCTTATTTACAAATTATATGTGCGTTCTAATTAGTTCAAGTTTCTCTGGTGCATTACTTGGTATTGTAGTGTAATAGGAGAACCAATTGAAGATAACTCAGAGGAGGATGAGAAGATCGAACTAGAGGATCCTGACTTTGGGAATCCTCAAGCCTAGATATCTGACTATACGTTGCGCAGCTCCTCCTGAAACTAGGATCAAAAGGGTTGGAGCGAAGAGAATGTTTTTTTCTAGTGTCTTAATGTTAGATGCCCCCGTCCCAAGCTAGATATTCTGCTCGGGGAACAAAATCTAAAATAACAATCAAGTGTAAGTGTCACACAATAAGCATATGCACAATGATATGTAGTTTATGAGAAAATTAGTTGATGTAGTTTCATTGTCAATTGTTGTATATTGTTATGTTTTTGCAATACTCATTGTCTGTTTTCATGGAGGATTTTGTGTTGTTGCAGACTGAGAAAATGTGAGAAAACAACTAGTGTAAGTAATCTTAATTGAAAGTGAAGAATGATGAAGAGAAGTTCGAAGCATGGCGTTTTAGTGGCTTTTAGTTTGTAAAATTTAAATGATCAATATAAATGTTAGGAATATAACTCTAATGTATAAATATTTATATATACATGTCTTACTATTTATTTCACTTTTCATGTAATTACAAAAATCTAGGATATTATTATTATTATTATTATTATGGTCTAATAATTAAGATTGTGTTATTATCCTTTTTGCCTTGAGTTTACAATGTTCAACGTTTATATGCATAATAATATTCTTTTATAAAACAAGATGAATATAGAAGCAAAAAAATGAAGGAAACAAGTCTTCTAGAAACATCTCAGTACAATAAAGTGCTAGGAATCTCAGCACAATAAAATATCCAGGATCCAAAAGCGGTTCATAATAGCATCAAGGATCTCAGCACTTTCAGACGTCTGAGATCTATTGTGGCTCATAATAGCGCCGAGTTTCTCGACAATTTTTTGCCGTTGAGAATCAAGACTAGGCACGAAATAGCGCCACGATTCTCGGCGCTTTACTTCCGCATATATATTTCTCGACGGCCAAAATCTCGGTGCTCTCAAATAGCGCCAAGAGATAAGTTCTCGATGCTTTACTGCACCGAGATATGGCCTAAAAAGCGTCGAGAAACAAAAAGGTAATTTGGGGCCTATTCTCATAACATGGGATTAATCCCGTGCTAGGCTATTCTACATGCAAATTTAGTGAAAACTAAAAAGGTTCCTTGTTTGTATTACACATACTAGCCATATATGCACGCGATACGTGTGCCTCGCGCGAAAGATTAAGATGTAAGGATTTAGGATAAAGTACATTGTAATTCTCCAGTGAAGTGTATGCATATTTTCATACTTTTAAAAATAATTGTTAAGTTTTAGATTTTGTGAAAAAACATTTTTGTGAAAAAACACCTGATATATATTTTTTTTTTGTGAAAAAACACCTTATATCTCCTTTATTATTAAAACAACCACCTTTCTCCCGGATTCCGGCAAAAAAGTCAATTTCCGGCTTGACCTCTACTTTATTGTCGGAATCCGGGATCAAGGTGGTTGTTTTAATAATAAAGGAGATATAAGGTGTTTTTTCACAAAAAAATAAAAATACATAAAGTGTTTTTTCACAAAAACTTGAACATAATAGGTGTTTTTTCACAAAATTACCTTATCGTTTAGGGGTCCAATTGTACGAAGGTTATTCAATGTCTATAATATTGCTATAGTTTCAATCTCAACACTTAATTTTTGTTAGATTTCATCTTGTCCATTAAATATGATAACTTCTAAAGCCTTTAACTTTTTTATTAAATCATGTAGGTTAATGGTGATGATGAGCCTACAACTAATGAAGGGTTTAGATTTAAGTAATTATAGTGGCTCCAATTTTACTGTAGCCATTTTCGAATTATCAATAAGTTTTTTAGGATGTTTTGTATTCCTTTTTTCAAAATTTAAAAATGTGAAATCAGTTAGTTATGGACAGAGTTGTTCCATTTAATTAAAAATTAATAAAAAAAGAGAATAGAATAGAGATATATCTAATGTGTGAAGTAATATGGTTAGGGTTGCAAGTAGCATTTTGATGTAAGTATATATCATGGTTGTTTAACTAGGGTGGTCATAAGTCCCACTTAGGTCTTTTCCCCCAGGAAATCAGTGAAATCGACTAGGTTTTGAGGCTCAATGCTTTCTCACATGCTTTATTTACGATATTATATGATAGAATGGGGGAATTTGTTTCAATCCATGCTGGAAAAATGAGGATCGGATCAAGTTTACTTATCTGATAATTTTTTTTCAATCTCAACCCCTCCTTAATTTTATTTGCGTCATGAAATGTTTAAATAAGTCAAATTCACGGTAACAACTTCAGATATGTTAAATACATAAACCAGATAACTTGAGTTCAGTCGGAAATTAAATGGATATAATTTAAGTTCATCACTAAGAAGCCCAAATAAATTAATATATATAACGGCACCTGAATGTTTGCAACTATTCATAATGACCAATGTTTGTAGACGATATGCACTCTAGCTCTTACAAGATGGTCATCAGTTTCTGGGTTTTAATCTATTTTCCTAGATACAAGACATGTTCAAGGTGCTCGTAGCATACATTTTGCTGCCATTATCCCGGTTATGAGCGTGTGATGATTATACCATGACAATACTTATTTTTACCATATGTTGTTTCACAACTAACACAACAAAAGGAGTTCAATTTGAAAATGCCTTCTGCTTATACGACTGTTACATTTTATTCCTTGGATTGATGGTATGTTTAATAGTTATACTACTCTTTCGTTTCTTTTTATTTGTTCAATTTTTTGTTTTTGTTCATTTATTTTCGTTTGTTAGTTCTACTTGGAATATTTCCTTATTTGTTATAAAATTTTCTCCATTTAAACTTACTTTTCCACTTATCTCTCTCCTTACCCTTTACCCACACAGGACAATTATATCATCTTTCATCATCCTCCTTATTCATTGGAGCTACAATATACCCGACAAATAAAAAGAAATGGAGGGCGTATGTCATTGAAGACTTTGCTACATGCACTAGTTGCACTCCCTCCATGAAACAGAGTTCTTTCTCAATATCATATTGCATTAAATTAGTAAATTGTTTTGGACATTCATAATATGTGGGTGTGATCTAATAATAGTTGACGACAAAGAAAATGGTATAATAGCCAAAGAAAACATAAGGAGAAATGTTGTGAACTATATGGCCAAATGCAAGATGTAATCATCGAGCATTCATGAACCAGACTAGACATGGAGAGAGCCAAGAAGCTCCAGCTAAAACCAAGCACAAGACAGAGCACAATGAGCAACACCAAGAGCCCACTTTTAGTATAGGTCATCCTCACAATGGAAAGTCAACATCTACTATCGCGAAAAATATGAAAACAATGTATAAGCTAGAAAGAGTACAACCTAGAAACTACTTATATATAGGTTCTCACAACTTAAATGACTCATCTCATTTATTAAGAGAAGCTCTAATAAGGTTTTTGTCTATGTTAACATTGCAACAACAACAACAACAGTATGAAGCTAAGCACAGCAACAACAACACTCAAATAAAAAAAGTTGCAGCTGAGGTTCTAGAATAAGAAGCCTACACCTTAGCTTACTATATTGTATCTCTTGTAATATATTTAGTACAGCTCATCTAGTTTGTTATGATGTCATTAGCTATAAATAGAATCCATTCACATACAATAATAAAAATTCAGAGAGTTAATTCACTCTTTTACTCTATGATCAAATGTGATTTCATTCTCTTTAATCAAGTTTTCATAATTGTCTCATGGTATCAGAGCTACGACTTATATTCTTGATTAGATTCACATTTTCAGATCCTTTACAATCATTTTCAATGTGAAAATTCAAAGTTTTGCTTGAATCATTCAATCATTCGATTTCATCTCAATTCTGTGATCTTTCAATCTCAAATTCTATTTTCATTTCATATTCACTCAAATCTGTTTCATTTCATTCATTAGAAGTTAGAGCTTCAGAATTTCTATATTTTTGTGATCATTACATCATTGAAACTGAGATTTCACCACAAATCATTCATAAAACATCTTTTTTACTTCATTAGTTCTTTCTAACAACAATTTATTCTGTTGTCTATTCTTCTTGATTAAGATTGACCATATTTCTTCTATTTTGATTACTTTCTCATCACTTAACCATAATCATAATTCTTCTCAGTTACAAAACATTCTCTATTTCCTCCTAACAGTGGCTGAATCACCTGAAAGACCTACCTTGCCTCTCTCTCAAAATCCTAACAGTGTGTACTATATTCATCCTTCAGAAAACACATCTCTGAGGCTGGTTAATACACCATTTATGGTGATTAGAAGAGATCAATGATCATTAGACTATCTGCTAAGAACAAGATGAGTTTTATGGATGGAACCATAACAAAACCAGCAGCAACAGAAACAACTTATAACTGCTAAAGTAGATGCAATAATATGGTGATTGGATGGATTTTGGCATCTCTAAGTCCAATCACAGCTAAAAGTGTGATGTTGTTTAACACAGCTCATGAAATCTGGTCAGATTTGGATGAAAGGTACGGACAAATTTCCTCAGCTCAATTGTTTGCTTTGGAACAAAGTTTAACTGAATTATAGCAAGATTATGAGAATATAGCTGAATTTTTTACAAAGATAAAAGCTTTGGGATGAGATTGATAATCTCAGTCCATTACCAATATGTGAGTGCAATGGTTGTTTTTGTAACCTTACAAAGAAATAAGGATGTTCTTTGAAACCCATACTTTTCTCTCTTCGAGCTCCACTAAGGTGTGATGCCATGGCGCAAACTCGAAGCAAGAAAGGCCAAGGAAGCAAGTCCAATCGTGATATAGAAAGGAGAAATAACTAATCTAGCGTAAATGCGAAACAATCAGAGAAGAAGAATGTTAAGAATCCCAGGAACAAGAGTGAGGAGATTGATCAAGAAATTGAAAATGCAATGGCGGGCTCTGTTTCTTGGAATTCAGATTTGAAGATCTCTTCTAATGAGGAAGATTGTGATGATTCTGGGAGTGAAATTGAGCAGCCTCAGTATCAACATCTAGCGGATGATCGACCAAACACTAGTAACGGTGTTTGTGGAGGTAATTCTGTACAGAACCCTAAACTCCCAATTATTCGCCAATTTACTGTTGGTGACAATATTGTTGAATTGAATATGCCTGATACCCATGGAAGAACACACAATGTTGATTCTGTTATTGTACCCATGAATATGCCTATGAATGTAGACTCCATTAGTAGTGAACATAGCATACCTAAAAACAAAATTCATAAACATGTAATTGAACTTGATGATGTAAAGGAGGAAATTGAATTTTGGACCACAACTGTTTACTGTTTTGTGGTTGGTGCTAGCCCTGCACCTCATGTTATGGAAGGGTTTGTGAAAAGAGTATGGGGTCAGTGGTGAGTTGATATTGTTGCTCCACTGGAGAAGGGATTTGTGGTGAGATTTAAGGATAAAAATGGTGTGGGTGAGGTTACTAAAGGATATGTTACTTTTGATAGTAAGCCTGTTATGGTGAAACCTTGGAATCCTGATATGGAGATAGAGGAATTATGCACTCAGAAGGTGCCAATATGGATCCAGCTACCCAACCTAAACCTGAAATACTGGGGATTTAGATGTTTAGGGAAGATTATAGAGGGTATTGGAGAGATTATTAAGCTGGATCATTACACTGAGCACAGGAAGAGACTGAAGTATGCAAGGGTCATGATTGAGGTGCAGATTGATCAGGGGTTTTCTGATTAGATTACCTTTATTAATGAAAGAGGTGTTGAGGTAACTCAGGAGGTGGTGATCAGATGTTCCTCTTGCAAAAAGTCGGGACATGAAACTGAGGATTGCTGGTACGGGAAGCAACAGAGGAATGTTTGGATGCCCAAAGCCATACAACCACAAAAGCAACAGCAGGCTACTAGAACCAGAACTGTGGATGAGGATAGATTCATCACTGTAACTGGTGGACAAAGAAATGAGCAGAAACAGGGGAAGATTGAGAGAGCTGCTATGCTCACCACTGTCAATAATTTCAATGTTCTATTACAGGCTGCTGTGCCTGATGCATAGGTGTGGGGTGACAGTACCATTGCTGTTAAGGATGATGGTGATAAAGAACAGAGAGGGGAAAACAAGTGGGAGAGCCTGGGGGTGGCACCCCCATCTTGTGATGGATAATATTGTGGTGTGGAATACCAGGTGGCTTAACAGTATTAGCAAGCAAAATGAAGTAAAGAAACTGCTTTATTTACATCATGTTAGGCTATTTTGTCTTCTGGAAACTAAGGTGAGAGCAGCTAAACTAGGGGCTCTCTACCTAAATATTTTCCCTAACTGGTGTATCACTACTAACATTCCTTGGAATGGGAAAGGTAGGATTATTATTGGTTGGGATCCTAGCTCTTTTCAGGTGGATATTCTCAAATGCACTGCTGAAATGGTGCATTGTAGATTGAAGACTAGCAGAAGTAGGAACTGGTTTGATTGCACATTCATATATGCATATAACCAAAGAGAAGACATAGTTGGTTTATGGAGGGACCTATGCAGTTTAGCTACTAGCATCCAAGGTGCTTGGATGTTAGCTAGTGATTTTAACATCATAATGCATGATGAGGAGAAAAATGGGGGAATTCAGTCTAGAAGAGGTATGGAGGAGTTTACTGAATGTGTGCAGCATTGTAGTTTGGATGATCTGAAATTCACTGGCAGGTTATTCACTTGGAATAATAAGCAGGAGGGTGAGCACAGAGTAATGACAAAACTGGATATAGTGTTAGCAAATGGTGACTGGATTAGTTCATATGAAAATGCAGAAGTCACTTTCCTACCTGAGGGTGATTTTGATCATAGCCCTGCTGTTATTAGATGTTTCCCTGATGTTAAGGGTAACAAACCTTTCAAATTTTTCAATATGTGGGCTGAGCATAGTAGCTTTGAAGAGCTTATCAAAAGAGCACTGGAATGTACAAGTGGAAGGGTATGCCATGTTTAAAGTTGCCCAAAAACTGAAAACCCTGAAAACAAAGTTGAAGATAATGAATCATACTCACTTTCATGATATTGCTGACAGAGATAAGAAAGCTGGGATTCACATAGAAAAAACACAAAAAGTGATGCATGAGAACCCCTTTAATGTAGAGGCTGCCAGTAATGAAGCTGAGGCTTATAAAAGATACAAGGAAACTCATGATGCATACCTATCTTTCCTCAGACAGAAAGCTAGGGAGGATTGGGTGTGCTATGATGATGATAATAGTGCCATGTTTCACAGGGCTTTAAAAACCAGAAACAATAGAAGCAGAATCAACACAATCCAAAATGGTCATGGAGATTGGATTATTGATCCTAGTGAGGTTTGCCAGGAGTTTGTGCAACATTTCTCAACTTTCATGAATGGAAGTAAGGGCCCATTGCCTAAACTATCATCAAATTAGTACCTTGAACATGGAGTTCACTGGAGAGGAGATAAAAGCAGCAATTTGGTCTATTCCAAATAATAAGGCTCCAGGTGTGGATGGGTATAACAACTTGTTCTTTAAAAAGGCTTGGGGCACTATTGGGGAGGAGGTGGTGGTAGCTGTCAAGGAGTTTTTCAAGAAGGGCAAACTGCTTAAAGTGATCAACTCCACCTCTGTTACTTTGGTGCCTAAGATCAAGTTTCCTGTGAAGGTAACTGATTATAGACTTATAGCTTGTTGCTCAGTGCTATATAAGTGCATCTCAAAGCTCATCTGCTCAAGACTGAAACTGGTATTACCTTATTTAATCTCTCAAAATCAGGGTGCTTTTGTATGTGGGAGAAGCATCATTGATAATATTCTTGTGTGTCAGGACTTGGTAAGGCACTATGCTAGGAAGAATGCTCCTAAGGGCTGCCTTCTAAAGGTTGATCAGCAAAAAGCATATGACACTGTAGAGTGGCAGTTTCTCAAAGATCTTCTCAAGGCTTTCAAGTTTCCTGATCCTTTCATTGAGATTATTATGGCCTGTATCACCACTACCACCTTTACTTTGCTGATAAATGGCACCACTCAGGGGGTTTTTGGTGCTAATAGAGGCTTGAGACAGGGTGACCCTATGTCTCCTATGTTGTTTGTGTTGTGTATGGAATACCTATCAAGAACTATGTGTTACATTGGTCAGAAAAAGGATTTTAGTTTCCACCCTAGATGTAGAGGTTTGAAGCTAAATCACCTATGCTTTGCTGATGACTTAATCCTGTTCTGCAAAGGAGACTTGAGCAGTGCAAACAGATTACTTCAGGGACTTCAGCATTTTGATAATGTATCTAGTCTAAAGGCTAATGGCTCAAAGTCTGAGATATATCATGCTAATATGGCTAGTATAGATGTAGATATCATTTGTCAGAAAACTGGATTCGTTATAGGAAAATGGCCTTTTAAGTACCTGGGTATTCCCATTTGCAATAAGAGGCTGAACAAGGGTGATTGTGAAGCAATGATAAGCAAAATCACACTGAGAATACATAGCGGGAAGTCAAGGAATATCTCCTTTGCTAGTAGACTCCAACTAATCAACTCTGTATTGATGAGCCTTTGCACCTATTGGATGCAAATTTTGATTATCCATATGGCTGTTATACATAGAATAAATCAAATATGCAGAAGATTTCTTTGGGAAGGTAGTGATAAAGGAGCAAAACCAAGCTATGTCAAATGGAGCAATGTATGCGGGCCTAAAAAGCTTGGTGGTTTGGGAATCAGAGATATTGCTATATGGAATAATCTAGCCATAGGCAAGATTATAGGCAAATTGATAAAAAGAAGGATACATTGTGGGTCAGATGGATTCATAGTGTGTATTTGAAGAACAAAATGTGGAGGGACTATATACCTTCCTCAAATGCTAGGTGGATATAGAAAAAAATCCGTAAAGCTTGCCTGAATGATCTAAATTGTGCTAGTTGGTGGCCTGCTAGTAGTGGTAAATACTCCATTCAGAAGGCATACAAAGCAATTAATGAGGTGGGTAGGAAAGAGCAATGGACTTCCTTTATTTGGAACAAATTATCTGTTCCTAAACACAGGTTCAACTGGTGCCTTGTCATGATTCAAAGGCTACAGGTAAGAGCTAGGTTACTGAAATTTGGCATCTCTCCAAATGCTGACTGCTGTATCTGTGGGGCTGCTGAGGAAACTCATCAACACCTCTTCTTTGACTGCACATATGGCATCAGGGTATGAAAGGAGATAATGTTGTGGTTGGGGGCAGAGAGTAACTCATACCAACATGACTAGTGTGATAAACTGGCTAAGAAGGAGAAGAGGGTTAACAGCCACAAAAGCAAGGTAATGCAAACTGTAGTGGCTGCCTTCCTGTACCAGATATGAAAAGTGAGGAACCAGTCATTATGGAGCATGGAAACACCAATGATTGCGTATACTTGTAAACAGATAAATTTTTTTGTAAGCAACAAATGTAAATTGTTGTATAGTGGTAGGATTACTAACAAGGATAGAGAACAGATTAGGAGCATACATACATGATGAAGTTTTATATTAGTTGAGCTTGGTATATGATACCAGGTGGGCATATTGCCAGTTTGTTTCTTGATTGGGGTTGAGGTGCCTACCTAGTAGGGATGTCCACCCCAAATCAAAGATAGATTGTAAAGGGTTTGATTGAGCTATAATATATTTTACTTTACCTAAAATAAAAACCTTACAAAGAAATTCTTAAAACTACAACAAGATCAAAGGCTACCGCAGTTTCTTATGAAGTTAAAAGACAGCTACAAACAGGTTAGGTATAGTATCTTAATGATGCAGCCTTTACCTACTATAGCACAAGCCTATAGACTTCTTTCACAAGAACTAAAACACAAATAATTGAGTGAGTTACATAAAACACAAAGATCCTATGACTTTTGTTGTGGATAGAAGAATATTTCATGACAGATTTAATACTTCCTCTTCTAACAAGTTTTATAGACCACCAATTGGAGATAAATCTGGTCCAAGTTATAGTTCTTCATCAGGTGTTAAGAGAAGCTATTCCTTCTTCTGTGATCATTGAAAAATTCCTAGCCATAAAATGGATAGATGTTTTAAGATCCATGGCTATCCACCTCATTTCAAGAACACTAACAAGAGAGTAGCAGCTATAGCATAAAGTGAAGATGATACTCAAGCAGATTTCTCAGATCACAGCACCAACACCACACCAAAAACTGTGGAGCAATATGCACAGCTTATGAATCTCCTCTCTAAACAGAAAGAACATGATATTGTTCCTAGTAAGGATGATAGATCAACTGAAATTGATCATGCATTCTCAGACAATGCTTTCTCAGGCAATGTTTACTCAGCAGGTAAATTTTGCCTCCTTTCTTGGTATCATTCAGGCTGGATCATTGATAGTGGTGCTACAGACCACATATGTTATGAGCGAAACAAATTAAGCAGTTTTGATCTACTTAAAGGGAATTTAAACTCTTTTACTGTTCCTGATGGAAGAAAAATACCGATAACACATATAGGTACAGTGAAATTTAATGATGTCATAACCCTCAAAGGAGTTCTCTATGTTCCTGGTTTTCACTTCAATCTCATATCTGTTCCAAAACAATGTGAGCATTTGAAATGTTCTGTTATTTTCTCCTCTAACTTGTGTTTACTTCAAGACCATGTTATGAGAAAGGAAACAGTTCTTGGTAGCTTACAGTATGGCCTATACTATGCACAAGTTCCCATTCAACAACTACTTCAAGCTTCTCCTGTTCACATTCATCTTTTTCAGCTCAATCAAGGCAATTTAGTTGTGCTGCTAGTGACACAACCAAGCTATGGAATCTCAGATTTGGCCATATGCCTTTCTCTCAAATGAGATACCTCAACTTATCTATGGATATTTCAGCTCCTGCAGGCTATGTTTGTAAAATTTTGTCCTCAAGCTAAACAATGTAGATTGCCATTTCCTTCTATTCATATTAAAACAAATAAGGCTTTTCATTTACTTCATGTAAATATTTGGGGTCCCTATAAACACTCCACACACAATGGTTGTTCAATTTTTCTCACCATTGTAGATGATTTGGCCAGAGCTACATGGGTTCATCTTATGAAATATAAATCTGATTGTGTAGCTATTTTACAGAATTTTCTTGTCTTTATTAACAAACAATTTCAAGCCAAAGTTCAATGTATAAGAACAGACAATGGTAAGGAATTATGTGAGGTGCTATACTCCAGATTTAGAACAAATATGGGATAGAACATCAAAGATCTTGTTCTGAAACACCTCAACAAAATGGGGTGGTTGAGAGAAAGCATAAACACCTACTTGAAACAGCTAGGGCTGTATGTTTTCAATCTAAGCTACCAATTCAATATTGGGGAGAATGTTTATTATGTGCAGTCTACCTCATCAACAGAATGCCTCTACAAGTTCTTGGGAATATATCACCCTATAAGAAACTCTATGGTGAAGCTCCTAATAATAATGCCCATTTGAGAGTGTTTGGTTGTCTTTGTTTCACTTCTACTCTCAAAGTTCATAGAACTAAGTTTGATCCAAGAGCAGATCCATGTGTTTTGATTGGCTATAATCCATCACAAAAAGGTTATAAAATACTCAATCTCAAAATAAAATCCATCACAGTTTCCAGAAATGTCATTTTTCATGTGAGACATTTTCCATATCATCAAACACACTCTAGTAATACTCATTAATTTCAGTTTTTTCTCCCAACCATTAATGATGATCATATTTTCCTTGATCCATTTGAACTACCTATTACACCTACACCATCTCACCATATAGAAGATTTACATATACACTCAGATTCTTGACCTATATCACCTACTTCTCCTATATATTTTGCCTAACCCTGACTCTTCTCACACTATTAGTCCTTCCCCTTCTATCCCTTCACCTCCCGATTCTCCTATCCCTTCACCACCCTTACTCAGAAAATCAACCAGAACTATCCACCCTCCAAAACACCTAAAAAGTTTTCATTGTCCAACTCTCAAGTATCATTCTGTACATACCACACATTGGTGCAATCTAGTCAGTTTTACTTCTTTACCTATTCATCATCAAGCTTTCATTGCACATAACCTTTCTTTATCTGAACCTACCAAATATGCTGAAGCTGCCAGCCATCCCCATTGGCTCTCTGCTATGGATCAAGAGCTGACTGATGTTAATAAAAATAACACATGGGACATTGTTTCTTTACCACCAGGAAAGAAAGTTATTGGATGTAAATGGGTCTTTAAGATCAAGCTTAAGGCAAATGGCATTATAGAAAGGTATAAAGAAAAGCTGGTGGTAGCTAAAAGATACAACCAGAAATATGGAATTGATTTTCTAGAAACATTCTCACCTGTTGTTAAAATGGCTACAATTAGATGTGTTATAGCTCTTGCAGCCTCTAAAGGGTGGCATATCTATCAAATAGACGTAAATAATGCTTTCTTGCATGGGGATCTCCATGAAGAAGTATTTATGTGCAACACCCCGATGGTGTTCCTAATCCAAACAACAAAGTGTGCAGGCTCAAAAAGTCATTATATGGCTTAAAACAAACTTCCAGGCAATGGTTTGCCAAGTTGGTTCAAGAGTTAACTTATCAAGGTTTCACTCTGTCCAAGAGTGATTACTCTCTATTTATTAAAACAACTCATCAACATATTACTATTGCAGCAGTATATGTTGATGATATACTATTGACAGGCACAGATTCAGCAACAATCTTTTCTTTGAAAACACATCTCAATAATGTGTTTAGTATCAAAGATTTGGAACTTTTAACTTTCTTTCTTGGCATAGAAGTTAGCTATTTGCCTGAAGGGATTGCTCTTACACAAAAGAAGTTTACCAAAGAGTTACTAGAATCCTTTAATCTTACCTCATTCAAACATGTAGCTACTCTTTATAGATGCTTAGTTGGTAAACTTAACTTCCTCACAAATACTAGACCTGACTTAGCCTATGTTGTACAGAACTTGAGCCAATTTCTACATGCTCCTAGAAGTTCTCATTTACTTGCTTTGGAACATGTCCTTAGATATGTAGCTAACTCAGCTAGCCAAGGGATTCTATTTAAGGGTTCTGATAAACCGAACTCACAAGCTTTTTCAGATTCAGATTGGGGTGCATGGGCAGGTACAAGGAGGTCTATTTCATGCTACTTATTACTACTTGGACAATCTCCTATAAGTTGGAAGTCTGAAAAAAAAGCTACAGTTTCTAAATCTTCTTTAGAGATTGAATATAGAGCTATGGAAAATGCTGCCTTTGAGATTACTTGGCTTATGAAATCATTGGAGGAATTAGGAGTTGACAGTATCAAGCCTGTAACTTTACATTATGACAATAAATCCGCATTACACATAGCTAGGAACTCTATCTTCCATGAGAGGAAAAAACATATAAACATATAAACATATGGGCTTGTTCCTCCCACCAGAGCCTAGCTTGAGGGGGGATGTTAACATTATAACAACAACAGCAGCAGAATGAAGCTAAGCACAACAACAACAGCACTCAAATAAAGAAGGTGCAGCTGAGGTTCTACAATAAGAAGCCTACACCTTAGCTTACTACATTGTATCTCTTGTAACAGATTTAGTATCTCTTGTAACATATTTAGTACAGCTCATCTAGTTTGTTATAATGTCATTAGCTATAGATAGAATCCATTGTAATAGATTCTACATACAATAATAAAAATTCAGAGAGTTAGTTCTCTCTTTTACTCTATGATCAAATGTGATTTCATTCTCTTTATTCAAGTTTTCATAATTGTTTAAGTCTAAAAAGATACTTCAATGATTTTTTAAAAAACTGACCTATACTTCCTTTATGTTACCCTTGGCAATACAAATTCATGTCTAATGCACATTTTACTCAACATTGTGTCGTTTCCTATTTGGAATAAACTCTATTGCACAAACTATGCATGACTCATCCAGCAACAAAACTTTAACATCTACCATTTCAGACCCGACCCTGAGGCGGGGCGCCCGCCCAGGGCCCACAGGAGGAATGCGCATTTTTAATGTTTGCAGATTCATTCGTTATGCACATACTTGCGTGGAACTATCATGTCAAAATAGCTTGGAGCCCAATGGTGGACTCGGCACATTAGCACATTTTGTTCCTGATGCTATATAGGAATGGCATTCGAATCCCACATGCGCTACTTACCTTTGACTTTTTCTTTTTTTTCCCCTTCTTCATTGAACAAATAACCTTTTACATTTTCTCATTTTTGTTCCCCTTTTCTTTCTAATTTCAATCACTAGCTTTTACATTATTTTTTTTTCTTTCCTTTACCCGCTACACCATCCACCAATTTAGGTTCCATAACATCAATTCAATATTTCAAGTGTATACATATCTTTTAATTCTCATAGTACAAATGTCATTTGTTAGTTAATTTGTACCATTGGTAGATTAGAATTCATATTTTCCTACAACAACATTATTGTTTTAATTTTCTAAATTATTGAAGAAATCAAATACGCCATAACTATTTTTGTTGAAAAATATATATCTTTGAATTTGTAGGGGCTTTATTTGTTACTTTACCATAAGTCTTCGAAATGTAAAAAAACGACCTTGGTCAAAGTGACCAAGTACTCTAAATTTTCATGATAAGTCAGGAACGGCCCTGTACCATTTACATGCACATATTAATGGATCACACACATTAGCGTGTAATCCAACAACTAATAATATGGAGAAACAAAATGGTAATTTGACTTTTTAAAAATATGACTGGGATCCCGGATCATAAGTACCAAAAAGAAAAAATTACATTAGGGCAAAATCTAAACAAACTCACCAGTGCTTATCATAGGGGTAAAGGGGAAGGTGCTGCAACATCATTATCAAAGTTATCACGTTTA
This sequence comes from Patellifolia procumbens, assembly GCA_947645195.1. Taxonomy (NCBI): domain Eukaryota; kingdom Viridiplantae; phylum Streptophyta; class Magnoliopsida; order Caryophyllales; family Amaranthaceae; genus Patellifolia; species Patellifolia procumbens. The sequence continues at coordinate 1,270,028 of CANSGD010001405.1, forward strand.
TTAAATTAATTATAAAAAGGTCTAGTGGAATGAATAACGACATGTCATTACCAAAAATTAACACTGCACTTAATTATCTAAAGGAGCACTGATCACCCAGACTTATCCGGAATCAGCGACAGAATTCGCTTCTAAGCTGTTATTGTAGGAGCGAAAAGTTTTAAACAATAACGATAACGATATTCTTGCGAAATGGTTAACAAGTCGTAATGCACCACTTATTATTCAAAGATTAGTAATACCTTAGTTCACAGTTTTGGAAACAAAAGAAAGAAAATACAAACATGAACATATGAACATATGAACACATTCACATTCACACGCACACACAACACACCTTGCACACCGTTCAAAGGTTATATTGGTGAAATCCATATAGTTGAGACCACCCACACGAATATTTTTTGATGATAATCATCAATCATTTCTACATATTAATGCCTAGATACCGATCAGTTTCGCTTGCATGAACCGTAATAACAAAAGCAACCAAATCGGTGTCTGAACCATGTGCATTTCCCAGTTTTAGCTCCCAAGAAGTGCTTGCACTTTTCTGGACAATCAAAAAAGAAACAAGGGGCTCTCCCCCTGTGTATCCATCCACATAGATCCTTTGCTTCCGCAGTTGGGATTTCTAGCGATGAGGAAAATATATCAGCAAAATATTCTTTAATAATGTCTGGTCAATATAAATTTTATTTTCACATAAATTTCGTTTCCATTTTTAGATTTTTGTTACCTCGTCAGTATCTTATAGAAACGTTGTGATCACATTTCAAGGTAGCACTTTAGAATTCAAATTTAACAAAAACTATTATATCAAAAGAATATACTTTAAAAGATATTGATGGTTAAGGGAAGTTTCTCTTTTAATATTAAACTGAAGGAGTAATATACCTCATGACCAATGTAACTTAGAATTGAAATTATTGCACACTTTATATTCAAGGGTAACAATTTTCCAAAACATTAGATAAGGGTGCATCTAGGCAAAATTGAATCATATTGAATGAATGCATCTAAAAAGAGTTGGGATTATCAAACTCACCAGTGCTTATCATAAGCATAAAAATGAGAGTGATCGCAAAAAGGCTAACAAAGTAAGTAGATTTGGCCATCGCTTAAGTTCGTGAATCACCTTCTACTTTTCGGGATATACTAGTGATTGCTTTTGTTTGTTGCGAGGAATTTGGAAGAAATGTTTGGGGTACTTATAGGATCATTTTTTCTTTGATAATTTTGATTGGAAGAGTATATTCTAATATTCCACTAATAAAAAATAAAAAAACAGAACTCATCATCCTCTCATCGGAAAAACAAATTTACAAGATCTATCAGCTTAGTCGGCAATATTAGTTGTACTTTTACTCTTTAAGTACTAATGATCAAGACTTAATAAGATACATAAAGAATTAAGAAAAACTTAGTTCGACTGTTCTTCATTAAACCCAAAACAATGTTTTAAAAGGTAAAGAAGTGGTCATGTATATAATTTATTGTTAAAGTAGACTACGTCTGTCCAACTATTCAACGAAAACTGAATAAAATTAAGATGCTAAGCTTTCTATTGACTGGCAGGTATCAGACGTGGATAACTAGGTCTCAAGACTTGGACATATCCAACAATTTTAAGATTTTGTTTTCACAGCTCATTAGCCGAATTATAGCATGGTAATCTATGTATGATATGCCGTCTCATGTATGTTGGACGCTGTTCAAATGTTCGACAATTTTCAGATTATGAGAGTGAAATGTAGCGGAGAATTTAGTTTATTTGGGTGCCCTAATGGAGCTTGCTATTGGACACCGTTGCATGGGCAAATAAAGCTAAAGGAAAAAGAAGGCTCAGCAGAATTAGGATGTTGAACTAAATGGTCAACAATGAAACATGTAGACTATGAACATATAGTCATGACTTGCTGAATTACAGAATATCCACGCACTATATATTGATGGTAGTTCGATCAATGGTGAACATAAAAAGGTTCAGGTAAACATAGCGGAATTGAAAAGAATAATTCTTTATCCAAGCTACAACCACAAATGATCATACCATATTGATAATTAAGCTAGAGAGCCAACAGATCATACCTAATGCCCATAAATTGTATGAATTAACTAGTCCAAAGTCTTTGAGAAAAGTCCTTTACTACAGTAGTCCATTACCAATGGGGTTGAACCTAGCCTTTGCCTGCTAGTTCAACTAATCAACATTTCAAAATTTGGAGAGGAGGATTACAGATTAGCGTGGCAGAGTTCACAGAAATCTAAGTAAGAAAGAGTGTAAGGAGAGGCATGCCATCCACTGAATATTGGCGTCGCCCATTGCTCCTCCATATATAGCTTTTCTCTTACTCATCAAACTGCAATTTGCACCGCCTTAGAACTCCAGACCATAAGGTCCATAACTCCCTATCATTCAATCATCAATGTTGTGTGTGCCCTAATAGACTTAAAATATTAAAGCAGTAAAACATTGATTTCGAGTAAAGCATTATGATTGGCTTAAAACATGAACTCTAATACTTCTCATATGAAGTCTTAACGTTGATATATCCAACATATAAGTAACTTCATGTGTAACCATCAATTTAAATAAACATTCACAAATAAACTCATTAAACCAAGTTAGTATATTAGTTTCGTTGACATCATTAAAATCATAAACCCATAAACATTTTGTTATTCCTGAATTTCGAACTTTAACTAGCTGAGTAGATTAGTTTTCTTAACATGTGTTAAGTTATGTGAAGGAACCTTAGTTCCAATAATTTATCTTTGTTGAACTCTTTTGTATTTTACAATTTTTTTCCTAGAATAGTTTGCGAAAAAAAATACTGGAGCTCAAAGTTTTGCAACTGAGCCAAGGACGAGCCTTGACTTAGCCAGCTCGTTGGGCTTCAAGCCGAGTTCCAGCTCGATAAATATGTAATCGAGCCCATCGAGTATGATCGATCTCGAGATCAGCTTAGCTCGTTTACACTCCTAGCAGCGGACTAGTTTGATCCAAAAAGAAGGTAGCAATCTATAAAATCATCTATCACTTTATACGGTTGAAGCTTTGATATGCATAAGTAATCAGATGGGTCGTTCATCAGATTTGTTGTGAGTTTGATTATGGTGTTTGTATTTTTAGTTTCCCTCATTTTAGAAGTCTTGATGACGTTTTGTGTCCTTTTTAGTAATAAACACAAGAAAGAGCGCACTTAGTTGTTTAGAGCCTTAGGCCTAGGAGCGAGTAAACTCTGAATTTGTTTTGGGGTTTGCATTAGAACTTAGTAGTAAAATAAGAATTTTTTGTCAATTACAGCCATGTAAAATACCCTATTTTCTAATTATAGCTATCATCTTTTTTTCTTGTGAATTACAGCCATGAAAGACTGATATTTAAGTAAGTTGTTGTCATTTTCACTAATTACACCACTAATCCATAGTTTGACCGGTCAAATCATGTTTAATATTTTATAAAGCTTTTTTTATTTAATTTTATAATATTTTTAAAATACAGTATATGTCTTTCATATATGACATACTAATGAGCACGTATTTCGAGACCATATTTAATCGCGCTTTTCGGACTGAAGAAGACATTTTTTCGAAAAACGGACACCGCCGGCCGCCCATAAAGGGCATGAATTTCGAGAATCTCTACGAAACGGGTACCTACAGGCCGGATTTTCGAGCACGTACTTCGAGACGAGTTTTTCGGACTGAACACGGCGTTTTTTTTTCGAAAAAGGGACACTGCCGGGCACCCACCTTTTATTGGCACGAATGTCGAGATTCCCTACGAAACGAGTACTAGTAAGCCGGATTTTCGAGCACATAATTCGAGACGAATTTTTCGGACTGAAAACGACGTTTTTTCGAAAAACGGACACTGCCGGACACCCTTATGGGCACGAATATCGAGAATCTACAGGCCGGGTTTTTGGACACGTACTTTGAGACGGGTTTTTCGTGCATTATAGGACGTACGACGGTATCCATTTTTTTGAAAAAACGCCGTGTTAAGTCCGAAAAATCCTTCTCGAATTACGTGCCCGAAAATCCGACTTTTTGGTACTCGTTTTATAGGATTTCTCCAAATTCGTGCCCAAAAAAGGGTGCACGGCAGTGTCCCTTTTTCGAAAAAAACGTCATTTTCAGTCTGAAAAACTCGTCTCGAAGTACGTGCTCGAAAATCTGGCCTGCGGGTACTCGTTTCGTATGGATTCTCGAAATTTTTGCCCTTGAAGGGCGCCCGGCGGTGTCCTTTTTTCGAAAAAACGTCGTTTTCAGTCCGAAAAACGCGATTAAATGTGTTCTCGAAATACGTGCTCATTAGTATGTCATATATGAAAACCATATATTTTTAAAATATTATAAAATTATAAAAAAAATTATAAAATATTAAACATGATTTGACCGGTCAAACTATGGATTAGTGGTGTAATTAGTGAAAATGGCAACAACTTACTTGAATATCAGTTTTTCATGGCTGTAATTCACAAGAAAAAAAGATGATGTCTATAATTAGAAAATAGGGTATTTTACATGGCTGTAATTGGCAAAAAAATTCGTAAAATAATATAAAAAAAAGGTTTCAAAAATAATCGGAAAATAAAGAGGAGAAAACTGGAAACCAAGAGGGAGAAACACGGCAACCGTGGGGGCGCATGTGGGCGGCTACGATGGCAGTACATGAGGACATACGGAACTGGGCAACGGTGCTGAGCATGCAACACGAGGCAATACAGGGTAAGTGGTGGCGGGTGGTACGAAAAAGAGAGTGAGTTGTGGGGCGGCAGGGCACGCAAACCGACGCAAAGGAGGGAAAAAACTAGTGGGTCAGAAAAAGAAAGGGAGAGGGAGAAAAATAGGGTGAATTAGTGTGTGGGTTTGAAGGGGTTTATATAGGTTTGCAAAACTTGGCATTAGTAGGCATAGGGAACTTCTTAGGCTTTTCGTATGGGTATTAAAGGATTGCATTGCATTGGGGTCCTTTAAGCCCTATTTTAAAATCCTTTATATTTCAGTCCAAACCCCAAGTAAGTTAGTTACTAAATAATTTTCAAAGTCCAATCCAATAAAATACTTATTTATTTAAAATATCAAATAATCGTTTGCCTTTAAAAATAGTCAATCATTTGATAATATAATTAATCAAATACTAACAACATTGTATAACATTTTATATATATTTATAAAAAAAAATTGCCAAAAACAATGAAGATGGCACGTAGGCACGTAGGATGGCTCACGGGCAGAAATGGCCCGATCGGGCGAAGTATTTATGATCGGGTATAGATGTTGCGGGCCCGATCGGGCGAGTGTTGCCCGATCTGATCGGGCGAGTAAGCATTCCCAGACCCGATCGGGTGACCAACGCCCGACCCGATCGGGTGGACGATCCAACTTCAGCTGCTGCTTCCCACGCCAAGAGGGCGTACTTGGGCCTTTTTGCTGTTGACCCGATCACAGACCCGATTGGGTGCTGGATCGGGTCAGCCCCTTTTCTCACTTTGAAGCTGCTGCTACGCCAGAAGATGCCAAGCGCTGAGCTTGTTGGGCGCCCAATCCACGACCCGATCGGGTGTGTGATCGGGTGGAGGCCCAGTCCACTTATTGCTATTGCGCTGCTGATTTATCAAAGCCCAAGACCAAAAATGCTAAAACTGCTGTGGACCCGATCGGGTACTGTGCTCGGGCCCGATCGGGTCTGGTGCATTTGTCTCGATTTTCGTCTTTTGCTTCCTATTTTTAATTAGACTTGAGGGGTATTATAAATACCGTTTTCCTCATTATTTAGATGATCTTTTATTCATCTTTCATTAGGTTTAGACTAGTTTTATTCTTCATTGTATAACATTTTATATATATTTATATAAAAAAATTGCCAAAAACTGCCATGTGAAATTCTCCTTTTGTTAATTATAGTCTTCATCTTTTTCTCTTATGAATTACTGTCATAAACGACTAATCTCTAAGTAACTTGTTTTTACTAATTAAACTATTAATACATAGTTTGACCGGTCAAATCATGAATAACATTTGATAAATCTTTTTTTATTGGGATATTTCCTGAGGCACCCCCGTGGTTAGGGTTAATTTCTCGGGTACCCCTCTGGTTTCGAGCTAGCTCAAATGCCACCAGAGTCACTGCTGTTAGCTTAAATGCCCTTCCTACTAACTTTCTGTTAGGGTTCCGTTAACTTTCATAATTAGAGTTTAATTTTAATTATAAAAAAAAAACTAAAACCACCCTCACCCCTCCCTCTCTCTCTCCTCCCCCACTCCTCCCCTATTCTGCCACCACTTTCACCACCCACAAAACCCTAATCCATCAGAAATTCTCACACAAACAAACACAACCAACATGTCTACATCGTGCACCACACCATAACCACGACCGTCACCACTAAACCACTTAATCGACCCAAATCAACTAAATTGAACAACCCATACCGAATTTGAACCACCCACAACCCAAATCGAACAACCCATCATACACAAGCCAAATAGAACGACCCAAAACCCAATTCGGGCCAACCACAACCAATTCGATTGGGTTTGGTGAGGATGAAGAAAGTGGTGGATCGAGGAGGGTTGTTCGACTGGGTTTGTTGGAGGTTCAACTGGGTTCGGGAGTCGAAGAGGGTTGGAGTTCGAAGGGATTGGGGCTCGAAGAGGGGAGGGGCTCGTACATCGTTGGGGTTTTGGGAGAAGACGATGGTGTCGTTGGTGAAGAGGTTTCGTGCCATCTGGGTGAAGGGGTGGTCGACAGTGGTGGTGCCGTTGTTCTACAAAGGAAGGGGAGGGGAAGGGTGGGGTGGGGGTGTAATATCCCGAACCTAAATTAAGTAATTAAATTAAATGCGCCCTAAACTATTTTTATTTACCTTAATTATTACGATGATTTAAAACCGCGACAACTCAAGTTAAATTACCTTTATAATAATCGTAATAAATAGTTAATCAAATTATCTATATTAAATTCTTAAAAATTCAATGAAAACACTAATTTAATCAGCAAGGTTAAATTACTACTTGCTAAGTAAAGTGAACTACTAAAATATGCAATTCTAAGCTAACTAATATGTTAAGGATTACTAATTTCTAATAAGATTAAAAAGAGTAAATAATAGGTAACTTAAAAAAAAGAGAAAGAAAAGAAAGTAAAAGTAATTTTGTTTAGAGTTGACCGAAGTCAACTGGACTTCTTCCTCTCATCTTCTTCCTTCTCCTTTCCTTCCTTCAATGAAACTCTTAAGCTTTCAAAACCAAATAAGAATTTTCTGATTTCCAACTACCCATATTAAATGTAGAAACCCTACAATCCTTCTATAAATAGCAAGGACCCCAAAGAGCAACCCCAAACCGTTTTTTTTCCTTCTTCTTCCTTCCTCCCTTCCTTTCCCTTTTTCCCCTGCTTCCCTGCTCTTCCTCCTTAGGAGCATCCCACCACCACTGGCCTTCATTCCGCCGCTCACTACTACAAAAACACCTTATCGCGTCGCCCGTAAACAGGCTATCGCGTCGCCCGTAAACAGGCTATCGCGTCGCCTGGAAGGCGACTCTGTTGCTGGGGACACGATAGGTCTACATCTATGGTGTCGCCTGGGAACCGACACAAAACTCCACCTATTGTGTCGCCTCTTAGGTACGAGGCGACACTATAGGTCAATTTCACCAGAAAGATTTTATCCTTATGCGTCGCCTGTCACTTAACATCTGACGCGTATAATAAGCTAATGCGTCGCCTATTATAAATGAGGTGACACGATAGGTCTTCTTGCCAAAAAAATAAACTATTTTATGCATCGCCTCTTTCTTTAGAGGTGACACAATATGTATGCTATTGTGTCGCCTACAACCTAGCAGGGGACGCATATACTTCTATTTTTTTTTTTGCTATATAAAATATTAATTCTGTCATGCATCCATTAAATTACAATTAAACGTTAAATATTAAAAGTTAACAAAATAAATATCCAATCATTTCACAACCTCCATATTAAACGTTAAGTATTAAAAGTTAACAAAATAAAGTACTATCTTTTACAATGTAAAATCCACCTATATCGATAAATCTTAATAGCATTGAAGAAAAAAATACAAAGATCACCCTTGAACTTCATGGTTCAAGACTAGAAGCATCGATCAATGAAGAATCTACACCACGCTTCATGGCTCCAATGAAGAATCTACGCCACGCTTCCCGTATGTGGTTGATCTCCTCTTGAGAGTATGGCTCCAATGAAGAATCTACGCCACGCTTCCCGAATGTAGTTGATCTCCTTTTCAGAGTATGACTCCAAGGAAAAATGCCACACCAGAAAAAACAAGTGATAATAAGTAACTAATGCGATATTAAAAGTGAAAAATATTTTAGATTAGATGATAAGAAAACATGTATTACCTCTTGAAAAGCATGGCTTTAGAAGTGAAACAATATGAAACATGTACTTCATGACATAATAGGCACATCTACTCCCTCGATATGTCGAGGACACTACAAAAGAACAACAAAAACGAAATTATCGATCATATAAATATAAAGATGAAGAAAAATGTACAAGAGAAATAATTAAAAGAAAAACATAATGTAACTTGATTTCGTACGGTAATTGATTTTCCATTCTAAACGTTTTCGAAACCCGCTGGAGTTTAAGAGTCCTATAAGCCCTACAATTTAACAAAAGATGAGTTCATCAGCTAGCATGAAGTGAGTAGTAGTAGCAGCAAGTGTTGCAGCAGTGGAAGCATTGAAGATTAAGGAACTGGAAGATGGAACTACCTAATAAGGTGTATCCATCAACATGTGATGAACAGCATCAGAACTTGTTCCCAAACTAAGAAGTTATCTGCTTCTTCCTCTGCTGTGGTTTCTAACAAATTAAGAGATCAAAAATTGAAGAAATCAGAGCAATCACTTAGAGATGTTGGGCTCCTAATTAGTGCAAAAAAAAATTATCTTCCTTTAGTTAGAGAGATCACAAGGAAAATATACAATAGGAAGAGTTTTTCAGTTGCTATGTGATGGTCCCAGTTTCAAAGCAAATCATGCTCTTTTGTTATATTTATCTTTGGTACAATTATTATAATGTGCGTGTTGTTTCCCGTTTAGTAACATTTCTACTATCATTTGTTAACGTCATCATCACCATAGGCATATTTGATCCGGCCAAAATTTCTGAACGCACAAGTAGCACAATGTCATCTTGCTTAAACAGAACCTGTAGAGAGTCTTTCTAGTGCTCCCATAATGTTTCCAACAAGATAGTTCACAACTACGTCTATGAAGTTACAAAAGTCCACCTACAAATATCACTGACAACTTAATGTCTTAAAAACCTTTGACAACTCGTCCTATTCAATGCTAAATATGCAGTTGCACACAAAGTCAGCTAATATCAGAAAATAGGAACCCCTTAAGAAATTTTCGTTTCTTTCAGCTTGATTCGCAATGGACTTTGAGAAATGTAAAATTTCATCCCTGCCTCCCAATGGAAATAACTAAATCCTCACATAATCATCAACCTAAGTAATACTTAAAAATCAGGATTGAATGAATGATACTATGATATATGTACCTGGCGTAGTAGATATCTTGTGAAGGAAGAGGAAAATAGAAGGACCTTTAGGCTTTCTTTTGTTCTTCACCTTAGTTTTTATTTGCATACATCTTCCATGTAATTCCTACAACACAATTTTATGTTTTAAGATAGTTGAAGCAAGGAAAAGCGACAACAAAACGAAATGGATTAGAAGATAAAATCGAATTATTTATAACACCAGACGTACCCAAACCCCAATTGATTCAATTTAGCAACAAGAATAATACTATCAAATTTAGCCACCCTTTTCTAATTTCTCTCAATCACACATAACAAACAAGTAAGTAATCAGAAATTAATAGCAAAATAATGACTAGAGTTGTTAAATGGGATTGCATACAAACTAGTAGTAATAAAATTATAAATGTAATGTAGAGAAATGGAAATTTAAAAAATAAAGAAGGGATAGAGAGGTAAACTCGAAATTTGGCGAGCTGATCGAGAGAGATAGCAGAGAGAGATAGCAGAAGATTTGAAATTGGGGATTAGTGCTTCCCTTATGTCGTCTTTCTCCATTCTCTCTTTCGGTTTCTTTCTCAACCCGAATTTAATGTACTTTCCGATTTGGTTTAGACCCCAACTTATTTATCATTGCTGGGATTCTTAAGGGATGTAACTAGCCCATAGCCCACAGAAGAAAATTCAAAACCTAATAGATTGTGGGGTGGACCCTTTCTTATAATAGGCTATCATTTGTTGCACATACATGGCTACAGAGACCATATGGCCGCGATTGATAAAACATGAAAATTTTTGAGTTCAAGCTAATTTGATCACAAACAATTACTTAACAAATTTACTAAAACATGCTAGATTTCCACTCAATTCAGGCTCGTTTGGAGTTCTAAATACACTAAAGAGCCATGTAAGGAGTGAGTATATTTTATTTATGAAATTAAGAAAAGTCAAGTATCGCTTAGATGCTAAAACTCAAGTCCAGTGAGGCAAATAATGAACTTGAGAAAATGACAGGGGGGAGCTACACCCTTGCAAAATATTTCATTTTATTCTTGGCAACAAATATTTAAAGTCTCATTTAAGCTCTGAAAAAAAAATACTCGTGAATATCACAAATAGGCCAAACATTTCTCTCTTTAGCATTTAACAGGACTGAGTGAGTTTGTTTCTCCTCTAAGAAACCTAATAATAGGAAATTTGTCTTTTTACCTTCAATATCCAACATTGGAAAGAGCACTCTTGCTCTGGGAACCCCACTTGAAAAATGAGGTACCTGATTTAACAAGTAGGAAGAACAATAACTTAAAGCAACGAATTCTATCCAGCAGTTTCTAAACAACCAAACACCGAATCAAGGTTCTTGGATGGTTGAATTAGTGAAAAGTGGAAATGGGTGTAGCAGTAAGATATTTTCCAAACACATTCACAAATGAAACCATGTTATCTACAAAGAGGTCAGGCAACCCCAGCTTGGGTACTCTCTTAAGTTTCCACTGATAAAAATAGGCGTGTGAATACAGCGAGTAACCCCAATAATCTCCTATCGACAACACTACAATAATTAAAGTGTGTGATTTATTGTAAGAAGAATCAATTTATACTCCATCAAATCACATAAGCAACAAAAAGTAAACAAAGCAACTGTGGCAAAATCATATTGAGGGCACAACTAAAGTTAATAGCTGTAAATATTGGCATAGTATTAAACAATATGATGCCTAGAAAGCTCATCAGCTTTATATTCATGTATCTTCTATACACGATCATGATCTATGATAAAATGAGGAACTAGTACTGATTTGTTGTTGTCAAAGAGTTCTCACATATTTCTCTGTTTTACTAATCATTTTCAGATTTCATGTTTCACCAACAAATTCTTGTAACTTAAATGATCAATTGTGACCATCACAACGCTAATATCATCACAACACTAATACAATTTATGAATAAAAAAATCATTTTTAGGCTCTAAATTCAATAGATTTTCAGTAAAATCAATCAAATTATCTATGATCAATCAAACTAGCTACGATAAGGCGTAATCTAATTTCACACTTTAGTCTTCACTATCAACAAACAAAATTCTGCAAAGTGAAAATAAATGGAAATAATATAGCGATGATGATTTGCATACCTAATTGCAACAATTGCGCCATAAAAGTGAATCGCCATTCCACGATTCAATGCAGAGAGTTTAGGAATGAGAAAGAATAGCAATGAGCCAAAAGAACATGAAAAGAGATATGTTCAGCAAAATCAATGAAACTTAAGAGCTAAGAGATATGTTCAGCATCACCATTACATAAATACACGTTTACTAGAACCAAATTCAAAGTTATTGAAAGAGATATCCGCCACCACTAACCAATAGCTTCGATACAAGAATTAGGGTTGAGAGTTGTGCGACACGTTGATGAGAGAACACAGAACTCGCCGTAAGAGAGCGACAGTGAGGGAGTAGACACGCAGAACTCAGAACTCGACGGTGTGAGAGCGATAGTTAGGGACCGGCGGTGGAGTAGGCGTTTGAGAATTGAGCGGCGGTGAAATGAGGATGGGTACAGAGAAAACGAGGAAGACGGAGAGGGAAGGATTAGGACTTTGGGATTTGCTTTGTATTTTTCCTCTATTTTTGGTTTTTGTTTTTAGTAAACATACAGTATTAAATTTTCTTCCTGTAGGGAATTTGCTATGACGTCGCTTAAAACAATCAAGGGACGCGTAAGGCTATTGTGTCGCCTTTTATAAAGTAAGCGACACGATAGATATGATCTAATGTGTCTCTTGGTAGAAAATATTAGACGCAAAAATCTAATGCGTCGCCTGTTAATTAAAAGGCGACACGAAAACTCTTTTAGTCGATTTTTTACCTTTTCCTAAGGACCTAATGTGTCGCCTGCTAAGAAACTGGCAACTCTAAAAGCTAATGTGTCGGACTTTATAAACAGGCGACACTAAAGGGGCGTCTCCATAGGGTGTTTTTGTAGTAGTGCTCCAAACGCGGCCCTACGGCCCCCTGCAGCCCTTCTCTTTCTCGGTCCCTTCCCTCCGTCTCTCCCCTCTATTCGATTCTGAACACATCCCCACAACACCACCTTCCCCCTACCCTACGCTGCCCGCACGCATCCACTCCAGCCACCGCCGGCATTCCGCAAGCAGCCCTTACCGCCGCCCATCACTGGCTGTCACACCGCTGCCTCTGACGCGCCGGAGCACCACCGCAACCGCAGCCCTTCCTCCTTCCTTCTCTTCGCTCCTTCCGGTAGCCAAACAAGCAGGAACTTGGTGAGTTCCTCCTATCTATCTTATTATTTATTTGATTCAAGTAAATTAATTATTTAGGCTTAAGTAGTCAACAATTACTTATTGTTAGGACCCAATTAGGTGTTATGAGTATTAAGCTTGTTGATATATCATTACTAATCAATTTTGCTTTGTTAAACTATATGGGTAACTCATACTAACTTCGCTACAACTTAAAATTTAAGTTAGCATTACATTGCTATGATTAAATTATATATATGCATTGTTGTTAATGTTTAAAATATTTATACACTAACATAAACCTTATAAAGAAATTAATATAAATTTGACAACAAGTATGACTAACATAATGTAACAAATGTATCACCTTAAGTGTTAATATTTTAATGGAAAAATTGCCTAGAATAATGCAACCTTTTGGCCATTCGCAAATAATAATGCAACTTCAAGATTATTCTAGAATAATGCAACCTTTACACCCCATTTATTTTAAACAGGACAAATGACCGGTGACTTGAACCATAGGTAACTTTTATTTTAAACTTTAAATTCTAAATAATAAATTTTAAATAAAAAACTTTAAAAAAAACCTAAACTAAACCCAGCCCCAACCCCCACCCCTCGCCGGATTTCTGACCCCCGTCGCCGGATTTTCGACCCCCATCGCCGGTAACCACAAATCTAACCTTGTGCGGCCCAAAACCGCCTCCCGTCGCCGGATTTTCGACCCCCATCGCCGGTAACCACAAACCTGACCTTGTGCGGCCCAAAACCGCCTCCAACAACATCCACCCTCTTCCTGGATGTATTTCGCAGCCAACAACCACAAAGCCACCACCTACGACAGACCAAAATCGCCTCCAACAACACTAGACCACCGACACTCATGACGCCAAGTCGCCAACCACGATTAGTGTTGCGCTGGTGTTCGTTGGGAAGGTAGGACGGTGGCGTGGTGGTTTGCGCGAACGGGGAGGTGTGAAAAAGGGAGAATGCGTGGTTGTTTGCCAGATGAAGGGAGGTGTGTGCTTGGAGGGGTTGGCTCGTCGGCGGTGTCTGGTTGTTTCGGCGGTGACAGTGGTTGTGGTTTCGTGGCTGGGGGAAGGGAGGAGGGGGTGGGGTGTGCAGGTGGGTTCGTGGCTGTCGGGAAGGGGGAGGGGGGTTTTGCTATTTTGTTTTTTTAATCATTTTGTTTATATTTTTTTTAAAGAATTATTTATGATAACCAATAACTAAACGCCACATGTCACAGTTAACCTCTTCTTTAGGTTAAATCCGGTTTTACACCATTTAAAATAAATGGGGTATAAAGGTTGCATTATTCCAGAATAATCTTTAGGTTGCATTATTATTTGTGAATCGCCAAAAGGTTGCATTATTGTAGGTAATTTTTCCTATTTTAATTTACTTTCACTAATGCCACTTACGTTCTCTAATTTGTATACGAAGTTAAAATGAACTAATAATACCTATATCCTATGATTATTTGCCTATGCACCGTAACCTTGGACTATTGGATTGTTGGACTGTTGAACTCTGGACGTTTGGACTGTTGGACTTTGGACATCTAGACTATTGATCTTGAACTCTGGACTTCTGAACTATTGGACATTTGGACAGTTGGACTACTAACATAACATTGCTAATATAACATTAAACTACAAGTTATAAACTTAAAAATTAAAAAGAATTTACTAATTTATAATGTTTTGTTCATTTAAGTTCTACAATTGTTGTTCATGCATATATATTAGTTTATAATTTCAATATTATTGAATATGCATTTAGAATTCACTTTTAAGTTTTTATATATATATATTTGTGTTAAATACATTATATATTTAGGTACTTTTCATTAATAATATAGTTTTTAATGTTATGTAATTACATAATCGAATAATCGATATTAATATGAAATCTTAATTGATAGCTTATAAGTAATAATGAGTTATATAATTTTAGAGGTACATCGAGCTATAATGAGCTAAGGAATATTCATTAACGACACCATGATAAATGAATTATGACGATGTCGGTTTTGTAACTGTAAGCAATACAATTAACTTAAGTAAAACATTCAAGGAAAATAGTTTAAAGAATCAACAAGAAAGACTCTAATAAATTAATACGTTGGCTAGATTAAAAAGGAAAGGGTATTACAGACCTCCCCGGCTCTCAAGGCTACTAAGCAAGGACCAAGGTAACGTATACCGCTAACACCCGCAATCCCCTTCCAACTCTGTTTTATGATATTGTTTTGTTTTAATTATGTTATTTATGGATTGCGGGATATGATTTTTCATTACGCAAATGATATTATAAATGTTTTCTGTAAATGATTGGATGAAATATGTATCATAAAAGATACGAAACATGATAAGGAAAAGTGAAAGATGGTTCTTGGCAGTGTCCTGTTCTATTGGTCGTGCACGTTCCATCCCGGCGGACATGTCACCTCCTGTTGAGGATAATAATCCTTGGTGACAACCGCATCCTGCTATGCCACCTCCTGTAGGAGGACTATTGTTCTCCGTGGCACATGTATTCCTGTTAAGCCACCTCTTGTAGGAGAACTATTGTTCTACGTGGCTATTCTTGTTATACTTGCCAAGCTACCAACATGAATGATACTTGTTAATAATCCTGATAAGGAATATGATATCACATACTATTCCTGGAAGATTTCATTTTGCACCAGTTATATGTTTTCAAATGAATTTAAGTTATTTCTCTTCTCGTTGTTTGCAAATAAAATGAATTGAAATGAATTTACGAGGTTAGGGTAGTATGTTACCGAGCCTCGGCTCATGACGTTTTGTTTTCCTGTTTTAGGTACTGATGGGGATGAAGGAATGGCGTAGCTGTGAGGAATTATCCACTATTTAATTTAGACAATATTACGGTTTATGTAACTTTAACTTACGAATGCTAAACCTGAAGACAATATTTAAGACCAGTTAATTAATTATGATTATGTCAACTTTAAATTTTAAATAATGTTATGATTTGGTTTTATGAAATTATGTTGCCTTGTATTTTCCAAATGGAAAGTAAGGCAGTAACGCACCGACTAACTAGGATGTTCCGCTGCGAATACTTGGTTAATTAACCTAATAATAATGCTTCATAGTCGGGACGTTACAGGGGGAGAGAGGGTGGGTGGGGGGTTTTAGGTTTTTCCTTTTTTTCTTGGTTCAAATGAAAAGTAAAGTTTAATTATAAAAACTTAATGGAACCCTAATGAAATGGTATTAAAACTAACGGCAGTGACTCTGGTGGCATTTGAGCTAGCTTGAAAACCAAAGGGGTACCCGAGCAATTAGCCCTAACCCCGGGGGTACCTCAAGAAATATCCCTTTTTTATTCAATCTTACAATATTTTAATAATATATATTTTTGATAAATGACATGTAATGGGCACGTATTTCAAGATGATATTTAATCGCTTTTCGAACTAACTACAAAGTTTTTTCGAAAAAACGGATACCGTCGTGCACCCTATGTGGAAACGAATTTTTAGAATCCCTACGAAACGAGTACCAACAAGTCAAGTTTCGTGCAAGTACTTCGAGACGAGTTTTTCGGATTAAAGATGACGTTTTTTCGAAAAAACAGACATCGTCGTGCACCCTATAAAGGCACGAATTTCGAGAATCCCTCTGAAACGAGTACCCACAAACTAGGTTTTCGAGCACGTACTTTGAGACAGGTTTTTTGGTCTGAAGGCTTCTAAAAACGGACACCGTCATTCACCCTTTAAGCGCATGAATTTCGAGAATCTCTACGAAATGAGTACCAACAAGCTGGTTTTTCGGGCCCGTACTTCGAGACTGGTTTTTCTGACAGAAAACGACATTTTACGAAAAACGGACAGTGATGTAGGTCCCTACAAAACGAGTACCAACAAGCTGGATTTTCGGGCACGTATTTCAAAACGGTTTTTTCGCATTGAAGACGACGTTTTTTTTCAAAAAACGAACATTGTTGTGCACCCTTTATGGATACGTAAAACCCGTCTCAAAATAAGTGCCCGAAAGTCCGACTTGTTGGTACTCGTTTCGTAGTGATTCTCGAAATTCGTGCTCATAAAGGAAGCATGGGGGTGTCCGTTTTTCGAAAAATATCGTATTTAGTCCGAAAAACCCGTCTCATAGTACGTGCTCGAGAACAAGGCTTATTCGTACTCTTTTCATAGGGATTCTCAAAATTCGTGCCCATAAAGGGTGCACGGGGGTATTCGTTTTTCGAAAAAACGTCTTCTTCTGTCTGAAAAACCTGTCTCGAAGTAAGTGCTGAAAACTCGGCTTGTTGGTCCTCGTTTCATAGGGATTATCGAATTCTAGCTAATGAAGGGTTGACAGTGGTGTCCGGTTTTCGAAAAAAAAAGTCGTCTGTAGTCTGAAAAACCTGTCTCGAAGTATATGCCTGAAAATCGGCTTGTTGGTACTCGTTCTATAAGGATTCTCGTAATTTGTGGCTATGAAGTGTGCCTGCGGTGTCCGTTTTTCGAAAAAACGTGGTCTTCAGCCCTAAAAACTCGTCTTGAAGTACGTTCTCGAAAACCCAGATTGTTGGTACTCGTTACATAGGGATTCTAGAAATTCATGCCCCTACAGGCTACACGGTTGTTTCATTTTCGAAAAAAATATCGTCTTTAGCCAGAAAAACTCGTCTTGAAGTATGTGCTTGAAAATCCGGCTTTATTGGTACTCATTTCGTAGGGATTCTCGAACTTCGTGGTCATAAAGGATACATGCCGGTATCCATTTACGATAAAACGTCGTCTTTAGTTCGAAAAACGGGATTAAATGACGTCTCAAAATACGTGTTCATTACCATGTCATATAGCAAAAACATATTTTTAAAATATTCCAAAATTGAATAAAAAAAATTATAAAATATTAGACATGATTTGACAGCTCAAACTATGCATTAGTAGGGCAATTAGTAAAAATGGCAACAAGTTTCTTAGAGATTAGTCTTTCATGGCAGTAATTCACAAGAAAAAAGGTGATGGATATAATTAACAAAAGTGGTATTTCATATGACAGTTTTTGGCAAAAAACACAATTTATAAAATTGAAAAAATTACGGGGGATTACATAGGAAAAGACCTGCAAGGAAGCACACTAGTCCTGAATGAGCTTCACCTTATTATATTCGTATGAGATACGGAGAATGTTTGCGATTATGTTCATGGTTTAAATCCAGTCATTGAAAGCTACCATATCAATGATTTATATGGAGACTCTGACTTTTGCACCCCCGAAGGGAAGGCCCGTATCTTGTTAAGCACCCATCTAAACAAGTGCTCTTCGGGGCAATAAATATAAGTATAATGATGTTTTTCTCAGTGGTTAATCGAACTTTAGAAGGCACATTGATAAAGGATCCTGACTTTTGACTCTTGAGTATGTGCGGTGAGTCATGGACTCATGGTCGATGTTGTGGAAGGATAGGATTATAACCAAAAGGACTCCAACTCTGATGAAGAATATTTTGTTGGAAAAATTGACAGGAATAAGTTAATATTTGCGTTGACCGCTTCTATCAAGTCAACTTTTATTTATTCCAATAACAAGTAAACCTTGTACGTACTTTTGCTTTTAACCAGTTTTTTTACAGGCTACCTGTTACTGACTTGTTAGTTTAGATCAAATGTCCACGTATTTTATTTTAATTCATTTAAACTAATAATTACTTCTAAATTTAAAACTTTATCTTCTCTTTTTTTTGTCTCATTTCTCTTTCCTCTTCCTTCCCTTTCACAACCAGAACCACCACCCGCCTCCTCTTTCCTTGCCACAACCACCAATGATTACCACCTAACCCCAACAACCTCCTTCCCTCTCCTTGTCCTTCTACTTCTCTGCCCACCAACCACAACCATTGTCTAACACCACCCAACCCCAACCATCTATTCCACCGCAAAATCCATCATTTCTTCTTCAATGGCGACTCTACCAGTTACCACCACCATCACTACCCTTAAACCAAACTTTTCAAACCCCTCAATTTTCTTTCTCCACCAACCCTCAACCCCAAACCCCACCTCTCCAAACTCCATTTCAAAGTCTCAATCAAACCGCCACCACCAGGTTCGACTTCCGTTCTTCTCGAATAAAACCACAGTAAGGTAGCTAAATTGGCCAACGGCGAGTTAAGAGGTGCTAGTAAGTGGATAACTTGGCCGACGACCCACCCTGAACTTCTCGATTTGGCTGCGAGGAGGGGTCCAGGCTAAGGTGGTCTTCCTTGTCAAGGTATAATTCTCTTTGAACCTGCTACTGGTGGTTGGGGTGGCGGTTTTGGTGGTGGTTCGGGTGGCGGTTGTGGTGGTGGGTCTTTCTCTATTATTCATTCTGAGATCGATCAACAAGAGCAAGAAGAAGTTGATATATGTTTAATGATGCTTTCAAGGGTGATTAATGCAAGAAGAAGAAGATCAACACACACTCCTTTACTTCTCAATTTCTTTGATTAATGCTAAGAAGAAGATTAACGAAGTAGTTGTTGTTGTAAAAGAGGAGATTAATGTAAATAATCAAGATATGAACAATTCTTATCTTGGGTATTTTGAGAATGGTGCTGACGAGAGTTTGAATATGATGATTGTGTTAATGGGTTCATAAGAAATTATGGATTTAGAATCCTAAAAATTAAGTTTGGATCTCCAATCGTAGCAAAATCCTTATATGATGATGATCTTATAATGATGGGAGGGTCTGATTTGGGGGGTGATGGGTGAGTTTTTTTTTTCAATTTATTATTTGAAATATAAATTTTTAATATTAAAAGTTTAATAAAGGAGTGATACGTGTCACTTTAACCTATTAAGAAGGTTAATAAGAAGTGATAGCCGGTTTTGACTTGTTAAAAGCGGAGGGGTATTTAAGCTTGACTTATTCCTGGAATATCTTTAGGTTGACTCGTTAAAAGCGGTCAACACAAAAGTTGGCTTAATTCTGACAATATTTCCTATTTTGCTTAGTACAAAGGGTTCAAAGTTGGAGGGTGTTACAAACTGGTATCATTCCTCAAGTTAAAATGTAAATAAAATTGGTTGAAATTGAATTAGGATTTAGTTAATTAAGTTGTGAGTGAGGGGTCGAAAAGCGTGATTTTCTTATTTTATGCTTGGATGTACTTCTTCTGGTACTTAAAATTTTGCTTGTTCTACGTGTAGATGGCAATAATTTATTATACTGCAAGGAAGCACACTAATTCTGATTGTGGTTCATCTTATTACATTTTATGAGCCACAGAGAGGATATTTGCGATTATATTCACCCTTTAAATCTAGTCATTTTCAATGATTTGTATGGAGACTCTAACGTTTACACTGTTGAAAGGAACGCTCATATTTGGTTAAGCACCCTATCTGAGCGAGTTTCATCAAGAGAAATCAAAGGAAAGTAGAATGATGTTTATCTTAATGGTTCACCTAACTCTAAGAGATACAGTCACAAAATATGCGGATGTTCATGGTTAATGTTGTAGAAGAGTGGGATTATAAACAAGAGGACTCTGACTCTAAAGGAGAATATTTTGTTTAGTATAAAGGGTTAAAATTTGAAAGGTGTTACTAAGTGGTATTAGAGCTTAGGTGAGATTAATTAGGGAAGGACTGGGATAAAATGAAATAAAATTGGTTAAAATTGAATTAGGATTATGTTAAATAAGTTGTGAGAGTGTGGGATCGAGAATAGGTGATTTTCTTTTTTTATGCTTGGAAATACTTCTTTTGGTACTTAAAATTTTTCTTTGTTATGTTTCGATGGCAAGAATTTAGTGTACTACAGGTCAATGAAGTGCACAGAAGTACACTGGTCCTGTACAATGTTTCATTTTATTATATTTGTATAAGATACGGAGAGGATGTTTGCGATTAGATTCACCGTTTAAATCTAGCCATGAAAAGCTATCATATCAATTATTTATTTGGAGAGTCTAAGTTTTAAACTCCTGAAAGAAAGGCTTATATCTTGTTAAGCACCATCTCTAGGCAAGGTCCCTTCGGAGCAATAGAAAAAAGTATGATGATGTTTTTCTAAATGGTTCATCAAACTTTAGGAGGTACACTCAGAAAGGATCCTTTTTTTACTCTTGAATATAAGCTGAGGTTTATGGTCAATGTTTTTCTAAATGGGTCATGGCCCGCCCGATTGATATAGGGGAAATTAGGTCGTTACTAATCCCCCTAAAATCAAACTAATACCTAACTAAACTACTAAACTAAGTAAAGTGGTAAGCAAGGGTCATTCTTCCACAAGGACTAAGGAACATCGGTATGTGTTAATTTAACAATAAGCTAGGCCGAAAAGGAGTTGAAAGGTGTCAACTACCAACTAAAATATATTGAACTAAACTAAGTGCCAAAGATCAAATAGGATTAGGGAAAGGGATCCAACACCAACCAATCATGATTTAGGGAATTAGAAGGGTGAAACATGGAGGAAAGAAAACCAAGCAACTAATTGAGGTTATTGACTCTAAACTAGCTCTAAGACCTCTCTCAAGGGTGCATAAAACTACCTAGATCACATAATTAACCCACTCCCATGGTCTCAAACATGCAACCAAAGGGATAATCACAATGTCAATCCACAAAATCCTCAATCAATTCTCACTCTCATGAGTAATTAAGCAAGATAATAGCATAAATATCAACCTTAATCTCCTCTCTCGATTTTATTAAGGCATCAATAAAACAAACATCCAAGTGGCCAACTAGAATGCAAGGAAATAGTAATCATGCCATTAATCAATTAATAAGCCTAATCAAACTCCGAATTTTATATTCAAATACCCAAAATCACCCTTAGTTGGGTTTTCACCCAAACCCTACCCAACAAACTACTCCATAAACAAAAAAATGAGAGCTTTAGTGAAATTACAACTAATATCATGATACTAAATATTAATTTAACATTAAACTAACTAAAATAGACCATAAATAATTAAAATAAGTATGAATAATTAATCTAAGAAAAAACAATTAAAATAAAGTAATAAAAGAAGATAGATAGAGTAAGAAATGCTCATTGATAAATTGTTAAATCTTTGAATACAAGTTGTCACCCTTGAATCTCACATCTTCAATCTCTCTTTGAGTTTTCTCACTTTTCTCTCTAAACTAAGCTATGGAGGCTCACTGTAACACCCCGTAATTTCACTAGAAATTTGGCGCGTTAATTTATATGGTTTACATTGTTATTTATAAATCTAAATATAATTTCGTTTATAAAAACTATATTCTATTAAATAAATGGTCGTATTTGTAACCGAAAAATATTTCGGTGGACAATGTATTGTGCATACGTACCATAATTTCAAAATGTGTATAGTCGATGGACGCGTAATTATTTTACGATGTTCATATTGTTTATACTTTATAAATTTGCATAGCTTTACCTATTAAGCTAAATTATCTATAAGACTATTACATTTTCATTGACACCCTTGCTCCTTATTTTAACTTGTGTTCTTTGATTTAAATTTTATTTTTTAATTAATTTATTTAGTTATATCATATTTCTTTAACTTATATTTTATATGGTGCAACTATCTATAACATTGCTCCGACAATTTGATTTGTTAACTAAGCTGTAACTTAATGTTATTTATTTTAAGTTGAGATTCTTTTGATATATGAAAATGTGATTATACATTTTATTATTTTTTTTATGTATCATATTTGAGTTAGTCTTAGTTAGGCTAATGTGTTAATTTAGCTTAATCGTCGCTTTGCGGACCAACCATGTAACGAACTTAAGTCCACCACTTTTATTCCAATAGGACCGAAAGGCTTCGCCATCTAGAGACTTCTAGAAGACTTCAATAAGATGTCCATACTTTGCTTTGTAACCATGACAGGCTATGAGTTGTGTCTCTTCATCCCCTCCATTAAACTCCCTCATAAACCCCCACCATTAAGCTATCATTAACACCCTATTAAACCCCCTATTAAACCCATATATTGGCTGTCAACTTAATCAGAAATTCATCACCCATTCTCTTCCCTTTTGCCTTCCCACACGCATCTCCTCAAGAAAGAAAAAGAAGAGGAAATGTCTTCTCGTTTTTCCCTTGCACACCCTCACAAATGTGAAGATCGCCGGAGATCCAACCGTTGGATCGTCGTCAAATTTGGATAGAATGTTCTTAAGACCTAGACCTTCACTTTGACTAGAGGAATTTGTAAGCCGAGCTTTATATCACCGGGAATCGTGGTCGGAACACCACGACTGTTTTAGGGGACCCTAAAGTTGTTTAAGATGGAAATACTTTGTTATGTGGAGGAAAAGTCTTCAAGGGAGAAGAAGGTTTTGATGATCCGCATATTTTCTAGGATATCATATGATGTTTTTCGGCACTCCTCTCGAAGATTGAGGTAACTAGCGTTTTTCTAGTTCGATAGGGAATAGATTTTGAACTTAGGTTGTTAGAATCGCGTTAGAGAACTTAGATTCATGTTAGGTGGAACTTAGGTGATTGTATGCTTATAGTTTAATTTAGTATCATGACT
Source organism: Patellifolia procumbens (assembly GCA_947645195.1). Taxonomy (NCBI): domain Eukaryota; kingdom Viridiplantae; phylum Streptophyta; class Magnoliopsida; order Caryophyllales; family Amaranthaceae; genus Patellifolia; species Patellifolia procumbens. The sequence continues at coordinate 1,293,377 of CANSGD010001405.1, forward strand.
AGGAAGGTTGTGTTGTGGTATTTTTCATGTAATGCACGTGTGGTTATGATCTTGTTGTTAGTTCTTGTTAGCCGATTTGTCAAATTTGATTTTTTTGTTGTGTTTATTTGGAGTAAATTTGATTAATCATTGGAGTTTTACTATTGGTTGGTTATGATGTTAGTATCATGCTAGGGTGTTGTTTTAGTTGAGTTGGATGTGTATTGGTGTTGGAATTGTTGCTTAAGACTTGACGTACGTTGGTTGGACGAGGCGAGTGCATACGAGCACAGCCCGCAAGCCACGAGCAGTGGCAGCTCGCGGCTCGCGACCTTTGTCGCACCTCGCGAAGGTCTGCCCTCCTTGGTTGCGTTTTGGTGGATGGTTTTCCTTTGATCTTACAGCATGTTTATATGTTGGGTGTTGAGTTTATGCATGTATGTTAAGCATGTTTGAGTACGTTGAGTTGCTATATTAAGGGAATGTACCCTAGTTTGTTGGGTAGTTTTGTTATTGCTCGGTTTGTTGAGTGTTGAGGGCCTATACTTTGAGTTGTTGACGTCGAAATGCTTGGGGGAGGATAGCACTGCCCTTAGCATCTCTTCGCCAAGAGTTATGTACGGGGAATATGGTGACTTGGTCATAATTGACTTCGTACCCAAACTCAGATACGATTTTGTGATATACGCCTCAACATGTTTGATTTGTTGTCTTATGGAATTGTTACGCATGTATACCTTGAGTGTTTTTCTGATTCCTATGTATACCTTTGTGTGTATACGTATGTTTGATGTTTGAGGTGCTTGGTATACCTCGTCGTGTATACATTACTTCTTTGTGTCTGATTTCTCCTATGGACGGCATGGTCCTAGGGATTAGGTTTGATTATCCTAAGGGCGGTATGGTCCTACAAATTGGTTGGATTTTGTGTATACCTTGTCGTGTATACCCATGTTTGTTATTGATTGAATTTCCTTTGTATGCCTTGTCATGTATACATTGTTCTTTGTCTTTGATTGATCCTATGGGCGGCATGGTCCTAGGAATTTGTTTGATTATCCTAAGGGCGGTATGGTTCTAAGATTTGGTTACTTAACCATGGGCGGTATGGTCCATTGGTTCACTCACGGGTGGTATGATCTGTTGAGTTTTGCTATCCGGAACGGGGGGTATGGCCCTCAGATATGCAGCTAACCGGAACAGGTGGTATGGTCCTCGGTTATGCAACGTAGGCCTTGGGCGGTATGGTCCAATGATTTTACTCACATGCGGTATGGTTTGTTGTCTTTGAATTGATGTGTGCTTGGTTGTGTTAGTTTGATTTGATTATGGGCATTGAGCTTTCTCTTTATGCATGTTTAGTGCTTATGTTTTGTTGTATCATGTGTTGCATGTTGTGATTATGCTTCTTGTAATGTATGTCTTTGGCATACTTCTACTTTCTTTAAGTTTATTATTTATTCCTTTTTGGGCTGGGAGAACTGCTAGTTACTCCCCACTGATTGTGAAAGTTGTTGATTTATTGTGCAGATGACGATGTTGTTTGGGATTGTTACGATTTGGACCGGGAATGTGCGTTTTGGCCTTGTGAGCAAGAAGGTGGTGCTTGTCATAGTGGATGAGCATTTTGAGTCATGGATTAGGACTAGCTACTTAGTGGGTCTTAAGTAGTTTTCCTTTATGTTTGTCGTATGTTTTGAACCATGGATCATTAGTTTTGTCTTTTGGATTTGGATCACATAAACCTTGAGGTTTCTTTTGGAGTTTCTTTATGTTTGGAACTTTGGTTGAAATGAGGGTATGTGATCTTATTTCCTTTTTTATATGATTTCGGAAGTTAATTATTATATTTGAAGGATTTATGTTTATTTATAGTTTAAATTCTACTCCTTAGAGTAGCATCTCCGTCTTAGTGTTATTTCCGCTACCACTAGTTGCTTTATTTCATTTACTATTGTCTCATTTCTTCTTTGTAATGGAAGGGATGTTACACTAACCCTCCATAAAACTAGGGTATTCAAGGTTTAAAGTGTGAAAATCATAATATCCCTCCAAATTTAGGTAAAAAGAGTATTTATACAACCCCCAACTAAGGGCAAAAAGGGAAAAAGAAACAAAAGCAAACATTTTCGCAAACCCGCAGTGATCGGGCGATCCATAATAATGATCGCCCGATCACCACGAAGCATAAACTTTGAGGGAAAAATGCAGGATGCATCGCCTGGTCCGTCAGGGAGATCGGACGAGAGATTGGGCGAGAGATCGGAAGATCAGTAAGGTGACCGGGCGATCACCCTATCCGTCAGCACAAGACAGTTGAACTTGTAAAGGTCATAACTCCTTTGTTTCTTGTCGGAATCAAACGTGTGAACTCTTGTTGGAAAGCTATTGAGATGAACTTCAATCTCCAACTTGAATCACTACCAAATGATTTTTAGATTTTGACATATAAGCTTTTGAAGTCAACCCTTGTGCAAAACATGATGGAAACTTGGTGGATTTTGCTTCCTTAACCTCCTTTTGCCTTTCTTTCTTCATTACTCATGCTCCAAACCTTGTATATACATTCTTGGGCTTTTCTAGGTAAATCAAAAGCTTACTTTGATAGTACCTACATACAACACGAATGAAATGGCATAAAAAAGGTCATAGAAAATGAGCGAAAATACTAAAAATCTACAAAAGAGCTACAATCACTAACAAAACGTGAATTGAGCAAAATGAAACTATAAATTGGAAGATAATGGAGAAAAATTATTCAAATCAAAGGAAAATAAGAGGTTTAGAGTGATTTAAATATCAGTCATCAAACTCCCCCAAACTTGATTCTTTGCTTGTCCTCAAGCAAATCAACATGGATAACAAGGGGGATGTAAAAAGGTGACTTAACAAAACTAAACAAAAACGAGATCACAAAATATAGAAAGAAAAAAGGAAAAAAGAAAAATTAACTCACTTTTGTAGGAATCACGGTTTCATTTAGCTTATGCAACAAGCCCTTTAAACCCCTAGGATGACCCTAGTGCACAAGGAAGGTCTCGTGAGGGTTTTCAGAAGGCATACCCACAAAGCCAAAACTCCAACTCAAACATGCAAGAGCCCAAGAATGGAAACATCGCCAAGGTATGAGAGATGGAGTCAAGAGCGGACCACAAGCAAGCATCTATGAGAATGTTTTTCTTTCAACTCCAACATAACACATGTGTAGAGAAGGAGGTTATTAGATGAGCTAAACTAAGGTGCAAATTCAAAATTTTCTCTAACCCTTCCACTACTTCAAACACCACTTCTCCAATGGTCATTTGGTTCACAAACTCATGTATAGGATGAGAAAATCGGCTCAAGTAACTCTAGTTCCCAATGTGCAGAAAATTTTCCCTCAAACTTAGCACGCATTTTCATTATTATGGAGATGAATAAAAGGAAAAAGTGATGCAACTACCAAGGAGTCCGAGGCTTAGTCTTCGCCCTCTTTGTGTGGTCCATCCACTCACGAGGCAGACATGTTTCTCAAGCACGGTACCAAGTACTCGGTCGGAGACGCACTAGGAGGAAAAACATTTATACTCAAGCCGCAGCGATCCCATCGCCACTAGGGAGTTCTACGTGACTTTTTCGAACCCCCACTTGAGCATTGGAATGCGCTAGGACCTTGGTTACTAACCACCCTTTCTCAACTCATATTGAAAAAGTCATTTTTTTTCTTTTTGTTTCTTTTTCATTTAAATTTTTTTTTGAGGCTACTAGCTTTTTTCATGAAACCAATTTTTTTCCTCTTTTTTATAGGGTGGTGAAAATGCCAAGCTATTTGGGATAGATTATCAAATGCACTAGGGGACCCAAGTTATGAGAACAAAGTAAGGACTTCCTATATCATGAAGCACTATTACAAAAAAGGCCTATGAAACCGGTCAAAAATAGCCTAAGAAACCGGAATATGACCGGTTTATATCTCATAGGTCTCGTAGCTTAAGAAACCGGATCTCTAAACTGGTTCCCTAGATTAATCTAGGAAACCGGTTATCAACCATAACACGTGTCTTTGAACAGTTGTAATTTCAAAATATAACTACCCTAAGAAACCGGTTTTGGCCAACAATACATTTCTCTGACTAGAATCTAAGAGACCAGTGACCGGTTTCCTTGCTATTATTATTTATTTATAAAAAATTACAGGCTTCTGTACACAGTCACAACTGTTGTACTCGTATAGCCTGACAGATCTGCTCCTGTACATTCTGATCTATACATCTACCTCCTGCTATATATATGCAAATCAAATTAAAATGCTGCTGATATGCAAATTAATATATACGAAAAAGCCCCAAGCTTGTAATTAAGTTCGAATTCATTGAGCATAATATATATCAAAAACATTGTTCTTAAAAGCATTCCGAACTAACAACGTACAAAGTCCGTAATACTACTTCCAAGAAAACGAAAAAAAGTCAAAATGTCTACCATAATTACTTTCTTCTGCACACCTTCCCAAATCTTCTAATTCCTCATCATCTTGTGTTTGCTTGAATATGTAATCCACATACCCATTATCTCATCAATCATCTTTTGCTTATAATTTCCAGGAGCTCCGAGAATGCACTACAAAACAAAGTCAAAAATAATAATTAAAGATATTGTAAAGCTATACTAGACGCATATACAAAAACAAGTTTCCAAGTCCTGTGTTTAAGTATAAATATTTTAATCTAATTTCCAGATTTTAGAGATGTAAATGCCAAAAGACCAATTACGAATCACACAAAAACATTTAAAAAGAAGGGATCCCCTGCAGTTTGCAAGTGAGATGTAAAACCATGTATAAATGATCAAGGATATAAACTTCATTTAAACATGAGTCTATACTCTTAACTAGTCATTTGGTATGAGACAGATATAGGTCTTCCTTCATCCTATTGTTTCTCACATACCCTAACATAATACAATTCCATGAGTTTTCATCTTAACAACTAGTTTTCTAGGTACTTCATTAATAGTAGTTAGATCCCCAAAGGCTTGATAATTCCAATTCCAAGTACATCATTTAACAGAATTGAAACCAAATTCAAATTTAACCTGCACATAAAACAATTTGCCAAACTTGATAATTAGTCACTGCCTCATTGCTTATCAGAACCAAATGCTTGTGTTGTTCAGTCACGCATGAAAGTGGAGCTGGATTTTTTGTCTACTAACTATATTGATGGGTGTCTTCGTCTGGCTAGGGAGTTCTAGATTTTGCCTTATAATCACAAGTCCAAAGAGGATAAGTCGGAGGTATGTTGGTCACTGCCTGTGGTGTATTTTGTGTGACCCCAGGTATCACTATTGTCTACAAGATGTTGCATTTCGTACTTGTTGGAGGGTCTAATTATCTTCTAGTTGCAGTTGAAGAAAATGACACTTGGAGCAGGCTATTATAGACTTGAGTCATAAAAATGAAGAGTCTCCTAAAGAAGCGGCTATGAAAGACGCGAATTCTATTAATAAAAAAACTAAAGGTCACAAAACAAAAAGGAGTGTTGGTCCTAAAGCAAAATATGCTACTGGTTCTAAAAAGGAAAAAAGAAAGTCACAAAGATTTGGAGTAAGTCATGTAGATACAACTGGATGTTCCTTAATTTTGATTGTTTTACATTGTGATCAGTCATTATTGTGAATTATAGTTACCAATGAACAATTACAGACATTGGTTGCGATAGCAATGAGTTAGATGCATAACTTTCTAGTACTAATGACGTAGATGGTTTTCATTCTCTCGCACCTAACCTATAATCTAACCTACAACTCATGTGTTTAATGGATCATGAGACATTACTCTTAATAATATAATGTGAATGAATATTGGTCTATCTCCCTGAACTTTGAGTTGAACATTATCAAAAGTTCTCCAAAATCAAAAGCACTTGAGCGAATCAATTGACAAAAAGAAAATGGAGCAGTTTTGTCAACTGATGATCTGGTTCACACGATCCACCGAATCAGTTAAGTCCCTTTCCTGATCTGGTTCTTAATCTGTCATAACACTTACTCGGCGTATTTGAATCTCTGATCACAAGGCACTACCCAGTAGTTTTTATAAACCCATAACTCATAATCCCATCCCATAATAATCAGACAATATGAATAGCATATTCAATCAACACACTATAGCCAGACATAAGGGATAGATATTCTCCTGCAAGATCTACATGATGAAGAGTTTCAAAATTTTCATGCATTTTATCATTATTCTTCCTGGGATCCCTTTTCCTGAAGTAACCTCGTATATCTTTGTCTGCATCATTTTTATTGAGCAAAAGCAGGAGGCATCCCTAAACGTTATAACCTGAATGCTACTTTAAGGTCATCTGAAAATTTGTCAATGATCTTAGTTCTCAACGCACCCCCACTGTCACAGAGAAGGTCAAAGTTTTGATTATTCTGTTTTATACTTAATCACTTCAAGCCATGACAAATAGGCCACTGGACAAACAGTGACCATCACGAATTAGGAATGAAGTCCAAGACTTGATTGAACTACGAGAATGTCTAACAGGACTGAGCTTGAACGAGTCATGCTATATTTCGAAATCCTGCATTCTTTTTTTTGGCTCGATCTGTTAAATAATGCGATTGTAGTGTTGTTGAAGGATCTAAGCTTGAACGAGTGATGTGCAATCTTTCCTAAACAACTTAGATAGCTAGTCGGCCCTTTGCATGCCTCTTGTCTCCTCTTGCCATTGTTGTGTTGCTCGTGTTTAGTGTCCTGGACTCATTGACTAATAGAGATAGCAATTGCAAGCCAAAGACCCAAGTATGTGATGTTAAATGCTCAAGGTTGGACAATAAACCTCAAGACATAAAACAAGAACAACTCAACACTAAAGAGAGGAGAAAAGAGGCATGCGAAGGGTGCACTCATTTATAATCAAATTGCAGTTTTGGTTTCTGTTACAATGTTGTAGTATAGTATCAATAGGTTGATGAGTTCTTCTGTATGAACTAGTAACGAGTTAAATGCTTCAAGACAACAAGTCCATGAACAAATTTTTATGTTATCTTTTGCCAGAAGAATAATTTCTTATACTTATGGTCTTTCACTTAGCTTTCTTTTACATTTCGTTGGCTGACTTGTTAGTTTTGTAATGGAATTCCGTCCTTCTAATTCTATAGGAGGCTTTTCGCTATTCCTATTCTGTTTTGACTTCACGAGGTGTAGTACTGTTAAAAGGATCGAGATTGACCAAGAAAAGAAAACCTATTCAGCTTACTTTTGAAACATGAAAACCTAATTGAATCCTGCCTTCTGCCATTTTCCATTAACTAAAAAGGGCTTTAGTGATAAAATAGGGGAGAAAAGAACCGAAATATATAGAAAAGAGTAGTCCCAGTGTCCTACAACAAGCAAATTAAACTAGAAAGTGAACAGAGATTCTGTGTCAGAATTACATTAAGCAAACCCTTATGATAATCAAATATAACGAAAAATGAATGTAAATTGAACAAAACCAATTGATAGAAAAGAAATATTGCACAAAACTAACATGGGAAAACCCAAGAGACAATAACACGCAAGGAAATTATACTTGTTCGCAAATTAATATTCTACCGATGGTAGAAAAGATGGGACTAGCTGCAGTTTTTGCATACAAATGAACCAGCACACTTATGTAAATGGAATGACCTTAGAACACAAGCAGCTTGAATTGAGTTTCAAAATAAAATTATTGATGAAAAAACTCAATCGAGTTAAAAAGTTACCTCAATAGGAATACTAGGTCGTCTAGTTTCTATATTCTCGATTATGTAGCAAGACAATATCCACAATCCTTCGAGCCTTGGCTTTGACGAGGACACTGTCATAATGAATTTCAAACAATCAATCTTTTCACATAGTATTTAGATTAGATCACATTGTTGGGTGTAATGAATTACACATACCGATAATGTGTCACTCATAGCATATCACTACTTCTTCTAAAGAAAGCACTTTAAGTTAGCTCACTATAAGCACTGATTTCAATTGAAGTATTCCCTTAATGATAGTTACAGATGACCATTAAATTTAATTGGAGCTCCTTGAATATGATAAGTTCAGTCCTTGCAGTCTCTGTATTTTATTAAATCCAATAATTTCGAAATTCTACTCTTTTCCCTAACCCTTAATTTCAAAATTAATTTGTATGAATCTCCAAATAAACTCAAACTTTAACCCAGGTGAATTTAAATTTCAACTACAGAGAAAACTAATTACGAACTATCGAAACAAATAACCAATGTCATTGCTAAATGAATGTAATGCAGTTCAGTTTTTTTTGTTTATAAACAATAAAACAATTCGAATTGCATCAAATAGGAGAGAATCGTACCTTAGAGGAAAAACACGGTGGTTCAAGAAACTCTTGCTCTGCCGCCAACGACTCTGTTTACTCAGTGTGGATTAACCAGTTGTTGAAGAACACGGTGGTGATACAATTCCTTGCCGGCCGATGGTGAATAGGGTTTGCGGGCTTATTCTACTTCTAACAAAAATTGACTACTACTACCGGGCAATCAATCGGAGGCGCTCTGCCCAAGGCTCTTTTCCATGCCTGCCTCTCTGATGGATGTAAAGTTTTGAAAGACTTTTTTCAAGGTTCCTTTCTCGATTGAAGGTCGAAACAAGGGATCAACCTGTAAGAGAATTTGAGGTTTTCGAAGCATTCGGTTGAAAATCAGCTCTTGTCTCGGAAAATGCTTGACTCAAATTATTCAATTGAAAAAAGTCTCTTTGAAAGTGAAATAGATACTGCTGGAATTGACCCGGGAGGTGGTTCAAAATACCCGATTGAAGGTTTTCTGTTTGGTCGCTGGACGTGGTGGAGTTGTGGGATATTGGGAGTAAGTGAGGGAGTTAGTGCTTTAGTGGGCTTAATTTAAATTTTATTAATTTTAAAATAAAATATGTTAGAAAATCCTATGTTGCTTCTCTAAAAAAAAGGAAAAAGTTTTTGCTTGAAAATTTATTTCTCGCCTTTAACCTAAGAAACCGGTTATTGGTGTTGAGTGGTTTCACAAGCTAAAAAACCGGTTAAGTTAACAAATACATCTCTTACCTTTGGTTCCTTTGGCCATTTTTGTAGTAGTGAAGGATAGAACTAAGTAACTTATTTAAGGAGAATTTTGTTGTTTTTATTTATGAGTTATTTGACTTGATGGCAAAGCAACAAAGTTTAAGTCATCTCAAAACTCCCTAATCTACACATGTTCCAATCTTATTAAGTCACATAATTCCATTCTCATTTCCACTCGCTTGGGTCAACATAGACTATTTCAAAGAAAATAGCCTTGAATTTTGTCTTTTCTTGGATTTTATTAATTACATTTTTTTGTATTTGGATTTTCTATAAAAAAGAAAAGTTCTCTTGAAATGAAAAAAAAAGGGTTAGAAAAGAAAACAAATTAAAAGAAAGAAAAAGAGAAGAGAAAAAAAAAGAAAATATTTTTGGGTTTTGAAATTTATTGAAAATATAAAGAAAAAATAGTTTATACATCTCCCTTAAGCTAGCGAATAACTATAACTCCCCCAAAGTTGAATGAAGCATTGTCCTCAATGCTTAAAAAAGATGGAATCAATGGAGTGAAGGGAGAAGAAATATTCAAGCAACAAACATATGGTCCACAAAACATAAATCATTAGAAAAAAAAAAGAAAAAAAAAGGAAGCATGCTACCTGATAGTAGGTGGGTATAAATACCCGCAAATGACCCTATTGTTCCCTTGCTAATCAACCTTTCTTCAAAACCGTGTTTGTTTTCCATATGCTATGTAGAGTGAATCTTGCTAAAAATATGTACGTTAATCAATATTAAAGAAAAAAGTAAAAATAAAAGCAATAAAACACGGGTTACTTCCCGAGAAAGGCTTGTTTAAGAAAGGCTTGTTTAAAGTGTGAAAATCATAATATCCCTCTAAATTTAGTTAAAAAGAGTATTTATACAACCCGCAACTAAGGGCAAAAAGGGAAAAAGAAACAAAAGCAAACATTTCCGCAAACCCGCAGTGATCGGGCGCTCCATAGTAATGATCGCCCGATCACCACGAAGGAGGAACTTTGAGGGAAAAATGCAGGAATGATCGCCCGATCCATCAGGGAGATCGGGCGAGGGATCGGGCAATCAGAAGGTGATCGGGCGATCACCCTATCCGTCAACACAAGACAGTTGAACTTGTAAAGGTCATAACTCCTTCGTTTCTTGTCGGAATCAAGCTTGTGAACTCTTGTTGGAAAGCTATTGAGATGAACTTCAATCTACAACTTGAATCACAACCAAATGATGTTTATATTTTGATATATAAGCTTTTTAAGTCAACCCTTGAGCAAAACAAGATGGAAACTTGGTGGATTTTGCTTCCTTAACCTCCTTTTGCATTTCTTTCTTCATTACTCATGCTCTAAACCTTGTATATGCATTCTTGGGCTTTTGTAGGTAAATCAAAAGCTTACTTTGATAGTACCTACACACAACAAGAATGAAATGGAATAATAAAGGTCATAGAAAATAAGCGAAAAGACTAAAAATCTACAAAAGAGCTACAATCACTAACAAAACGTGAATTGAGCAAAATGAAACTATAAATTCCAAGATAATGGAGAAAAATGATTCAAATCAAAGGAAAATAAGAGCTTTAGAGTGATATTCATCACCGGTTGGGTCGAGCATATCCAAAAATCAACTCATCTCCAAATCTCGCGAAACATCCGGCAAACACAAATTTGGCTCCGCCCGATCGGGCGGGTAAACTGCAATTTTTGGTCAACTTGCGAAGGCTATAACTCTCAAATCAGAAGTTTGTTTGGAGTGTGTGACCTATAGTTGGAAATCTCTTGAAGTCTATATTCCAACCCAACAATAATTTATTCATTATCAATCTTCTATCAAATGTTATTACCAAAATAATGAGCATGTGTCAGTTTTGGCACTTCTTTAATTACTAACTCTTTACTTCATTCTAACTCGAAATTGTCCCGATTGGATGCATTGTAATCCTTGTGCAAGCTATCTTCATCCTCAATGATTAATAGTCTTGATCTTGGATAATCATAATCAATTTGCATCAAAATAACCTGAAAATCATCGAAACACGCAAATAGGGAGAAGTAGAGCACAACTTAGGTAAATCATGCAATTATGCACAAAAATGCTCTAAAGGGAGTTCTAAATGCAACCTAAATGCATCTAAAAACTATATAGAAATGTGACACCTCAGTCTCCTTTATCGAAATGAACACGATATATTTCGGCACTAGTCCACGATAACCCAAATAGTGTCTTTGCCATTTTTCGTCTTTGTAAAACAGTCACAAAATCCATTAATGTCAAATCCACTTCCATCTAGATGTTCTAAATATTAGACCTTTACCATTAGTCTCTTATGACCGATCTTTACCATCTGACACGTCAAACACTCCGACACGAACTCGACGACTTCTCGCTTTATATTTGGCCACCAATAAATCACCTTTACAACTTATCACCACCAGGATGCACAGAATACGGAGTATTGTGCCCTTCCTCCATGATCTGATCTTCCCATTTAATTCTTCACATTTCTGTGGTATACACCACCTTCCTTTAAATCTCTGACTTCCATCATCATGGATCTTAATATCAAGCTCCGTTCCTTGCTTCATTGTTCTCCATAATCTTGTCTTGGTGCTCGTCTCCAACTTGACTTTCTATGATCTCGTCGAAGATCGACGATCCCAATGCAAAAACACTCAGTCTTGCTTCTAGCTCTCCAAGATTCAAAATTTCAAGCCTAAGCATGTGCATATCTTGATATAGTACTAGTTCATCAGGAACTACAATCGTATTCATATAATGCCTCGACTTTCTACTCAAGGCATCGACGACAACGTTCGTCTTCCCCTCGTTATACTGGATATCTAGGTCATAGTCCTTAATTAACTCCAACCGTCTTCTCTTTTTCCTATTGAGATCCTTCTAAGTGAAAATACTTTAGACTCTTGTGATCAATAAAGATCCTACAAGTTTCTCCATACAGATAATGTCTCCAAATCTTCAGTGCAAACACAATCGCAGCTAGTTCTAGGCAGGGATGGCAATGGTTAATGGACCTGACCCGGTTCCGAGGATCTGTATCTGTTTTGAGCAGATTCGAGTCCTCATAATTAGGACCCTAAAATGCGGGTAGGATCCGAGTTCTAGCTTTAAAAATCGGATTTGGACAGGTTCCTGAATTATTACCTGGATCAAGATCCATTTACCCGTTTTCTTAAATTTATTTTTAACATAACTTATCTCCCTTCTGTTCAGTGTAAAGTATTAAATGCTTAACCCTAAATCCCTAATATCCCTTGCATTGCTCTTCACTCGGCGGTTTCCTACCAATCTCCCTCTTCACTCACTCCACCGGCGCTGCTCTTCACCTACCAGCATTGCTCTTTTGTCTTCTACTCTTCATTGTCATAGGTTGTTACTTTATGTTGTAACAATTTGTAATGTTGTTAAACTTTATTGTTTATTTATCTTAAACATTTAATGTTATGGTTCGATTTTTGTTGTATTAAACTTAAATGCTTGAGCAGCAAGAAATGGAGATGCAAAATGAAGTTATTTTGTTGTTGAAAATCTTAAACTATTGTGTCAATTACGGGTATTTGAAGCAAATAGGTAATGATCCATTTGGTACCCGTTTTGGAACTGAATCCGTAGGACCTGTATGGATCTGGATCCGGGTCCTCATTTTTATTACCCCGTACCCGTAGGACTGTATAGATCTAGATCCTGGAGGACCCTACCTGGATCCTACCCATTGACATCCGTAGTTCCAGGTTCCCATTTTGTTGTAGAACACGCCCCAAAACATTTTCTAAAGCATCACTATAAACCTCAAATTTATCGTTTCCATCAGGGAGGATTAAAGTAGGTACAGAGGTTAAACGATCCTTTAAAATTTGAAAAGATTCCTCGCACTTCTCGTTCCACTCAAATTTCGACTCTTACTTCATCAAACTAGTCATAAGACTTGCTATCCTCGAGAAATCTTTCACAAATCTTCTGTATAGTAGCCAGCTAATCCTAGAAAACTTCTTACATCGGACACATTCTTCGTTCTAGGCCACTCACTAACGACTTGTATCTTTGCGGAATCGACAAAAACTCCTTCCTTTGATAAATAATGACCAAAAAATGCTACTTTCTCCAAAGAATACTCACGCTTAGTGAACTTTTCATCCATTTGGTTCTTCCTAAGCGTCTCTGAAACCATCCTCAAATTCTCATCATGTTCTTCCTCGTTCTTCGAGTTGATCAAAATAGCGTCGATATTACCACGAGGGTCTAATCCAAAAACTCGTGTAGTATCCTATTCATCAAGTCCATAAATATTGTCGGCGCATTGGTCAACCCAAACGATATCACAATAAACTCATAATGACCATATTACATCCTAAATGAAGTCTTAAGTATGTCCTTATCAACTACCTTCAATTGATGAATACCTCAACGCAAATCGATCTTCGAAAATACACTTGCTCCATTCAACTGATTGAATAGGTCTATGCAAAAGATGTTTAATCTTAATTGTCACATTGTATAACTCCCAATATAACTAATGCACAACCTCATATTTCCATCTTTCTTATTCACAAATAGCGAAGGTGCTCCTAAAGGTGATACACTAGGCCTAATATAACCCGACTCTAACAATTCTTGCAATTCAGCTTTCAACACGCTCATCTCAGGAGCTGCCATTTTGTACGGTGCTTTTGAAATAGGTTTAGTACCAAGAATTAAGTCTATAGAAAACTCGACGGCTCTCTTAGGCGGCATACCAGATCTCATTTGGAAACACGTCCAGAAACTCGTTCACAATGGGTACATCCTCAATTCTCGTCTCGACTTCTTTGCTCACATCACGCACACTATAGAAGAACAACTCACACCCCTTCTTTATTAACTTATTCGTAACAAATGAGGAAATGATCTCAATACTCTTAGGTTTCCCAAATTGTCGGTAACAAATCGACTTTCCTAAAGGGCTCTTCAACACAACCTTCTGAGCTTCACATTCGATCTTGTCCCTGTAGGCTCCTACCAATTCATCCCAAAATATTGTCTAAGTCTCCCGGATTGAACTCTATAAGATCAGAGTGAAATGCACACTCTCCTATCTTCGGAGCTAAGTCTCTAAACATCTTAGTACACCTTATAACCTCTCCGTCCAGTATTTTAACGGGTAAGCCAACCACGTCAAAGTCCACTATCCCCAAACTCTTGAAAATAGACAAAAAAATAATAAAAGAATATATGGGATGCTCCAGAATAAAACAACACTTAAACTATAACGGAGTTAACAGAAAAAGTACTAGATCGACAGGCTCATCACGAACAGCTTCCCCGGACCTTTGCTCTGGTTGTTATCATTGTCGTCGTTCCCAATGATGTGTTTTAAATGTAATACAGCAAGTGCATGGTGTCTATTGTTAGCAGAACCTTGCAAGTATGGGTCGAATCCAAAGGGAGACAGGTTTTTTGAGCTAATATGCAATTAAAAGCTACTTCAGATGAAAACAGGGAAGAATGAGTGAACTGTAAATTAAACTAATGAAATTAAGATTAAAATAGAGATATAACTATGAATTAAAATTCTAGGAAAATAGATCGATCCACCATGCTTATACCAATCAAAAGGGTTCAAATAACTGATAATACCTAGGTCTAGAGTCGAGCAATTAGAGCAAGTGTTAATTCTATGGTCGGGTCTTAACGCTCATAATTCAACATATGCAGTAAGATCGCTGACACAATCAGAATTACTAGTGTGTTATAGGCCTCTAAAAGTAAGACTATGATCAGTACAAACTACTATTAGCCACACGTAATTCATGAAATTGTACACTAATATAAATCACAGATTGAACAACAAATCACACTACAATTGCTCTAATCACAACCTGGAAACTAATAAAAATTCAAGCAATCATGGTATAAACATGGCTTCCCTCCCAAAACCCTAGAAAGACGACTAATCACTCATAATTGAACGAACAACAATGAATCTAATATAAAACCATTACCATGCATATTGACACAATACTGAAGCAATCAGAGATTGAAAGGAAAATAGGAACAAAGAAGAATACCAATTGACAGAAAACAATAAACTTTAATGAAGCAATCCAAAGGTTCGATCTCCTTCGGAGTAAAACTAATGAGTTTCTCTCTAAAAGTACTAAACAATAAACTAGAGAATGACAGGTAAAAGTCCTTGACAAAAAATAAGCCTAACCTATTTATAATAACCTAAGAAAACCAGTCAAAATAAGACGGAAAATACGAAAAGTAATATTTCGTGTTGCCCAACCGATCGGGCCAAGCCCCGCCCGATCGGGTCCGGCTGAGCCAAAACCTGGCGTCTTGTCCTCTTCTTCAAAATGCTGCAGCAGACAGAAAGTGTGTCATCCTATCTGCATGGGCAAGGCCGTCCGATCGGGCCCGCAACCAAACATCTCGAACGTTAGGGACAATATCACGCTTTTCCTACCCGATCAGGTTGGGCTGCCCGAAGCATCTCTAGTCATTTATCTTCCGTGTCTTGGCTTTTCGAGCTAAATTTTCAAGTCCAAAAGGTCTCGAGTTCTCCCCGCTCATTATAAAGGCCTCGTAACAACTCCTATTAGATGTGGCTGCCTAAAAATAGCATAGAGTAGGGAGAAAACTCCCTAAAACCTGCAATTCAGCATAAAAACAACCAAACTAGAACTATATAGAGAGGTTATTAGCATAAAATAGCTCCTAAGAGCACCAATCACGCACAATATTTAGCTTGTAAAAAAAAAGAAAAACGTTATATAAAATCAAAATATCATATTCCCTGGAGCTAAACCTTTACTTTTCCTCAAGTAAATAAAACATGATCATGGAATAATTTGACTCACCCCTCAGATAGAAAAAATCATAGCTCAAAATATTTTCAAGACTAAGAATCATCCAAGAAGGAAAAATTCGAGTTCAGTTGTTCAGATCAATCTGACTACCAATCATCCAAGCAAGTCGTCAAATTCAACTAGCCTACATGACATGCAAATCCAGTAAGGGTGGTCACCAAGGTGTCACTCCTCTCAATTTTTTGGCAGGCAAAGAATGTGCACGAACACTTACCGACTCGATGCATGTCCCTTCCTACTCACACTCTAATGTGTTTATGAAAGTAAAATGTCTCTCAACCTAATCAGATCGACTCGATTAGCAGACATACTCTTTAAATTTGATAAATTGACTCCACATCAATCCAATAAACAATGTGTTCACAAGATCAGGATGACCTTTTAAGGGTTTTAATGGGGCTTAGGTAAGGGTAGGGAGTATTTATAGAAAATGTGGTGGAAAATCCATGAATGAAGGAGCAAAAGTCACTAAAAACAAGGCCAAGAGTTGCATAAACATCTCTCATAACAACAACATATAACCATAAACACAACCCAACTCTATGAATCGATCAATTTGCCAATAAACCCATCTTTGAAGCAATATGATAGATTTTTCTTTGCGAGCAATGTGAATGAAGGAACTTTGAACATTTTCAATCATTCTTTTCTTTTTCTTGCATTTTTCGGACCAACATTCACACTTATTTCTCACTTTTATTATTCCTTTCTTTTTCTCACACTGTGAATCATATAAATACACAATCATCTCCATCCTAGATAATTAAGAAAACCATCTCACAAACCAACCTATACAAATGCTCTCCCAAGCTACGCTGGTGAATAATGTCAAAATAAACGTCATAGGCATATAAAGAGGTTTAGTAACATGAAATGGTCATTAGGCTAAACGGAACTGGGGAGGATAATAGTATATCAAAAATTCACTCCGAAGGTCAAGAATCAGAAAAAATAACGTCTCATCGTATCAAATGCTACAAGTCATCAAATATCAATAAGTACCATGTCAAAATCAAGATCTGAACTAATAAGGAACTAACACACAAGTAATAAACTGGATGATAATATGAATCCAATAGGCAAGAATAAGCCTGACAGTCAAACCACTTTAGCTAGGCATGCACTACAATGTAGTACATAATAATCATAATATGTTCAGAGTCATAGCAATCAAACATCACATCATAGCCTCACAATCATAAAATGTCCAGCTATCCAGAAAACAAACTCAAATCATTTTTCAAGCAAAGTACAACGTGGGGAACAGGGAGGCAATCAAATCAGTCATGAGAAATGTGCTTTTTTTATTTTTTCAGCATTTTTCGGAAGCAATAAATCTATCCTAGAAAGCACTAAAAGATAGAGAGTATACATACATAAATCCTCCCCCAAACTGAACTTGACTGTCCTTAGTGCCACAAGATGAATAATAGGACGAAGATCAGAGGAAAAAATCACATAAGTACTCTCCCGCTCCCTCACTCTAAAAAAATAAATGACTAAAATTACAATAAAATAAGAGAAAAAGAGAAAAATTACGGGGTACCTCCCACACAGCGCTGGTTTACAAAGGTCTCGCACGACTGTATTACCTCCTCAGTCTTAGATCGGATGGGCTTGGCAATGAGTGTCCCCCTCATCAAACACTTTCCTCCTTAAAATACTGCCACTCTTACTTGCATTTAGGAATGTTACCTCAGGTGCATAGGTAGAGTGCACCTTTTCCATAACCACCGATCATTATCCTTTTTCAATATTGGGTCCCTCCAAATCGACAATGTAGGCATCGATGTAATCCCCCGTAATTTTATGAATTTTATAAATATATTTAAAGTATATTTATAATCATTTTCATATTTATTTCATTTAATTATCTAAGTGTTGAATATTTTGAAAGTCAAATGATTTTTTAAGCGTTTTAAATAGTCATTAATATTCATTGGGTTGGATTTTAAGTTTCGAATATTTATTAAAGGTTTTGGATCGTGTTTAAAATGGTATTTAATGTTGGGATGAGAGCCTAAACCATTTATTAAAGTATGATGATCAACTTGAGCCCAAACCCAAAGCCTAAACTTATTCAACCTAGATTTTAGGCAAAACCTACAAATATCCCCCTGTAGACACTAAAAATTTATTAGTGTGTTGACATTAAATTAAATTAATTAGTTTTGAGCTAAAATAAATAATAGCCCAATTTAATTAATTTAGCTCACCTAAATAAATCCCAAATTAATTAAACAAAATTTGGGTTGTAAAATATTTGGGTCAGTCCATATTACTAGCCCAAAACAGATGGTTAAATGGACAAACAAAAAGATTACCAAGTCATAAACGAGCCCAAGTCCACACAATCAAAAGTCCATGAAGGGTTTCCATCCCCTATAAATAGACCTCTCCACCTTTAGTTACGGGGGTTGGAAGATCATTTGTTCTCAAAAGCTCTCAAATTTCTCTTGGAAATCCTCTCTGGAAGTAGTCAATAGGCACATCAAATTCGTGCCGACTGTTCAGAGAAACTTAAACACATTCGACTGAGATTCAAGCTGTGCCAGCCCTCACTCGAATAAACACAAACAACAACTCAAACTCAGGTTGACGTTGACAAAACGTCACCCTACACTCAAACTCAGGTTGACGTTGACAAAACGTCATCCCACTCTCAGACTCAGGTTGACGTTGACAGTACGTCATCCAACACTCAAGTCAAGGTCACCATGAACACTTGTTAGTTGCGGAACAGAATCAGAGGACTTAGTTTATTTTATATAAACTGTAATACAGAGATTGTACCCAACACATTATCAATATAAATTTATCTTTGTTACATTTATTTCTTGGTTTATTTATTTAGATTGCGAAATTTGCTGTATACAAATTTTGGCACGCCCGGCGGGACAATCGCTGCCTCTCATCTCTGTTTCATAAAGAAAGAAAAAAATTAGCTACTGTAAGATGAATGGCCTCAAGGAAGAACATTGTTTAGTTCACTAACAACTCTGATGCTACCCAGGGAAAGACTGTGACACTGGGTGACTTCATTGCCGACCAGACTCTTGGTGTAAACATAAGAGGAATGAAGAAATTTGTTGTAGCCACTGCTGCTGCAAGCCATCGAGCTGCGATAATCCCTACCCGTCAACGCAAATCAGTTAGACAAACTGTTTCTGAATGGAAGCAAACTGTAACTGAACAGTTAGAGAAATTGGTCGTTCATACCAGTCCCCTCTTTAACCCATTTAGGGTCGACGGTGATACTGAATCCAGTAGCGATTCCTCTGCCTCTTCACCTCTAGAGACCCCTGACATAGAAAGATCATCTCAAGTTTCTAAGTCATTCATTGTTGCTGTCATGGTGACTTCAACAAAAACTATTGAAGAGCAACTTGCTGTGATGAATAACCTACTCCAAAAATTGATAAAAGATGGAGAGGAAAGGATGCTAAAATCAAACTTCAGAATGATCAAATCTCTACCCTGAACAAGAAGCTTAAGAAAAGTTCAATGGATGGATCATCTAAGTATAGTGACAGTGAGAGCGGAAGTGAGAGTGATAAATATGTGAAAGACAACTCTCACATTCCATTGACTGCTAAACAAGTCCAAGATATGATAGTTAACGCTATGTGAAACCTTACACTAAGAGAATCGATAGGTTGCGTATGCTTCATGGTTACCAACCCCCCAAGTTTCAGCAATTTGATGGGAAGGGAAGTCCTAAACAACACGTCGCCCACTTTATAGAGAGGTGCAATAATGCCAACACTACAGGTGACTTGCTAGTTAAACAGTTTGTTCGCTCCCTCAAAGGCGTCGCCTTTAACTGGTACACAGAGTTATCTCCGGAATCCATTGATAGGTGGGACGAATGGAGATAGAGTTTCAGAATAGGTTCTACAGCACTCAACGTGTAGTTAGCATGATTGAGTTAACTAAAACACATCAGTGGTAAGACGAGTCGGCCACTGATTACAAACCGATGGCGCGCTTTGAGTCTAGAGTGCAAAGACCGTTTGAATGAAGTATCTGTTGTCAAGATGTTTATACAGGGAATGGACTGGCATGTACCCTATATCTTGCAAGGTATAAAGCCTAGGTGTTTCCAAGAGTTAGCTACTCGAGCTCATGACATGGATCTCACCATAGCCAATAATCGTGGTAAAAGTCATGCTTCTTATGAAATGAAGAAGGAAAAGAAAGATTTCAATAAAAGCGACAAATCTTCGAAAAGTTCAACAAAGGAGTCGATGTCGATCACATCCACTTCTGGGCCTATCAAGATTTCTGGAAAGGCGAGCCCTGAAGACAAAAGGAGTTCATCCTCAAGAGAGCCTAAGAA
Source organism: Patellifolia procumbens (assembly GCA_947645195.1). NCBI lineage: Eukaryota > Viridiplantae > Streptophyta > Magnoliopsida > Caryophyllales > Amaranthaceae > Patellifolia > Patellifolia procumbens. The sequence goes on from CANSGD010001405.1 coordinate 1,313,629, forward strand.
GGATAGGCCCACCTTAAAAGAATTGCAGGCAAAGAAGTACCCATTTTCGGATTCTGACTTGTTCGGAATGCTAGATGACTTGCTTGAGAATAAGGTCATTGAGCTTCTGATAAGTACTTTATTGTGCTTATCAATGCTGCATTTTTAGTGTCGATGCATATAGATTTAGAGCATTTTAGTCTTGCATTGCATGGTATTGGTAACTTTCAGCTAAATGGTTGCTTCACTACTCGTTTAGTTGTTTTGGATGATTTTCAGACTAACTAACAGGTATTTGGAACACTTTTGGTATTTAGAGACCCTTGGATGGAGGCTAGAGCTTGGAAGGACTTGAAGCATCTCTACACGGTTGTGTGGAACTGGCCACGACTGTGTAGCCTTTCACTTGGAGGATCAGTTTGCAACTTCCTAGCAAAGAACATTGGACGTCAGGTCTACACGGTCGTGTCACTTTGGACACTACCGTGTAGCCATTTGAGCACGCAGGCAGTAGCTTTGAAGATGCTGAGGGGCACATTGAACATCAGGTCTATACGGTCGGGTCACTTTAGACACGACCGTGTAGTGTTTTGAGCACTCAAGCAGTAACTTTGAGGATTCTGAGGGCATTTTGGACGCCAGGCCAACTCTGGACACGACCGTGTGTTGTTTTCTACACTGAAGCAGTAGCTGTTAAGGAACGCTGAGAAATTTATGTAACAGGTCTACACGGTCGTGCCGTTTTTGACACGACCGTGTGGACCTGCTTTCGGGCTTTGACCCGTTTTGTCCGTCAAACTTTAATGACTCTTTTAATTAGTTTTCTTAGCTTAGACTCGTGATTATCTCACACTCTTAGTTTTTAATTACTCTCTCTTAGCCCTAAACTCTCTCTAAACACTTGGATTCTTAATTGTTTCATCTTTGAAGATCGAATTCGTTAATCAATTCAAGTAATTTTTCTTCAATATCTTTTCTTTAATTCATTTGCTTTGTTTATGATGTTTAATTTATTGAATCTCAATTGCTTAGAATCCATGGTTAGTGAGTAGTTCATTATCTAGGGTTTGGGCGAAAGTATGAATTAAGGGCTTAATGTAGATTATCTATGCTTTTTATGATTCGATTCTTTGTCTATGCATTGAATGTGGCGTTTTGACACCCTAGGATAGATCTTGATCACGTTTATGCTAGGGCACCTAGGGTTTCTATCGTTCTTAATCGAACTTTCATCCCTTTTGTCATTCCCATGTTTCGACTTGATTTCTAGACCAAGGGATTGGGTAGGAATTAAGGGGATCCTAAAATTAGGGGTTTTCCGAACATAATGAATTTATTAATCAACGGACCAAAGACCATTCGAAATAGGATTTGGTTGGTTGATTAATCAATTACTCTTGAGGACCATTCGAGAGAGGACTCAAGTAAATTATAGGGGAACTTAACCTTGTATTGACTCCGTTGTGAATCACCATTGCGTCGATTATCGTTGTCTAGCCCACGTTCATACGAGTAGCCCGAACTCTAGTGTTTTCCTTATTATATTAATTCTCCTATTTGATTATTAGTTCTTATTCATTAGCTATTTAATTAGTTGGTAACCTACTCGATCTTAAACGCCCCAAAAAACCCTTCACTTATGTAGTTTTGGACTTAGTGGACTATAGTCAATCCCGATTTCCTTGTGGTTCGACCCTTGACTTGCCATTACTGCGTTCTTAGTAGTTAAGCGTTAGGTTTATAAATTGTGTTTGCTAAGCGGTTCTTAGTGCCTTAACGACACACTAAAAACTTCTTATCAAAATGGCGCCGTTGCCGGGGAAATTGTGCTATTGATTAAAGTTTACTTGAGTTTAGTATTGCTTGAGTGATTTTTTCTTTTGTTTTAGACTGTGTTGTTATTTTCTAACCCTCTTCTTAGCTTTGTTGTGTTACATGAGAAGGAGAGCTCACGGTTCACCCATCTTACCTTTAGATCCGGAAACCAATCGCACCTTGCGAAAGCTTCGGGGAGGTCTGGAACGGTTGACTTTGAGTTCTGCACCAGCTTCACCAATCTCAAGTTCGACAAGTGAAAGTGAATCAGACATGGGTGAGGAAAATGCACAGCTTTCAGGGATTTCGGAAATCCGGGGTCCTATGTTTTACAGGGTGGAATTCGACTCCCCACAACCACTTCAAATTTCAGCATTCACCCTCAGTTCACACGGATGGTGAAAGCAGAGCAATTTTGTGGAGGGTCGGATGAGGATCTACTTGATCAACTTGATCAACTTGATCGATTTCCGGAGATTTGTGCTATGATAACGACGAATGATGTCTCTCCAGACTATATCAAGATGCATCTCTTTCGGTCTTCTCTTTCCGGAAAGGCAAAGTCTTGCCTCAAGAGTTTGGCTGCTAACTCCCTCACTACATGGGAGCAAAGTTACATTGGCTTTTCTGAAGAAGTATTTCCCAAAGTCTAAGACCGCAGATATTAGGAGGCAAATCTCCTCTTTCGAGCAAGATTGTGATGAGACACGTATTGCGGAGGCTTGGGAAAGGTTTAGGGAATTGATTCGCTTGTGCCCTCACCATGAGTTCAATCAAAATCTACTGATGAGGTTCTTCTATGATGGTCTTGATCCTATGTCACGTGCTAATCTTGATGCTGGAGCGGGAGGTCAACTTTCTAAGATCCCGCAAGACCAATTAGAGGCCACCATAGAAGAAGTGATCAAGAATTACTCATGGGGTGGAAGAAGGAGAGGTGCTCAACCTAAGAAGGGTGGAAAGTTTGAGTTGGACCTAATGGACCAAATTCAAGCGAAGATGGATCAACTTGACAACAAGCTCTCGAAGATCACCCTTGGACCATCTAGTCCCTCACAAGTGAATGCTTTCTCTTGTGACATTTGTTGTTGTACAAACCACGATACCTCTTATTATGGAGGATCTCAGTCAGAGCATGAGGCGGCAATGAATGGTAGAGGAGAGGGGTATCAAGGTAACCAAGGTTATAGGAGCAATCAACAAGTAGGGTGGAGACAACCTCAACAAAGCTACAACCAAGGCTACAACCAACCTCAATTAGGGTGGAATCCACCTCAACAAGGCTTTAATCAACCTCAACAAGGGTTTACTCAAAGCTACAATCAAGGTGAATCCTCCTCTCAAAATCCTAACACTTACCAAGCCCCTCATCAAAGATCCAACTTTCAAAAGGCCCCTCAAAACCCACCATTTCCTAAGCCAAATCCCGAACCTACTACATCCTCCGACTCTACCTCCCTAATTCTCCAACAACTCCAAACCATCACCCAAACCCTTCAAAGCCATGACCAAAGGTTTCAAGAGTTACAAGCTCACAACAAAATGCTTGAAACCCAATTAGCTCAAGTGGCCGAGAAGAACCCTTCTAACCCCACAAATCAACTTCCCAGCCAATCTATTCCCAACCCTAACCTTCATCAAGCCAAAGCCATCCATTTGATGTCGGGAACGAACTATAAGGGCCCCAAGATGCCCAATGAGTGTGAGGGAAGTGAAGTTGAGGAGGTTGAGAATGATGCTCAAGGGGATGAAATTGAAAGAGAAGTTGATGTTGAAAGTAGAGAAGAGGACAAGGAGACGAAGGACTCATGAGCAAGATGTTGACAAAGCTCCATTGGCAACACCTCCTCCACCTAAGACCTATGTGCCACCGGTCCCATATCCTCAAAGGTTAGTGGAGAGGAAGTTGAGCGACAAATTCACTAAGTTCCTCAACGTCATGAAGAGCCTACAAATCAACATCCCATTCCTTGAGGCCATGTCTCAAATGCCGGCCTATGCAAAGTTTTTGAAGGAGATCTTCTCCAACAAGCGGAAGCTTGAACATGAGCTCATTACATTGCCATACCAAGTGAGTGTGCAACGTGCTATGCCCAAGAAGCAAAGAGATCCTGGAAGTTTTACATTGCCTATGAAGATAGGGGACCTTGAGCCTAAGGGTGCAATGGACGATTTGGGGGCAAGTGTGAGTTTGATGCCTCTCTCCATATCCAAGCACCTTCATTTTCCTCTTCTTCCTTCGAGGAAGACAATCCAATTGGCGGACCGAACTGTTAGGGTCCCGCATAGGGAGTTGGAAGATGTTCCAATCCAAGTTGGGCATGTTTGTGCCTTGTGATTTTGTAGTCATGGACATGGATGAGGATCCCGTAACTCCTCTCATTCTTGGAAGGGAGGCTCTTAAGACATTGGGCACCGTGATAAATTGTAGAAATGACACCATCAATGTTGAGGTCGCCAATGAAAAGGTTGTCTTTGAGTTCTTCAAGACATTGAGGAAGCCTATGATTGAGAGGGTTTGCCGAGTTAGTCATGTGGAGAGTGAGATGGAGGGATTTGAGAGGGAAGTACACACTGAGGATAAGCTCTATGCATCTATCACTGAGGAGCCGAGCTTAGACATGGAAGAGGTGAACAAGTTCTCTATGCTTCTCGACGGTGCTACCGTTGAGGAAGCACTTGGATCGGGATTTGAGGTCCTAGCCACTTCTGTTGCTAAGGAGGAGAGTAATAAGCCTCCTCCCAAGGTAGAGTTCAAACCCCTTCCCCCTCCCTTAAATATGTTTTCCTTGATGATGAATGTGCTTATCCCGTTATTGTCAATTCGACTCTTGATGACATCTCCGTATCTAAGTTGATTGAGATATTGAGAAAATATAGGGATGTCATTGGGTACTCGATTGATGACCTTAAGGGGATAAGTCCTTCTCTTGCTATGCATCGTATCCATCTCACCGATAGTAATGCCTTCTCTATTGAGCCTCAAAGAAGACTTAATCCCAACCTCAAAGAGGTGGTGAAAAAGGAGATTATGAAATTGTGTGACGCGGGAATCATCTATGCTATTTCCGATAGCAAATGGGTGAGCCCGATTCACGTGGTTCCTAAGAAAGGAGGCATGACTATTGTTGAGAATGAGAAAGGGAAACTATTACTACAAGAACTGTGACTGGGTGGAGAGTTTGCATTGATTATAGAACATTGACTAAGTCCACCCGAAAAGATCATTTTCCCCTCCCTTTTATTGACCAAATGTTGGAAAGGCTTGCCCGTCATTCACACTTTTGTTTTCTTGATGGTTATTCCGGATTCTTTCAAATTCCGATTCATCAGGATGACCAAGAGAAAACCACCATTACTTGCCCATATGGGACATTCACTTATCGAAAGATGGCTTTCGGTTTGTGTAATGCTCCATCTACTTTTCAAAGGTGTATGACGGCCATCTTTTCTGACATGTTGGAGGACTCTATTGAGGTTTTCATGGATGACATTAGTGTGTGTGGTTCCTCTTTTGACACATGTCTTGCTAATCTTGAACTTGTGTTGAAAGGGTGTCAGGAGACGAACCTAGTATTGAATTGGGAAAAGTGTCATTTCATGGTTGAAGAAGGTATTGTGCTTGGTCATAAAGTGTCTAGTAAGGGCATTGAGGTAGATCCGACAAATTTTTCGGTAATAGAGAAACTCCCGCCACCAAATTCGGTGACGGAAGTTCGTGCTTTCCTTGGACATGCGGGTTTTTACCGGCGTTTCATCAAGGATTTTTCTAAAATTGCCAAACCATTGACGAATCTACTTCAAAAGGAAGTTGAATTTAGATTTGATGAGTCTTGCATGGATGCTTTTCAAACTTTAAAAAGAGCCCTTACTTCTGCTCCTATTGTGCGAGCTCCTAATTGGAGCTTGCCTTTTGAACTAATGTGTGATGCTAGTGACTTTGCAGTGGGAGATGTACTTGGGCAACGACAGGAAGGAAAGCTCCATGTGATAGCCTATGCAAGTAGGACTTTGGATGACGCACAACGGAACTATGCCACTACGGAAAAGGAGATGTTGGCCGTGGTGTTTGCATTTGATAAGTTATGTTCGTACTTGACTTGCAATAAGGCTATTGTCTACACGGACCATTCTGCGGTCCGATACTTGATGAGCAAAAAGGATGCAAAGCCAAGGCTCATTAGGTGGGTCCTACTTCTTCGGGAATTTGATTTTGAGATGAAGGAGAAGAAGGGGAGGGAAAATTTGGTTGCTGACCATCTCTCTCGCCTCTCCCTTGATGAGCGAGATGTTGATCTAAAGGATGCCCCCATCAATGATGATTTGAAGGAAAAACACCTCTTTGTTATCATAAAGAATGAGGTCCCATGGTTCGCGGACTTTGCGAACTACTTGGCTTGTGGGATTGAACCTCATGGTCTTACTTCTCAGCAAAGGAAGAGGTTCTTCAAGGAGGTGTGTAAATACTATTGGGACGACCCTCTACTGTTCAAACGGTGTGCTGACTCGGTTTTTAGGAGGTGCGTGCCCAATCATGAGATTCATTGTGTTGAATCATTGCCATACTTTGGCATGTGGAGGACATGGTGGAGCGGGAAAAACTGTTGCTAAGGCTCTCCAAAGTGGTTTGTTTTGGCCTCACATGCAAAAGGATGCTAGGTCACCAAGAGAAACGAGATGCCGCAACAAAATATTCTTGAGGTTGAGCCCTTTGATGTGTGGGGAGTTGACTTCATGGGACCCTTCGTGCCCTCTATGGGGAATATGTACATTCTTGTAGCGGTGGACTACGTGACCAAGTGGGTTGAAGCGATCGCTTCCCCCACCAACGATCACAAGGTTGTCATGAAGCTCTTGAAGAAGATCATTTTTCCTATATTTGGGGTGCCTCGTGTGTTGATAAGTGATGCAGGTTCGCACTTTGCTAAGAAGCAATTGGAATCTCTTTTGAAGAAATATGGGGTCAATCATAAGGTGGGACTTCCATACCATCCCCAAACTCAAGGCCAAGTTGAGGTCTCGAATCGTGAGGTGAAGAATGTGCTTGAGAGAGTGGTGAACAAGACTAGGAAGGATTGGTCTTTGAAGCTAGATGATACACTTTGGGCTCTTCGCACCGCTTTCAAAACTCCTATAGGAACCACCCCCCTATCGTTTTGTGTATGGTAAGGGTTGTCACTTGCCCGTTGAACTTGAACACCGGGCTTGGTGGGCAATCAAAGAGCTTAATATGGATCTCACTTTGGCGGGGTAAGCTCGAAAGGAGAAGTTGGTAGAACTAGAGGAGCTCCGCTTTGATGCTTATGAGAGTTCGTGCTTGTACAAGGAGCAAAGAAAAAAGTGGCACGACCAAAGGATACAACAACGAGAATTTCGGGTTGGGGACAAAGTCTTGTTGTTTAACTCAAGGCTTAAGCCTTTTCCCGGAAAGCTTAAATCAAAGTGGTCGGGGCCATTTGAAGTAGTGAAGACGACCCCCTATGGAGCATATGAGATTGTTGGGGATGAGTGGCCTTTTTTGGTTAATGGCCAACGCTTGAAGCTCTACCACGACAACCATGTCATTGGTTTCGTGGGATGTTTGATACTTGGCTCACCCGAGCACCATCATTGAGAGGTGAGTCCTCTTAGTCAAGCTAATGACTTTAAAGAAGCACTTCTTGGGAGGCAACCCAAGTATTTCTTTTAGGACTAGGTAGTTTGATTAATTTTCATTTCTTTTTTTTTATTTTTATTTTTATTGTTTTAGTGTAGTTTCATTTATTGTAAAAAAAAGAAAAAAAAAGAAAAGAAAAGAAAAGAAAAACAAAAAAAAGAGGGGAGGCAAAGCAAAAAAAATATACGGGAGAATGCCTAACTCCAGGTCTGCACGACCGTGTCGAAATCGACACGACCGTGTAGCCCTGCAGAACAATACCTACTGCCTCGTGAAAAATTGGGCAACACGGTCGTGTCAAAATCAACACGACTGTGTACCCCTGATGCTGCGGGTATTAAACACGGGAAGGAGGTTTGTTCTTCATAATCTTACTCTCATTATTTTCGACCCCCTCCCTCTCTCACTCAAGAACTCTCCCTTCTCTACTCCAATCTCCCTCACTACTCACTCACTCACCTCTAATCCACCATTAAAATCACTCATTCCCTCTCAATCCTTCATCACTTACCTCTATTCATCCTTTCCTCCTCCACAAAACAAAATTTCCACAAACCCTAACTTCTCCAATTTGGGGAAAGTGCTTGGTTAGGGGTTTCTTTACAAATGGAGGAAAATCTTCACTCAACATCATCATTAACCACTGCCGAAGGTTCATTTGCGGGATTAACTCCCACCTTTCGATCGGTATACATTTTCCTCTCTCGATTTCTTACTTTTTGTTTGAAATTTATTGAAGATTGGTTGTAATTTGTGGTTTGTTGCTAGTTGACAATAGATTTGGTTTGAATTGGGTTATGTTGCTTGTTCTTTGGTGAGGCACATCTTATTGTGGATTGTTGTTGTGATTTGTTGTGGTTTGTTGTCTTTTGTTGTGATTGTTTGACCATTTGCTTGACATTTTCATTGTTATAATGTCCTCTAGTAGCCGTAGGAACCCGGCAAGGCAAACTAGTACATCAAATCTCCGCAACCAATCACCACCACCACCTCCACCCCCCATCCTTCCTCCACAAATTGACACCCTCGGGATTAATTTCACAAATCCCGACCACCTAAGAGCCTTCATGAGACTTTCTAGGAGAAACATTCACCCGACCAAGTTCTATGATGCGAACGCCGCCGCGGCCCTATGGGTTTAAGGTGACGTTTAACAACTTTTTTATGGGGTTGGGTGGACGAATTGGCTCAAATTACACGCCTACACTTAAAAAAATCTCACCTTGGAGTTCCTCTCCACTCTTTCCGTTCGTAGAGCGGAAGGAAGTCGAAACCCTAGGACCATGAGCTTCAACCTCCTCGGCCGGACCTACACCAACATAGGGGCCGTTAATGACGCATTTGGGTGGCCAAAGGGTGGGGTCATAGGGCCTAAGAGTGCGTGGGTGTCCTCCTACAATGAGCAGTTCTTTTGGCAGCAATTGACTGCACGTTCTCCTTACATCCCTAGCTCGGCCAAGGCCTCCCACGTTGAGAGTCCGGGGTTTAGGGTGTCTCCTACGGTGATCAGCACCACCATTTTCGCCAGGGGGGATAGCATGGGAATAGTTACCGGTCGTGAGCTGTAGTTCCTCCACCACATGACTGTAGGAGACACGAGACTAAACCTCGGGGCTTGGTTGATGGAGCACCTTGAGGATGTAGCCCGGAGGGGGTCCGACGACATCTTGGTGGGGGGATGCTTACTTTGATTGCTATTTCTCGTGGTATTGATTGTGCAGGATTTCAGCCTGTCCCAGGATCCACTCTGATCGACCTTAGCTCATATTAGACTATGGGGTGGATCTCGCCATTGGGCCCGAATGGAGGGTATATCTGGAAGGTCAACCATCAGAATTATGCTATCCTTCCAGATCCTTCCAAAAACCCCCATCTATGAGCAGGCTAACTGGATTTGTGAGCCTGACTATGAGTGGCCTCCACGGGGCATAGAGGACGACGAGGCTGAAATGGAGGTTGATGGAGGAAGAGGAGAAGAAGAATAAGAAGCAGGAGAGAGAGCGCAGGGTGCTCAGGCCCCACAAGGGGCGTTTGGTTCTATGGAGCAGCAGCTGGCTGACCTCCAACAGGGGATGGGCAGATTACGCATGGACTTTCAGTCCCTCAGGTCAGAGGTCCATTCTTTACAGGAGTCTCAAACCACTACTCAGCAGTACTACTGGTCCTTGCAGGACAGTGTCTCTGCGATGACCTCAGAGTTCCGAGGGCTTCGATCTGATCTGCAGGATTGGGGTAGGCATAGTGGTTGGTACCCCTGTAGCTCTAGCTCCCACCCCCACCCAACCAGTAAGTCGGGATTCTTTCCCCCCTGCTTATGATTTCATTAGATTTTTCACAGTGAGGACACTGTGTAGTTTAGCTTGGGGGAGGATGTATATATAGTTTACATTAGTTGCATATTTAGTATCATGTTTAGGGTGCATGTAGATTATTTCTCTAGCATTTCATGTGCATATAGATTGCATTTCGGGCTGGACCCTGCCCTTGGTACGCATGTGTTCTTTTGATGACCTAAAAAAATAAAAAATAAAAAGGAAATGCTTTGATAGTCTCTAGTAGGCCAAGGAATTGTCGGGTTGTGGTATGATTGGTCTTTCTATTGTGCGGCTCACATGATGTTGGTAGCTATATCCTTTGTGAGAGCATGTTTTTATAGCCTTATAGACTGACATCTTTTCAGTCTTATCTGCTTGTTGTGTGTTGCTCTTCCTTGATGAATATTCTCTAGAACTTGCATTGATTCTCCTTGAATACGCTTGACTTGTGTGCATCTTGAATGTGATTGAGGCTTTCATGTTACTTGAGCTACATTGCCAAAGGCCACCCACACCTACTTATCCTTCTTTGAAGCCCCTGTGAGCCTAAGCTTGTTTTCTTTGTTAACCACATCTCTAGCTTATTACCTATCTCCTTACCTAGGGGATTGTGAAACTACTTAGATGGGGTGAAACATAATGATGGGTGTTACGAGAATGACTTGGTGTAGGTGTTCGAGTTTGCGTTTGGATATTGTTTGAGTTTGACTCCTTACTATTCATTGAAGTTCTCATTTTCTCCCTTCCTATAAAATCACCACAATCCACAAAAACAAAAAAAAAATAGAAAAAAATGAATGAAAAAGAAGAAAAAAAATTATAAATAAAGGATTTGTGGTATGTTCAAAAATCGCAATAAGGGAGATTGAGATGCTAAAATAAGAGGAGAGCTTGTGAAAAGTTGTTTAGAGCGTTCAATTTTGTGTAGGGATTGGTTTTGAGATTTTAGAAAGGTGCTAAGTTTGAAGTTTCACTGTCCCCTCTTTAACACCACGATCCCAAATGCTACCACACCCTCACCCTGAGCCTACGTTACAACCCTGACTAAGTCCTCTTGATTCTTGATGCAAACTTTGGTCTTTATGCAACGAAGAGTGAGATGATATGCAAGCTTATGGTAGGATATAGTCGATGGAATTGAGCTTTGAGCGTTCATTTGACCTACTTAAACACACGAGAGAAGTGCGCACGACTAAAGTGAGAGCTACTATCTATATGACTGAGCCAAGCTTAGGGGAGAACTTGTGGTAAGATCGGTTGCTTTTCCTTATGCTATAAACTTTGAGGCTTGATAGTGGTTTGCATTTGATGTTGGAAACGTTTGAAGGTCTACATTATTCATCTTGGCATGCATATCATTGTTAGGGGTCATAGAACTCTTTCCCTATGTCTATCGTTTGTTCGCTTGAGGACAAGCAATTGGACTAGCTTGGGGAAGTTTGATAAGTACTTTATGGTGCTTATCAATGCTACATTTTTAGTGTCGATGCATATAGATTTAGAAGATTTTAGTCGTGCATTGCATGGTTTTGGTAACTTTCAGCTAAATTGTTGCTTCACTACTCGTTTAGTTATTTTGGATGATTTTCAGACTAACTAATAGGTATTTGGAGCACTTTGGGTATTTAGAGACACTTGGATGGAGGCTAGAGCTTGGAAGGACATGAAGCATCTCTACACGGTCGTGTGGAATTGGCCACGACCGTGTAGCCTTTCACTTGGAGGATCAGTTTGCAACTGCCTAACAAAGAACATTGGACGTCAAGTCTACACGATCGTGTCACTTTGGACACGACCGTGTAGCCATTTGAACACGCAGGCAGTAGCTTTGAAGATGCTAAGGGGAACATTGAACATCAGGTTTTACACGGTCGTGTCACTTTGGACACGGCCGTGTACTGTTTTGAGCACACAAACAGTAACTTTGAGGATTCTATGGGCATTTTGGACTCCAGGACTACACGGTCGTGTCATTCTGGACACGACCGTGTAGTGTTTTCTACACTAAAGCAGTAGCTGTTAAGGAACGCTGAGAAATTTATGTAACAGGTCTACACGGTCGTGCCGTTTTTGACACGACCGTGTGGACCTGCTTTCGGGCTTTGACCCGTTTTGTCCGTCAAACTTTAAAAACTCTTTTAATTAGTTTTCTTAGCTTAGACTCGTGATTATCTCAAACTCTTAGTTTCTAATTACTCTCTCTTAGCCCTAAACTCTCTCTAAACACTTGTATTCTTAATTGTTTCATCTTTGAAGATCGAATTCGTTAATCAATTCAAGTAATTTTTCTTCAATATCTTTTCTTTAATTCATTTTCTTTGTTTATGATGTTTAATTTATTGAATCTCAATAGCTTAGAATCCATGGTTAGTGAGTAGTTCATTATCTAGGGTTTGGGCGGAAGTATGAATTAAGGGCTTAATGTAGATTATCTATGTTTTTTATGATTCGATTGTTTGTCTATGCATTGAATGTGGCGTTTTGACACCCTAGGATAGATCTTGATCACGTTTATGCTAGGGCACTTAGGGTTTCTATCGTTCTTAATCGAACTTTCATCCCTTTTGTCATTCCCATGTTTCGACTTGATTTCTAGACCAAGGGATTGGGTAGGAATTAAGGGGATCCTAAAATTAGGGGTTTTCCGAACTTAATGAATTTATTAATCAACAGACCAAAGACCATTCGAAAGAGGATTTGGTTGGTTGATTAATCGATTGCTCTTGAGGACCATTCGAGAGAGGACTCAAGTAAATTATAGGGGAACTTAACCTTGTATTGACTCCGTTGTGAATCACCATAGCGTCGATTATCGTTGTCTAGCCCATGTTCATACGAGTAGCCCGAACTCTAGTGTTTTCCTTATTATATTAATTCTCCTATTTGATTATTAGTTCTTATTCATTAGCTAGTTAATTAGTTGGTAACCTACTCGATCTTAAACCCCCCAAAAAGCCCTTCACTTATGTAGTTTTGGACTTAGTGGACTATAGTCAATCCCGATTTCCTTGTGATTCGACCCTTGACTTTCCATTACTACGTTCTTAGTAGTTGCTCGTTAGGTTTATAAATTGTGTATGTTAAGCGGTTCTTAGTGCCTTAACGACACACTAAAAACTTCTTATCAGCTTCCCGAACCTAAACGGCCCGCAGATGTTGGCAAGACTTCTGACCCCAACTACTGTCGATACCATAGGATGGTTAGTCACCCCATCGAGAAGTGCATGACACTTAAAGAAAAAATCATGCAGCTAGCAAAGGATGGGAGAATCAAGTTGGACCTTGATGAAACTGTTGAGACTAATCATGCATCCGCTGTGATAGAATCTCCATGACAAGCTCAAATTTTGTAGTTCGGAAGTTTGGAGCTTGTAATTGTGTTTGTGGCAAGCCCAAGTACCCCAATGGCCAACATGTCACACTGTTGGACATGAAACTTTGGTTATCGCCCCTCACGAAGAAGATGATGAGGGTGGACATTGGTCACAAGAAGAAGGCTTAGAAAGCAAACAAGGTCGCAGTCGTACCCTTTCCGCCGACAAAAGAAGCAACAAAAGAAGAAGGGCCCTAAGAAAAGTGTCAAGACACAAGTCCTTCCCATTGATTTACTTGAACAAGAGCCGCTTACGCCCATAATCTTAGAGGAATTTTTTGAAGATTACTTTACTGTGGTTAATGTCAACACTGTCTCCTTTATGGAGAATGAGCAAGAAGTAATGGATGACATTGAGGAAGAGAATTCTCTTGCTGAAGAGAGCAAAGTGTCTTTCAAACTGACACTTCAACATTCCGGGACTGAAATAGACTCGAAAGTTTTAACTGTGTAAGAGGCCCTTCCAACGCGGATGGGATGGAGGCAAATCTTCAAATTGCCTCGAGAAATGTGTCAGCAAGTGGCTCTTGCACTTCAGCAACTGGAATTGTATGCTGACAAGATAAAAGGGGTTGAGGAACTCATTGAAAGTTCTGCTAATTGTGCATCTTGTAATTCTACCTTAGCCTTTACAGATGAGGATCTGTTGTTAGGTTCAAAACCTCACAACAGACCATTGTTTGTCTCTGGCTACATACTTGGTCAAATGATTAACCGCATTTTAGTAGACAGAGGCTCAGCTGTCAACATCATGCCAAAAAACACTATGATTGAATTAGGGATTACAATGGAGGAGTTATCTGATAGTCGTATAGTGATTCAAGGATTCGATCTAAATAGTCATCGTGCAATAGGCATCATACGCCTAGACCTGAGTATGGGAGAACTAACTTCATCCACTCTCTTCCATGTGATTGACACAAAGACATCATATAAGATGTTGCTTGGAAGGCCTTGGCTACATGAAAATGGTGTAGTCGCGTCAACCCTCCATCAATGTCTTAAGTACTATCGTGGAGGTGAGAAGAAAATAAATGCAGATGTTAAACCCTTTAGCAAAGCAGATTCCTACTTCGTTGATGCTAAGGTTTTTGAAGACGGCGGGGCCTCATTTAAGATGTTACCGTCTCAAATTACCTCGACAGGTAAAAGGGGCATTAAGAAAAATGAAGATATTCCTTCATCCTCAAACTCTAGCAACCCACCTAGTAATTACAAGCAACAGCACATGGGAAAGATGAATGAACAAAGTGTCGCTCAGCCTGTGAAAGACATGGGGGCAACATTAAGAACTCCAGTCTTGAGATATATTCCCAAGTCTCGTCGTAAGGAAGGGGAGTCCCCATTCACAAGATGCCAAGGTTTAAAAGTTGAGCCAAAGATAGATGCACGGGTGGACGTAAGTACTCTTCAAACTTTGAAGAATGAAACAATACTTCCCGTGTCTAAGGCCAACCAAAGACAAATTTCCAAGCCTCCAATCTCAGAATCTGAGGAGACAGCTACAAGAAAATGGCTTAATAAGGGTAGATTCGATCCCAATGCCTATAAGCTCTTGGCAAAATCTGGGTATGACTTTGAAAACCCAGCACCTATGGGGAAAGTAATTGAAGCAAAATCTCATGGACTTAATGACACACAGAAGAGATTACAAGAGCATGGTACTGTGGTTAAACTAACTAAATCGGGTTTGGGATTCGAACCTCCAAAACCTATTCGGATTTATGCACGACATAAGAAGAATATTTCTTCTACACAGTATATTACTGCTGAGGAAACCAAGGAAAAAGAAGGTGAAAATACTACAGCTAATCCAAGGGTGTCAGTTTTTGATCGATTGCAACCACCTGCCCCTAAGTAGCGTGAATCTGTATTTGGAAGGCTTAGAGGGAATGGAAAGAAAGAGGGTGGAGTTTTAAAAAGTCACATTCCACATCAAAACGCCCTCCCTTTTAAGAAGAAAGCACAAGTTTTTGATCGCCTAGGTGTGTCAGCCTCAAGTAACCACCGACAAAGGCAATCAGTGATGAGTCGCATTGGAAAGAGGGAGGACAGTGTTAAAGAAGACATTGAACTTAAGAGTGTTGTTCCCTCTCGCATGAAGCGCACACAAGTGGTAGACATCATCGAGCATGGACCCTTAAAAGTGAAGGGGAGGGTTGTGGTACATACCAACCAGAGTACCCCGTCTGACAGAAAAGAAGAGTACAATTTTGAACTTGTGTCTTAAAATCATATCACGGGCCATGAAGCTCATGACAGTGACGAAGAAGTAGAGACAGCTGAGGCACCTAAATCTCTCGAGGATGGGGGGCAAGCCACTGTGGATGATCAAAAAGAGTTGAACCTAGGAACTCCAGATGAACCACGCCCCGTTTATATTAGTGCTCATCTATCACAAGAAGAAGAAGAGTACTTTAATATACTCTCTTAATACAAAGATGTTGTTGCATGGAGTTACAAGGAGATCCCTGGACTAGACCCAAAAGTCGTTGTCCACCGACTGGCCGTCAGAAAAGGCATGAGCCCAAAGAAACAGTCCTAAAGACGCTTCAGACCTGAAATGATTCCCGAGATCAAATCTGAAGTAAACAAGCTCATCGACGCAGGGTTCATTCGTGAAGTTAAGTATCCCACATGGGTAGCAAACATTGTTTCGGTGAGAAAGAAAAACAGGCAATTGCGAATCTGCGTAGACTTCCTTGACCTAAATGAAGCTTGTCCAAAAGATGATTTCCCACTTCCTGTGGTGGAAATCATGATTGACGCTACTACTGGTCATGAAGCTTTGTCATTTATGGATTTTAATGCTGGCTACAATCAAATACTCATGGCACCTGAAGATCAAGAGGCCACCACTTTTCGTACCCCAAAAGGAATATTTTGCTATGTGGTCATGCCATTTGGGTTAAAGAACATTGGAGCTACGTATCAACGCGCAATGCAGAAGATCTTTGAAGACATAATGCACAAAATTGTGGAGTGTTATGTAAATGACTTGGTGGTCAAATTAAAAAAGAGGGAGAACCATTTATGTGATCTTCGTAAAGTCTTTCAAAGACTACGGGAATTTCATATGAAGATGAACCCTCTTAAGTGTGCGTTTGGTGTTACTTCAGGGAATTTTCTAGGTTTCGTTGTCAAGCATAGAGCTATTGAAATTGACCAAGCCAAAATTAAGGCAATTCAAGAAATGCCTGAACCGAGAAACCTTAAAGTGTTGCGTGGTTTACAAGGACGTCTTGCATACATCAGAAGGTTTATCTCCAATCTAGCTGGGAGATGTCATCCCTTTAGTCATCTCATGAGAAAGGATGCCCCATTTGAATGGGATGATTCATGTAAGAAAGGCTTTGAAAGCACAAAGAAGTACTTGTCTTCTCCTCCTGTCTTGGGGGCACCGGTAAAAGGAAAGCAATTTGCCTTGCTTTGGTCTTTGCAATTCAAAAGTTAAGGCATTACATGCAGCCTCATACAGTCCGCGTCATCTCAAAAGCTGACCCAATAAAGTACATCCTTTCAAAGCTAGTATTGTCTGGAACACTTGCGAGGTGGGCCATGCTTATAAAACAATATGACATTGTGTATGTCCCTCAAAAGGCTGTCAAGGGACAAGCAATAGCCGACTTCTTTGCAGATCATCCAGTGCCAGCGGAGTGGGAACTTTCTGATGACTTGCCAGGCGAAGATTTATTTTTCATTCACATACTCCCGCCTTGGAAAATGTACTTCGACGGTGCTGCTCGTCGAGACGGTGCGGAATCAGGAGTTGTCTTCATATCCCCAGAAAAGCATGTACTGACTTACTCTTTCGTATTGACTCAATTATGCACAAATAACATGGCTGAGTATCAAGCTCTCACACTAGGTCTACAAATGGCAACTTAAATGGGACTCACAGACTTAGACATTTATGGTGACTCGGAGTTGGTTCGAAAGCAAATTTCAGGGGAATATGAAGTTAAAAAAGAAGATCTCGTCCCTTATCATAAACAAACATTGAAGTTACTCGACAAGCTCGATATCTTCAAGTTAAAGCATGTCCTAAGGAGTGCCAACAAAATGGCTGACGCACTTGCTGGGCTTGCAGCCACCTTGGCACTGGGGGCAGAGGACACTACGGTAGTACCCGTTTGCAAACGCTGGATTGTTGCTCCAGATGAAGAAGATATGGAAGAAGTCTGGATTGTCGCCTCGGACGAAGAGGATGTTGAGGAGGTTGACATCATAACCGTTTATCAAATTGACGAAGAAGATTGGCGTCAACCAATTATTGATTACTTGGCTCATGAAAAACTGCCAAGCGATGCAAAGCACAGAATGGAGATTCGTCGTCGAGCCCCACGCTTCATATATTATAAGGGAACAATGTACCGACGGTCCTTTCATGGGATATGGTTAAGATGTATAGGATATGAAGAAGCAGAGCAAACAATAGAGGAAGTTCACTCTGGGGTATGTGGTGCTCAGCAGTGAGGTCCAAAATTGCATGACCGCATGAAAAGGATGGGCTATTACTGGCCAACTATGGTGCAAGACAACATGGATTACGCAAGGAAGTGTGAAGCTTGTCAATTCCATGCTAATTTCATACATCAACCTCTGGAGCCCTTGCATCCCACAGTTGCATCCTGGCCCTTTGAAGCATGGGGACTTGATGTAGTTAGTCCAATCACGCCAAAATCATCTGCGGGACACACATACATCTTGGCAGCTACAGACTACTTTTCTAAATGGGCAGAAGCTATTCCTCTTCGGGAAGTCAAATAGGAGAATATTGTTGACTTCATTCGCACTCACATTATATACAGGTATGGAGTACCCCAACGAATTGTCACTGACAACGGAACGCCATTCTACAATAAGTTGATGAACAGTTTATGTGAGAAGGTTCACTCAACATAAGTCATCGATGTACAATGCACCTGCAAACGGCTTAGCTGAAATTTTCAACAAGACGTTGTGCAAGTTGTTGAGCAAAGTTGTTGCCAAATCCAAGCGTGACTGGCATGAAAAAACAGGGGAGGCCCTTTGGGCATACAGAATAACATACAAATCCGCAACATAGTCAACCCCATATGCGTTGGTGTACGGTGTTGATGCTGTTTTGCCTCTCGAACTTCAAATCCCTTCATTGCGAATAGCTATACAAGAAGGTTTGATAAGTGATGAAAATGATAGACTTCGACTAGCCGAGTTAGAAGCACTTGACGAAAAAAGGATTCAAGCACAACAAAAATCAGAATGCTACCAGGCCCGTCTGTCACACGCCTTCAACAAGAAAGTCAGACCCCGCTCCTTTCAAGTAGGAGATATGGTTCTAGCTGTAAGAAGACCCATCATTACTTCTCGCAAAACATGGAGTAAATTCACTTCGAAATGGGATGGTCCTTATGTGGTACAAGAGGTCTACACTAATGGAGCCTACAAAATTGTCGACGCTGAAGGATTACGTGTAGGACCTATCAACGGCAAGTTCCTGAAGTGATATTATTCTTAAAGTTGTAAGCTCATGTAAGCTCCTAAGTAAGAGGGTAAACTGCTCATGCAAAAAAAAAATTGCATCACTTGAACTACCATGGCTTGATCTTGCAAGGTCATTTGATAATCATTTTGTAAGTACGTAGGCAGCTTGAAAAATAAAAAGTTTCAAGTGCATCCACCACAAAAAAAAATCCTCATTGTAATACTCCTGGCCGCAAGAGTATAAACTGTGAACGGTGAAATAAAAAAATGTAATACTCCTTGCCCGCAAGAGTATAAATTGTGAACGGCGAAACAAAAGAAAGGACTTTTTATTCATAAACGTGAATAGAATACAATGGTCTAGCACAAAAAAAAAGTGTAAGCAAAAAAAAAAAAAGATCCCAATCTAACCGAAAAAAGGTTAGAGTCACTTAGAATCCATACACTCAAAGTGTTTCAACGATTGGAGCTCTTGAATGAGTCTCATATGTTCTTCAAGTTAGTCTACTTCATCAATATTCAGGGTTGGAGTAGCTTCTAGTTTAGCTAAAGCCCTTTTGCGATGTTTGCCTCAAGTGATGTCAAGGAGATGACCTCAAGGTCGACGTTTACACATGCCATCCTAACCCCAATTTTGGTTGACACCCAAAACGTGTCACCCTAACCTCAAACTTCGGTTGACATCCTAAACATGTCACCCTAACCTCAAATTTGGTTGACACTCAAAATGTGTCATCCTAACATCAAATTAGGTTGACACCCTAAACGTGTCATCCTAACATCAAACCTAGGTTGACACCCTAAATGTGTCACCTTAACCTCAAATTTGGTTGACATCCTAAACATGTCATCGCCTTAAATTTAGGTTGACGCCGAAACGTGTCATCTTAACTCCAAATTTAGGTTGAGGCCAAAAACGTGTCATCCTAACCTCAAATTTGGTTAACCCTCAAGTGTGTCATCTTAACCTCATAATCAAGTAGCCACTCAAACTTGTCACTCAAAATCTCAAAATACAGTTGAAATTCGATTAGCATGAAGATGTCTTACAAATGATTGTCTCATTGTGCCAAATATGATGAAGATGAATTATAAGGAAATTATTGTTTTTTAGCATTAGGTCGACTATCATGCAAATAATAATAAAAAAGGAAAAATTGATAGGAATAATCCCACCTTTGGCCGGTCTTCCACAAGTGGTACCACCTTCAATTAATCCAGCAATAATCCCACCTTTGACACTCATATTCTCTCATTGGTACAAGATTATGGCAACCTGTTTAACCAGCCAAAATGACCGTTGACGTTTTTAAAACAAAAAAAAAAAAAAAAAACCCAAAACCCATCTCCTCCCCTTCCCCACTGCTGCCAATCTGCCATGCCACCCACCCCCATCCCCTCCCCTTCCCCTGCCACCCCACCCCATCCCTCCCCCTCTTCCTATTTAATCGGCGACCGGAAACTGGCGACAGGCGACAGGCAACGAAGAACACGACAACGAAGAACGCCGGGTCCTTACCAGAAAAACGTGCCCAGAAAAACAGAGGGTTAGGGGCCGGGGAAAAGGGAAGACTGAAGAGGTCAGAAACGCTAGGTCCTCGCCGGAAAATGCCGACACAAGAAAAATGCCGGAAAACCCAAAAAGAAAGAGAAAACCACACATTCCCTTTTTCAGAGGGCAAGTTAAGAAGAAGAAGGAAGAGATAATTAGAGAGAGATAAAAATTGTCTGTGTGATCACATTTCTGGGATTTAACCCAGACTTTTAATCCACAGTTGGGGATTAGATTTTACAATTGTTATCTTTCTGGGTTTTAAAGGGGGGAAGGGCGGTAGAGGCGGGGGAGGGGAAGGGGAAGGGCGGGAAAGGGGGAGGGGGAGGGTAAAGGGTGGCAGGGGAAGGGGAGGGGCGGCAGTAATGGGGGGGGGGGGGTTAAAGTTTTTTAAAGTTAATTTATAAATTATACCTAATAAGTGGTTATTTAAGAATTTAGGTTTAAATTTTATTTAATTAGTTATTAATCACGTAATTAAGAGAATTTACCTGTAATTGTAGGTCACCAACAGGTGAGGGACCATTGACAGAATATAGGTGTCAAAGGTGGGATTATTGCTGGATTAAATGAAGGTGGTACCATTGATAGAAGACCGGCCAAAGGTCGGATTATTCTTATCAATTTTTCCTAAAAAAAACAGAGGGAATCAAGTACCTTTTGTCATGCATAGGTTGAGCACAACGTGATGGCCCATCGCGATGGTCTTCTTTAGTGTCTTCGAATACCATCTAAAGATGATAGGTTCATCACGACTAGCATGATTGTAACACCCCGCCCAAACAGAACCCTTATTATATTAATAAAACTCGTTTAAGGGGAAATCAACGAGGGTTCGATTCGGATGGAGCGTTACCGCCGCACTCAACTCCTTGGAATTAAGTGCAAGGCTAAGTAACTAAAACATATTCATTCCAAACTAAATTAAAAATCCTTACAACCAAATTAAACTTGTTCGTTAAGTACTAAATACTATGTGTTTCAGAGTTCCAACGGAAGCAATATATTAAACTAGGTGGATGACAACTTCTAATTGATCTCTCATAATTCCTCTCGATCACCCACCTGCAAATAAACATTGAAAAGGACAAGAGAGACAAGCTCCCAAAAATCAGAGTATAGGCCGGAAGCATAACACGTATGTACAATTAATAACCACGTAAGTAACACTAACTTCACATTTCAATATTATCCAATTTCTTAACTAGAAGGAAGATAACGCTAGTAAGCCGGGACTAGTCCCGTTATCCACTTACTATAAGAACAAACAAGATATGTATGAGTATAGGCCGGGACTCGTCCCGTTATCCACCTATCACAATAAAGTGTGTGTATAGGCTTGGACTCATCCCGTTATCCACCTATCACAATAACAGAACGAGTGAGTATAGGCCGGGAGTCGTCCTGTTATCCACCTATCTCAATAACAGAAAGTGTGTGTATAGGCCGGGGACTCGTCCCGTTATCCACCTATCACAATAACAGAACGAGTGAGTATAGGCCGGGACTCAATAACAGAAAGTGTGTGTATAGGCCGGGACTCGTCCCGTTATCCACCTATCACCAATAACAGAACGAGTGAGTATAGGCCGGGACTCATCCCGTTATCCACCTATCTCAATAACAGAAAGTGTGTGTATAGGTCGGGACTCGTCCCGTTATCCACCTATCACAATAACAGAACGAGTGAGTATAGGCCGGGACTCGTCTCGTTATCCACCTATCTCAATAACAAAATATGTGTATATAGGCCGGGACTTGTCCCGTTAACCACCTATCACAATAATGGTCAATTCAACGTCATAACTTTAATTCATACTCATTGTTTTAACATTCCTTTTGTAATCACAATTATCATTCGATTCCATTTCTAAAATCCAGGCCACCAACAACAACAACAAACAACAATAATGATAATAACTTCACTTATATATATATCCTTTAATAATAATAATAGTAATAATAATAATATTAATAATATTAATAATAACAACAATAACAATAACAATAACAATGACTTCAACTTTATCGCCAATCATTTAATAATAATAATATCCTTTAATAGTATAACATTAATGATAACGTTAATAACATCCATATGGATCATTTTATTCTTGTATTAGTTTATCGTTCATAACTCATAATCCATAACCCATCATCCATATTCCGAAATTCACAATCATAATCTGTAATTATAATTCACAACTATAAATCCAAAACCCATAATCATAATTCCTAGTCCATCTTTATAATTCATAACCATAGTTAACAACGCATAATCACATAATTAATTCACATAAACTCAAAATTAAATCATTTTATTAATACTGCGGGAGCTACGTTGTGGATGAACATTGGTAATTACCACATGAAGCGTGTCCGAAGTTAATCCACGGGTTGATCGCACTCTTGATAATCTCGTTCTACTAGATCGGAGTCTACAATTAAACGAAATCTAAAATTAGTTTCCTAAATAACCCCTTATGATTTTATAAATAACTTAAATAATTTCAATAAGTTACAGAAACTTATTGTTTAAAGAAGTTTTATAAATCAAAGTTTATGTTTCTCGAATTTATTTATAAAAATCATTTTAAGTACTTAAACATTATTTCAACTTTAACATTTATTAACTTAAACATTGTAAATAATTTTAAATAAACATAGAAAATCAACTTCAATATAATCATTAATAGTAATAATAAGCTTAAAATGAAAGTTTTATTTTTAATTACACAAAACAACTAACAAAGAAGGATGGGTCAATTATTTAAAGTGTTGGGTAACTTTAGAATTAAAAATCTGATTTGGGAGGGAGTAAGTTTGGGCTTGGGTCTATTTAAAGTAAAAGCAGTAGGCTTTGGGTTAGTTTAAGTGAAAACAAAAAATATGAGAAATAAAAGAAAGAAACAGTAGAAGAGGAAGGAAGGAAGGAAAAACAGAGGAAGGTGGGTGCTGGATTTTGGTGCCGGTTTCCGGCTACTCTGGGCGGTCAGAGGGTGGCTGGTGGTCTGGGCGTGTGGCGGCAGCAAGGAGGGGCGGCGTTTTGGTGGCTGGCTGCGTGGCAGCAGCGAGTAAAAGAAGGGGGGAGCTGCGTGTGCTGCTGCTGCGTGGCGGCAGCGGCTGTTGCTGCGCGGCGGCGGTTGGTGTCGACGGAGGGAGGTTTGAGTTTTGGGTTGTGGTGGTTTAAGTGGTGGAGCTTGAAGTGGTGTTTTAATGGTGGTTTTATTTTCTTAATTTTTCCAAAACAAAAATCAGAATTTTAGAGGGGAGAAAGAAGAGAGTGAAGCAAACCTTGAATGTGATTTGCTTGAGTTCTTGGGTGGGTATAGATGGGGTTTGAATGGTCAAGCACCATTGATGAGGGAGAGGTATGGGGGTTGAAGAAAGGTTGCTTCTTTAACTCAATTGTGTAAGTGAATCAGATTTTTAAGTGGAAAACTCTGATTTCTTGCAAGTGGGAAGTTATGAGTTTGCTTGAGGTTTTGGAGAAGCCATTAATGGTTGTTGGGTGAAGGAGGAAGGTGATGATGGAGGGTGATAAGAGCTTTGAGTTGGGTGATAGGTGATAAGTGATAAGTGGTCATGATAGGCTATGGGAATGATAAGGGCAAGTGTAGTAATTTTTAAATCAAGCTTTAAAAAGTTGTACATCAAAATGTTTATACTAGTACATGAAATAACATTTTAATGAAATAAATATTTAAAGTAGTTGTTTAAAATAATTTTAATACTAGCTAATTAAATTAATAGTGGAAATAATATTATATCAATATAATTAGTGTGTTTAAAATAATTGGAAATAAAATCGTAATAAAAATCAATACTTTAATAAAACTCAAAAAATTTAATTAACACGTATTTTCGCTAATAATATAACTTATAAAGTAATTAATACGTTTTAAAACTAAATGTATAGTTTAGAAATTTGGGGTATTACAATGATGACCTGACACCTCCGATGAATTCATCACGACCAGCATGATGGAACATCACGACGGCCTTCTACAAGTGTCTTCAAATACCATCTAAAGATGATAGGTTCATCACGACTAGCATGATGACCTAACACCTCCGATGAACTCATCACGACCAGCATGATGGAACATCACGACGGTCTTCTATAAATGTCTTCAAAAAATTGTTTCCTGCTTGACAACAAACGAAAAGGGGGCGTACAACGACACAATATGCAAAATAAATAACAAAATAAAGAAGAATTTCGAGCAGTAAGGTAAGAAAATATTATACCTTAAAAAAGTTCGAAACTTCTAACCGTTCTTTGACAACAAGAGTTGCGAGATCAAACGCTCAAGATTCAATCACTGCACAAAAAAAAGGTAAAATATAAGTTGAGTTTTGAGTGAAATTTCTGGAAATTCAAATTCGTTGTATTGTACTATACGCGAAATCAAGCCAAATACAATTGAAAAAAAGAAAAAGAAGAGAACGGTTATATGTTAAAATAGCATTCGTGAGATGTGAAATATGAAACTCAAGAAGTTATTATCAGAAAAAGTTTATTAGAAGCACAGCGAAGAGAAAGATAAGTTTTCTTTTAAAATGAGCAATTCTAATACTAATATGATTAGTATTCTAGATCAATTTTCTTTGACATGTTCTCTTATTTGGCATTAATCTGAGAGAAATTGATTAAAAACATAACACTCACCAAAACAGTCAAACGCCAAAACAAACAAACCAAAATATTGACAAAGTGCTGCCAATTTGCATACTCAGGTTAATATAGCAAGATGGTGATACAAGCCGTCAATGGATATTGCATTTTTCGTTCATGAAATAAATATCCATATCATACGGTGATACAAATTAAGCAGTACAAAGATCAAAGAAATAAAAAAAAAAAAGCAAGCAAATTTGATCATGATTCACGAAACCATACATCATCACCATCATTAATAATAAAAGAAAAAAAAAACAAAAAAAAAACATAGACATTGGTTGATATACCTGTTTATGTTGAACCGCAGTTTGATAAAAAGGGGTTGAATGAATTCTTTGGTTTCATACTACACATCATACACCAATAAAAAAAAACAAAGAAAAGGATGTTGCTGCAATGATCATGGAATATGATGATCATGTGATGTATCATAATAAGAGAATCACAAAAGAAGTTATTGAAAAAAAGAACATTGTTGACGTGATACAGCAATTGAAAAGGAAGAGGTTGAAAAAGTTCCTGCTTGTACCTGTGGTTGTTTAACCTTGGACTGCGGCAAAATCAAATTCAGTGAGTAAATGTTTTGTAGATTTATACGAGATGCATCTCTTATAGTTGGCTACAAAATTCTAATACTACCAAGATTAGGGCTTTTGTAGTCAAGATTTGCTCAAATTATATTATCTTTTCTTAAAAGAAACTATATCTTTCTAAGTTAATGTCAAATTAGTCGAGACTACGTTACAGTTCAACACTCCAAAACGTATAAGTAACATAGTCTTGAGGGGGCAATTTGTAGACACTAAAAATTAATTAGTGTTTTGACATTAAATTAAATTAATTAGTTTTGAGCTAAAAGAAATAATAGCCCAATTTAATTAATTTAGCTCACCTAAATAAAGCCCAAATTAAATAAACATAATTTGGGTTGTAAAATATTTGGGTCAGTCCATATTACTAGCCCAAAACATATGGTTAAATGGACAAACAAAAAGACTACCAAGTTATAAACGAGCCCAAGCCCACACCACCAAAAGTCCATGAAGAGTTTCCATCCCTATAAATAGACCTCTCCATCTTCAGTTACGGGGGTCGGAAGATCATTTATTCTCAAGAGCTCTCAAATTTCTCTTGGAAATCCTCTCTGGAAGTAGTCAATAAGCACATCAAATTCGTGCCGACTGTTCAGAAAAACTCAAACACATTCGACTGAGATTCAAGCTGTGTCAGCCCTCACTCGAATAAACCCAAACAAAAACTCAAACTCAGGTTGACGTTGACAAAACGTCACCCTACACTCAAACTCAGGTTGACGTTGACAAAACGTCATCCCACACTCAGATTCAGGTTGACGTTGACCAAACACTCAAGTCAAGGTCGCCATCCACACGTGTCGACATCAAGCTGCGGAACAGAATCAGAGGACTTAGTTTATTTTATATAAACTGTAATACAGAGATTATACCCAACACATTATCAATATAAATTTATCTTTGTTACATTTAATTCTTGGTTAATTTATTTAGACTGCGAAATTTGTTGTACACCCCCAAACCCCAAGTTTGCACACTTTTGTTTTCTCTCTTTTTCCTTTCCTCTCACTCGTCCGCCCTCCCTCTCTTTTCTTCCCTTGGTTCCGGCGCCGTGCACCACCACACGCCACCTCCCTCTTGCTTGTGTGTTGCCGCCACTACCGCCAGCATTGCCTCTCGTGTGCCACCGCAACAGCCGTCAGCACCACCACCGCCACTCTTCTCTCTCTTAATTCTCTTTTACATCTTTTCATTACTCCCGAATCTGATTGCAATATTTCTGATAGTTATGATTGTTTTTGTCCAAAACTTCCTTATTCAAAGTTGTAGATCTCGAAAATTTATTGAACTTAGGCTTAAGAATCACTCAATTCCGATTAGTATTCTACCATTTGTGGTCTCTAGAAGTTTGACAGTTTTGCTGCCATTTTTCACTCGCAAATCCGGTTTTCGTGTTTTCTTTTGGTTATTTCTTAACCCTTATCCTCTATTTAATATTTAATTATAGTTTTAATATTAAAGTAATGATTTTTATGAGCTTTAATATTAAAGTTGTGATTGTTATGAGTTTTAATATGTTTTATAAATAAAGTTGAAAACTTTATTGTTTGAATTATTAAAAATCTGATTTTTATTTATTGTGAATATAAAGTATAATTTCAGATGTATTATTATTATTTAAAGTGGGTTTAAAGTATGAAAGTAATGATTTTTTAGGTTTTAAAGCCTAGATTATGAGTGTTATGTTGAAGGGTTGTTAAAAGTTAAAACTTTAATGTTTGTAAAGTATTTTAAAACGCGTTTTGAAGTGTTTTAAAATAAATTATATTGTTGTGAATTAAAAAGGATATTAATTCATTGTTGTATTATTGTTTTGGTAGGCGGAGAATTAACTTTAGGCGATTTCTAGAGTTTAAAGTGGCCTCTCACTTTGTCTACACAACGTACGTACATGTCCTTATGTGTTAGACTAGTATCATGTCCTAATGATTAAGATTATTTATAGTATCATGTATAGGAAACCCTTTTATGGTTCATACGTTGCTATTGAATTGGAATTACGTGTTGTTGAGCATGTTAATTGCCTATATGTTTTATTACTTGATTGAATGGATGTTTGATTCAAACATGTTGTTTGGAAGTGTTTATATTTTGATCCATCTTGTGATGTGGATTAATATTATTTTATTATTGGATTATGGAGTTTGGTATTGTTTCCCTTTATGGATATTTTATTACTTATCAAAGGCCGAGGACTTTGTGAGTAAGTTGGACTATTATTGGTTATTTTATTACTTTTCAAAGGCCGGGAACTTTGTGAGTAAGTTGGATTATTATTGGACATGGTTATTTTACTACTTTGTAAAGATCGAGGGCTTTGTATTAGGGTATGTATATTTATTGTCATTGGACATTCGATTGTTGATTTAAGTCAACAAATAAATTTGGAGGATTAATTGTTTGTCATTTGGAATTGTTTGATCACTTATTTAATCCTAAGATAAAAGAGAAATATTTATTGTATTCATGTTATGTGTTGGTTGTCTGTTTAGAGTCCAACATCGAATAACTTATTAATACTTAAAGTGGAAAGTGAATAGCAATAGCTTTAGACTTGTGCACGTCGTCTGAAGTTCTGGACTAGTATGAGTTGGAGTACATGGTGGTACCCTATTTTTATTTTTAAAGATTCCTCGATATCGTTGGTCAAGGGGTTACGGAGTCGCGCCCGTAACTAGGTCTTTTATTTTAAAACTGGTTTTGGTTGGACAACTAGATCCATTGTCTATTCAATTTACTAATATTTATCATGTTGTATGTCTTGTGAAGTCAAGTCTTATTTTACAAGTTGAAGTCTTGAAGTACATTTATTGATCATGTTATATGGCTTAGTAGTATCATGATTAGGTTTCATATTCAATTTTATTTATGTTTGTACTATGTTCTGTTGATTACGTGCTCTTATGTGTGTCGATCATGGTTGTGCCTATTGATCTTATGATAACCTTTTATTGGTGAGCAGTTTTCAATTGAGTATGTGCCTACAAGTTTGGAAGGCATGATGCATCGTCTCAATTACTCATTTGGGACTTGGGAAGCGTTGTTGAGAGATCGTTTTATTACTTCAACTGCTTCTTACCTTTAGTTAATTTTACTAAGTTGAATTATGGATTATTTGTTTAGAATGTTTTAAGTTGGTTTTGAATTATCTTTCGAGGTTTGGATATGGTTTGACAATTATTATGTCCTAAGTATTTGATAAAGTATATTTAATATTTTTCCGCTGCAACACTCTGAGTAAGTCGATACGTTTTACACGGGCGATAATGCATAGATAATTCTCTATTTTAGTTGGGAAAAATATATGTTTTATAAAGAGAGAATTGTCGTGGTGTTACAAAGTGGTATCTTGGAGCTTAAGATTTTATTGGCCTTTCGTGCCAAAACTATTTTTTTAGTCGCCTAGTTATTTTAAAATTGTTTTATGAAAGTGAGCTCCTACTTATTCATTTCTTAAATTTATTTTGAAGAATTCGAGACTTATTTATGAAAAAGGTTAAAACCTCATTTTGATGGGGATTTATCTTCGAATCTTATTTTGGGGGGGATTTTTATTTTCGACTTTTATTTTCGGTTTTAATTTGTTTTTCGATTTTATTTCTATTTTTATTTTATTGATTTTTCCGTTCCTTTAAAGATTTCCAAAAAAAATTAATTATTAATTTCTCTTATTATTTTGGAACTTTCGGAATTTGGTCCGAAATTTTAATTTTAAGTTGTCCGAAATTTTTGTTATTTTTCGGTATTTATTGAGCATTTTAGAAAATTGTTGAGTTTCGAAAATTATTTTTGTCTTTCTTATTTATTTTATTTGAGTGAGATGGGTAGTTTAGGATGGGCATATAGGATCGAAATATCATATTTCTGCATTATTCTGTTATGTTCAGCTATTTCCTATCAGCTAATCTGTTCAGCTACTTTATGTCTGCAAGTCTGTTCAGTTAGTTCAGTATCGTTAGTCTGTTCAGCTATTTGAGTCTGTTCAGCTGTTTTTAGTCTATACACTTGTTCAGTCATTTATGTCTGAGTGTCTGACTTATGATTGTCAAGTGTTTTGAATCATGTTTACGTGTTGAGTACATGTTTCTTTATAGTTGGTTGTTGATTTATTTACTTTGTGGTTATTTATTTATTTCATTTTGTTACTGATTGTTGTGAATGTACGCTGAGAGTGAACGTTGCTCATTGTAGATGTCTTGCTCAACAGTAGATGGACCTTTAGGCATGTCTGATAGTGAATTCGATCGAGTTGGAAGTTTTTACAATCCTATTATACTTAGTGATGACGAGTCAGACGCTAAGTCTGTACTTGAGAGCTATACTAGTTTAGAGGTTGGATTACGCCGTATCTTGAGAGTCGCAACTGAGAGTGATGATGAGATGTTACAAGAGTTCGACCGTGCTAGAGGTTAAACTCGTAAGGATATTTATGCTGCTTTTATAGCCAACTTACTTGATGATGTCAATAATAGTGAAGATGAGATTGAAGACTTTGATGAACCTTCACCTAAACGTATTAAGAGGACGACTAGACCTGAAGAGCCAAATTATAAATGTGTTATTGAGGATATGGATGACTTTGAAGACGAGGTATTCACTCTTGAGAAGTACAAGGAAAATAAGGATAGGAATCATGATGTTAGTCCTTGAGATTTATTTTGATTTCATGTTCCCTATTTATTTTAGCATTTCTTTTGAATAAGGTAGTTACGCTACACTACTTATTTATTTTGGTATTATTCATTTGAGGAATTATATCGTTAATTCTTATAATGAATTGAGGAAATATTCATTATCATTACTTTGGGAGAAATAAAATATTCTTTTGGTTATATGAGTCGAGCAATATTTATTTAGTACGCGAACGGGAATTGTTTTATTTTATTTCTCATGGTTGGTTATTTAATTCTTGCATGATTGCCAATCGTGAATGATTGTGCAAGTAATGGTGAATTGTTTGAGCTTGGATGTAATCCAAATAAATTGTTTGAGCGTTGATGTATTCCAAATAAATTGTTTGAGATTGGATGTACTCCAAATAAATTCATTAGTGCTTGGATTGGTTCCAAATTAATTGTCTGTACTTCGGATTTATTCAAGTAAAACTTCGACCTACAATATTTTATTTAGATGATCTTGTATGATCAATTTTCATTTCGATGCCTTCGTAGAATGGCAATTAGTTATGAATCGTGACCTGAAACTGGATGTATGTGTCTTTCACAGGTTACGCTGTAGGATGGCCATCAACGATGTCGCCCTAGCCTCTGCCATTCGTCTTTTCGCAGAGAGATTGACCCAAGAGAGAACTAGACGTTCTGACACTGCCGGCGAGATGTTTGAGAAGCTGGCTAAAGTTAAGCCACCTTATTTTAAGAGACAGACTGACCCTACGTTCTTGTAGAGTTGGATTAGAGAACTCGACAAGATATTTGGAGTTATTAATTGCCCTGCGGCAATGAAGGTAGATCAGGTCGTGATGTATCTGAGAGATGAGGCTGATCTTTGGTGGAAGGAAAATGGGAGTAGGATAAGTGCCGAGGCTGATTTTAATTGGGATTCCTTTACCACTGCTCTTAGAGGAAAGTTTTACCCTGTTTTCATGATGAAGCAAAAGGCTCAAGAGTTCATTAATCTTAGAATGGGGAGTATGCCTATTTCTAAATACTATAGCAAGTTCATAGCTTTGTCTACATTTGCACCTGAAGTAGTTACCAATGAGGAATTGAAAGCTCAGAGATTTGAGCAAGGTTTGAATGAGGAAATTCAATTGGGGTTAGGAGGTGAAACCTTTACATCCCTATAATTTGTGTATGGGCGAGCTGCTCATATTTATGGATTGCAGACTAGGCGTGATAAGAAGAACGTTGCCTAGAAGATAAGAGGAAAGATTTCCAAGCTGGATGAAGTCAAGGTAATTTTAAGAGGAATAGGAATGATTTTGAGAATTTCTAAGGAAGGAGTATCAGAATTTATGAATTTTGGTAAGTGTTCCATAGTATTTGGGAGGTAGGATAGAGTTTTCTGTGTCTATTAGGAATCAAAAGCCAGTCCATTCCTACTAGCGATTCTTGTGAACTGGTTAAGTTCTTACAAAGCCAAGATAGATTGTTAAGCTCAAAGGGTAATTTTGAACAGTCTTTCGAGGAAGTCGATTTCATACCGACGTTTTGGGAAACCTAAGAGTTTTGTGATCTACTATGCAAGCTGAGAAATTGATAAGGAAATGTTGTGAGTTATTCTTGTGTAGTGTGCGAGATGTAAGATATGAAGTTGAGTAGAGAATTGATGATGTACCTATGGTGAATGAGTTCTTAGATGTGTTTCCAAGTGAGATTTCTGGAATGCCGCCTAAGAGAGCCGTTGAGTTTATCATAAACTTAATTCCTGGTACTGCACCTATTTCAAAAGCACCTTACAAGTTGGAACCTCCTGAGATGAGTGAATTAAAGTCTCAATTGCAAGAATTATTGGAGAAAGGTTACATTAGACCTAGTGCGTCACCTTGGGAGCACCTGTTTTATTTGAGAAGAAGAAAGATGGTAATATGAGGTTGTGTGTTGATTATCGTGAGTTGAACAATGTGACTATTAAGAACAAGTATCCTTTGCCTAGGATAGATGATCTTTTCGATCAATTGAATGGAGCTAGCTAGTGTTTTCTCGAAGATTGATTTGCGTTCAGGGTATCATCAATTATTGAAGGTAGCCGATAAGGATATACCTAAGACTGCTTTTAGAACGAGATATGATCACTATGAGTTTATTGTGATGCCATTTGGGTTTACCAATGCACCTGCAATATTTATGGACTTGATGAATATAATTTTCCATGAGTTCTTAGACAAGTTTGTCTTGGTATTCATTGACGATATTTTGATCTACTCGAAAAATGAAGAAAAACATGATGAGCATTTGAGGATGGTTTTGGAGGCGCTTAGGAGAAATCATTTGTTTGCCAAGTTCTCTAATTGTGAGTTTCGTTTGGAGAAAAATGCATTTTGGGTCATTTTTTGTCTAAGGAAGTAGTTTCTGTGGATCCCGCGAAGATATGGGTTTGATTTTAATTTGGCTTAATTTTTATTTCGGGTAAAAATCGATGTGAGTTCATTTCTTTTGAGATATTTGGATATTGGGTCAATATTGGATCGAGTTAGTTTTAATCGAATTACATTTTGTTCAAATTCAAACGCGTCATGTTAAGTAATGTAGAATTCTTATTCAAATCGATTTTATGTCGATTAAATTTGGGTCTGATTTCGATTTGACTTGATTTTTATTTCGAGTAAGAATCGGTTTGAGTTAATTTCTTTCGAGTTATTTGGATATTGGGTCAATTTTGGATCGAGTTAGTTTTTTAATCGAATTAGATTAACTTTGTCATGTATACATTTTTATTCAAATTATTTAAATTATATATTCTAAAAAATTCGGCCTCCTAAACAAAAAAATTCAAGATTCGCCACTGCTAATAGAAATGGTGGCGACGGAGCGATTGCATGGGTATGTCGTGATCATTACGGCAATATATTGGCTTGGAATTACAAGTGGCTTGCTGGTGTCACTTATGTCAACGTTCTCGAGTTTGAGGGTTTGATTCATTTTTAGATTCATTCCCCGACACTTGAAAGTGGCAAGAACCAAGTGATCTGTACATACAGTTCCACTGTAGGTAACCTTGTACAACAAGCGTCTGTTGGTGACACATCTAATGAGAAAACGGTTCTTGAGCAACTTGGTCTAAAGGTTTGGTCATTGCTTCAAAAGTGTCCAAATGGTACTGTTTTAAAGCATGTGTTGGGTAAAATTAACAAGTTAGCTCATTTTCTAGCTAACTTTGGCAGGGCTGAGCATGTTGAAAAGCATTCCATTTGCATTTAGTTGTTGTCACTTTAATGTATTATGTGGATATATTAGGCGTGTTCATTTCAGATTATCCAATCCGATCCGAAAATTTGGATATCCAACATTTTCGGATCGGGAGAAGT
Organism: Patellifolia procumbens; assembly: GCA_947645195.1. NCBI lineage: Eukaryota > Viridiplantae > Streptophyta > Magnoliopsida > Caryophyllales > Amaranthaceae > Patellifolia > Patellifolia procumbens. The sequence goes on from CANSGD010001405.1 coordinate 1,347,049, forward strand.
GTGATCCAAATCCGATTCGAAAATTTTGGATCGAATACCCGGATTGTCCGATCGAATTTTTTTGGGAAAAAAAGTTTAAAATCAATTTTATTTAATAAAAAAAATACGGATATTCCGGATCGGATATTTATTCAGATATCCGAAAAATATCCATTTTTTAACATATTTCGGATATCCGAAAATACGAAAAGGGTGATCTGAATCCGATTCGAAAAATGTCGGATATCCTAAATTCCGGATCGCGGATCGGAACAATCGAATCGGATTTTTGTGAACACCCTATATATATACACTAATGAGTTTTCCATACATTTGTTTGATTTGCGTGGAACAATAGTTTATGGCCCCTTAAAGTACTATTTATCTAATATGGTGGAACTCTTGAAGCCTTGTGCCTGTCATTACTTTTTTAGTAATTGCTTGGGTTTCTTGATTTGTGTTTCTTGCTGAGAACATAACTATTGTGTTTTTCTAAAGCAATCACATGATGTATCTGGTTTAATCACAAAGGAGATGGTTAGAGTTGATCAAGGATTATGACTTAGATATCCCATATCATGAAGGGAAGGCGAATGTTGCCGCCGATGCTTTGAGTAGGAAGACGAGCCATAGCGTGAATGCGTTAGTAGTTTCCGAAGAGTTGTATCGAGATATGCAAAGGCTTAACCTTGAGATTTTGAATCCTGGAGAGATAGAAGCAAGATTGAGCGCTTTGTCGTTAGGATCGTCGATTTTCGATGAGATCTTGAAGAGTCAAGTTGGTGATGAACATCTTGACAAGATTAAAGAGAAGATGAATCAAGGAAAAGAAGTTGATTTTAAGATCCATGAGGATGGAAGTCTAAGATTCAAAGGAAGGTGGTGTATACCACCGAATTATGAAGAGCTTAAGCGGAAGCTTATGGAGGAAGGTCACAATACTCCGTATTCTGTACACCCTGGTGGTGATAAGTTGTATAAATACTTTAAGGAGAATTATTGGTGGACGAATATGAAGCGAGAAGTCGCTGAATTCGTGTCCAAGTGTTTGACTTGCCAGAAAGTGAAGATAAATCACAAGAGACCTATGAGAAAGGTCCAATCGTTAGAAGTCCCTGGATGGAAGTGGGATTTGATTTCTATGGATTTTATGGCAGCATTGCCGAAGACTAAGACTGGCAATGATATTATTTGGGTAATCGTGGATCAGTTGATTAAATATGTCATATTTATTCCGATCAAAGAGGCGTGGAAGAAGAAGCAACTTGCGAAGACTTATATTAAGCACGTCGTGAGACTCCATGGTGTGCCAAATGATATTATTTTAGATCGTGATTCGAGATCTCTCTCGAAGTTTTGGCAGAAAGTTCAGCAGAATTTTGGAACTACGTTGAAGATGAGTACTGCATTTCACCCTGCGACAGATGGTCAGACTGAGAGGACCAATCAGACTATGGAGGACATGTTGAGAGCATGTGCGATTGATTTTCAAGGAAGTTGGGAAGACCAATTAGATTTGATCATACAATAATAGTTACCATGCGAGTATAAAAATGGCACCATTTGAAGCTTTGTATGGACGGAAGTGTATAAATACCTATTTGTTGGAACGACTTTAGTGATAATATAGTTTGTGGGACTGAATTCATTGAGGAGATCGTTAAGAATGTGAAGTTGATTCAAGCTACAATCCAAGCTGTCTAGGATAGGCAGAAGAACTAAGCTGATTTGAAGAGGCGTGGAAGATGAGTTCGCCGTTGGCGATAAAGTATTTTTGAAAGTCTCACCGACGAAAGGTGTTATGAGATTTGGTAAGAAAGGCAAGTTGAGTGCCAAGTATGTTGGTCCGTATGAGATTTTGCAACGAGTTGGTAAGGTAGCCTACAAGTTGGCTTTGCCGATGGAATTCGAGAAGATGCACGATGTATTTCATAACTCACAACTTAAGAGGTATATTCCTGATGAGAATCACGTTCTAGAACCTGAAAGAGTTCAGATTGATAGTAGCCTCACGTATGAGGAAAGACCTGTGATGATTTTGGACAAGAAGGTGTGTAGTACACGCGATAAGGATGTGAGTATCGTGAAAGTACTTTGGTCAAACCATGAGTCTGCGGAGGTAACATGGGAAGCCGAGGATGATATGAGGAAGAAGTATGCTGACTTGTTTGTTGAGGTGAGTTACGAGGGCGTAAATCGATTTTTTTAGAGGGGTAGAATGCGATAGAATTTCGCGCTTTTTGCCTATTTTTATGGTGTTTTTATGCATTTTTATGCTTATTTTTCGAATTGCACATGTTGGTGCAAAATAATGTCTCCATGAGTGACACATTTGAGTTTGGGTTAGTAAACTGTGCACATGTGTGACACAAGCTTTTCCGAGTTTTCAGTTTTGGAAAGTTTAAGTAAGAAACTTTTTTTCCAAACGAATTAGTTTTTCGTACCAAGTTTCGAGACCAAACTTCTTTTAAGAGTGGTAGACTGTAATCCCCCGTAATTTTATGAATTTTATAAATATATTTAAAGTATATTTATAATCATTTTCATATTAAATTCATTTAATTAATTAACTGTTGACTATTTTAAAAGTCAAATGATTGTTTAAACATTTTAAATAGTCACTAATATTTATTGGGTTGGATTTTAAGTATTGAATATTTATTAAAGATTTTGGGTCGTGTTTCAAATGATTTTAAATGTTGGGATGAGAGTCAAACCATTTATTAAATTTTAATGATCAACTTGAGCCCAAACCCAAAGTCTAAACCTATTCAACCTAGGTTTTAGGTAAAACCTATAAATCCCCCCCCTCCCCCCTCCCCCCAAAACCCCAAGTTTGCACACTTTTATTTTCTCTCTTTTTCTTCTCCTCTCACTTGTCCGCCCTCCTTCTCTTTTCTTCCCTTCGTTCTGGCGCCGTGCACCACCACATGCCACCTCCCTCTTACTTGAGCACGGCCTCTCATGTGCCACCGCAACAGCCGCCAACACCACCACTGCCACTCTTCTCTCTCTTAATTCTCTTTTACATCTTTTCATTACTCCTCAATCGGATTGCCAGATTTGTGATAGTTACGGTTGTTTTTAGCCAAAACTTCCTTCTGCAAAGTTGTAGATCTCAAAAATTTATTGAATTTAGGCTCACGAATCACTCAATTCCGATTAGTATTCTACCATTTGTGGCCTCTGGAAGTTTGACAGCTTTTGCTGCCATTTTTCACTTGCAAATCCAGTTTTCGTGTTTTCTTTTGGTTATTTCTTAACTCTTATCCTCTTTTAATGTTTAATTATGGTTTTGAGTTTTAATATTAAAGTTTATGAGTTTTAATATGTTTTATAAATAAAGTTGAAAACGTCATTGTTTGAATTATTAAAAATCTGACTTTTATTTATTGTGAATATAAAATATAATTTCAGATTTATTATTTCTTATTCAAAGTGAGTTTTAAGTATGAAAGTCATGATTTTTGAGGTTTTAAATCCTAGATTTATGAGTGTTATATTGAAGGTTGTTAAACGTTGAAACTTTAATGTTTTTAAAGTATTTTAAAACGAGTTTTGAAGAGTTTTAAAATAAATTATATTGCTGTGAATTAAATAGGATATTAATTCATTGTTGTATTATTGTTTTGGTAGGCAGAGAATTTACTTTAGGCGATTTCTAGAGTTTAGACAAGGTACGTACATGTCCTTATGTGTTAGACTAGCATCATGTCCTAAGGATTAGGATTATTTATAGTATCATTTATAGGGAACCCTTTATGGTTCATACGTGGCTATTGAATTGGAATTACGTGTTGATCAGAATGTCGATTGCATATATGTTTTATTACATGATTGAATGAATGTTTGATTCAAGCATTGTTGTTTGGAAGTGTTTATATTTTGATCCATCGTGTGATGTCGTGGATTGATATAATTTCATCATTGGATTATGGAGTTAGGTATGTTTCCCTTTATGGATATTTTATTACTTCTCAAAGGCCGAGGACTTTGTGAGTAAGTTGGACTATTATTGGTTATTATTATCTTTTACTTTTCAAAGGCCGAGGACTTTGTGAATAAGTTGGACTATTATTGGATATGGTGATCTTACTACTTTGCAAAGATCGAGGGCTTTGTAGGGTATGTATATTTATTGTCATTGGACATTCGATTGTTGATTTAAGTCAACAAATAAATTTGGAGGATTAATTCTTGGTCATTTGGAATTATTTGATCACTTATTTAATCCTAAGATAGTAGAGAAATATTTATTGTATTCATGTTATGTGTTGGTTGTCTGTTTAGAGTCCAACATCGAATAACTTATTAATACTTAAAGTGGAAAGTGAATAGCAATAGCTTTAGACTTGTGCACGTCTGAAGTTCTGGACTAGTATGAGTTGGAGTACATGGTGGTACCCCATGGCTTTTCTTGGGGTCGGATTGATCATCATACCCTATTTTTATCTTTAAAGGTTCCTCGATATCGTTGGTCGAGGGGTTACGGAGTCGCGCCCATAACTCGGTCTTTTATTTTGAAGACTTGTTTTGGTTGGACAACTCGATCCATTGTCTATTCAATTTACTAATATTTATCATGTTGTATGTCTTGTGAAGTCAAGTCTTATTTTACGAGTTGAAGTCTTGAAGTACATTTATTGATCATGTTCTACTGCTTAGTAGTATCATGATTAGGTTTCATGTTCTATTTTATTTATGTATGTACTCAGCTTTACTGATTACGTGCTTTTCTGTGTGTCGATCATGGTTGTGCCTATTGATCTTGTTATGACCCTTTATTGGTGAGTAGTTTTCAATTGAGTATTTGCCTACAGGTTTTGGAAGGCATGATGCATCTTCTCAATTACTCATTTGGGACTTGGGAAGCGTTATTGAGAGATCGTTTTATTACTTCTACTGCTTCTTACCTTTACGTTAATTTTACTAAGGTGAATTATGGATTATTTATTTTACATGTTTTAAGTTGGTTTTGAATTATCTTTCGAGGTTTGGATAATGGTTTGACAATTATTATGTCCTAAGTATTTAATAAAGTATATTTAATGTTTTTTCCGCTACAATACTCTGAGTAAGCTGATACATTTTCACACGGGCGATAATGCCTTGATCAATCTCTATTTTAGTTGGGAAAAATATATGTTTATAAAGAGAGAATTGTCGAGATGTTACAATCGACTTCAGCATCGATGCATGTGGAAACATCTAAGTGAGTGATACCTCAAGAGGGTCAGCACAAAGTATCTGCGGAAGTGTAGATAGAACCGTCTCTTCCATAATATCAATCTTGCAGCAAGTTTGCTCAAGTATAGGGGACTTAACAGCATTGATTATTTTAAAAGTTATTTTATCATCACCAACAAAGTCAAAGACCCAGACTTGACATCTATAATAGCACCAACAGTTTAAAAAACGGCCTACCCAATATAATAGGAATATGGGCATTGATAGGCTAAAGTCGTATCACCTAATCAAAAGTAATCCTAGGTCCTCTAACAACAGTAGTTAGGGAAGTAGAGTCAAATCCACAGGGAGATAGATTTTCGAAGTTAAAGTTCAACTATAAAGATACTTTAGATGGAGAATAGGGATGAATTAATTAACTAATACTAGACTAATGAGAATGACCACTAAACAAGGATTGAATCAGATAATAAAAGGCTAGGGTACTAGTTCGGTCCACCATGCAAATATCAATCAAAGGGGTTCAAAAGACTAACATAACCTAGGTATAGAGTCGAGAAATTAGATTAGATGTTAAGCCTACGATCGAGTCATAACGCTCATAATCCAACATATGCAGTTTGATTGCTAACATAATCAGGCTTAATCGTGTGTTCTAAGCCTCTACCAATTAGCCAAACGCAATTTATGAAATTGGCCACTAACATAAATCATGCATGAAGAATAAATCACACTATATTTCTCTAATCACAACCTAAGCAAAGCTAAACATTCAAATCAAAGCATAATATAAACATGGCTTCCCTCCCTAGAAACCATAGAAAAGGAACTACTCGGACATGACTATTGAAACTAAAGTATTAATAATCAAGGATGACATAATTAAGATATAATGAAAGCAATAATCAAACAATGAAAAGCAAAGTAAGAATGATTACCAGATCTATGCTAAAGGAAGAAACTTTTTTGAAATCTAACGATGTTCGAACAATGTAAACTTGAGAGAAACGAAGAGTTTGAACTAAGCTAGATTACGGAACTAATGATAAAACTACGATAAACTACGATAAAACTAAGGTACCAAATCGAAATTTAGGTTTTAGTATTTATAGGCATTGCTCAAAAAATAGGAAAAACGGAAAGCATATATGTTGCTCCGAGAAAGCGTCCGGGCGGGCAAACTGAGCGTCTTCATTTTCTCTCTTCGTAGCAGGCGCCCGACTGGCCGGGCTAAATGGCCCGGGCGGGCGATCACCGCCCGGGTGGTCGGGCGATAGGAACTTAGCCAAAATCTTCACAAATGCTCAAAACTGCTCACGGCCCCCGTCGGGCGGTCATGCCCGGCCACCCGGGCGGGGCTGTTCTTTGTCCTTTCTTACGTCTTTTCTCCCCAAGAACTCCAGAATTGCTCTTGGGGTATTCCAAATGTCCATACAATCTAGGTAGTGCTCTAAAATGCTAGATAAATGGCTCAGACACCTAATCTGCACATTTTAAACTCAAAACACGAAACATACCCCCAACATATCAAAACTCACAATAAAAAGCTCTAAAGAGCTCTAAAAGAGTATCAAACAAGAGGGGAAACGAGGCTGAAAGCCTATATAAAATGAGCATATCAGGCATCCTCCTCCATATTAAGCACAACAAAATCGACAGAAATGTAGAACTTTTCCGCCCGAACAGGGACATCTTTTAGAACAACTAGGGGTATTTGATATAATAGTCTGGAATTTGTAAAGTGATTTGACTGCATTTAAGTGTTCCCTTTTTCAGCTTCTTATAGACAGACAAAGGCACATTACAGACACAGAAGCACCTAAATCACACAAAGTCGTACCTATAGATAATGCACCTACATGGCAAGGGATAGAAAAACTAGATCTTTCAGCTTAGGTGGGGTCTTATTTTGTAAAATAGCACGCACTCTTTAGTTTGAGCAACTCAATCTACCCCACTAAAGTCTTTTTATTAGTGATGATATCTTTCATAAATTTAGCATGGACAGGCGTTTGAACAATGAGTTCAGTACAAGAAATTGTTGTCTGAAGGTTCTTGACAATGGTATGATTTTTCGTCTTCTTCTAGAAAGGTGAATAAAGAGCATATAGGTGCACAAAACAATTGGATCTATCCTATTTCATGGTTTTCATCTAGAGTTAAAACCATAAAACCTTCGATCACAAACTTTTTGTTAATATGTGATATGTTGCGGTAATGAGATTTTTTCATATATCGAAAGATAATAACAAATCCGAATTTGCATCCACCACTAAAAAAAAGTTTCAGGACCATCCTACTCCTAATTAGTTAATTCTAATATAGACTGGGTCTAAACTAAATTTATTGTAAACCCAGTAGAAAGCTCAAAAGTTAAGATTTTGTAATTAAAAGTTAAATTTTAACTATCAAAATTAAGGTTTTATAATCAAAAGTTACATGCTATAAATAAAAAGTTAAGGTTTGTTTCAAAAGTTAAGATTTTGTAACTAAAAGTTAAGGTTTAGCAATTAAAAGTTAGGTGCTCTACACTATTTTTAGTATGAACCAGGTCCATTGAAGAGTTTGCGCTCCTAATTCTCCCATTAATCATATAGATGAAGATATTGTATCAATCTTTTGTAAAATTCATTAAATACAGATTAAAAAGAAATGTTTAGATGGAAAAAATCTATAAATTTGAAAATGACATGTGTTTTAGTATAATATAATAGATGGAGTATAATAAATAGATTGATTACCTTATCCACAAAACAAAAAATACTTAGAAAAACGTTAAGAAAAAGGCTGTGTTTGGCAATGAGAGGTTTGGGGTGTTTTTAGAGTTTTGGACCCCAAATAGAGTTTTTGACTGGTCAAAACTCTATTTAAGGTGTTTGGTAAAAAAGATGATTTAAAAGAGTTTTGGGGGTTGAAACTCTAATTTACAAAAAGCTGGAAAACCCAACTTTTTGGATAGAGGATTGCAAATTATATTGTAATATGACATGTTTACCCATAGTTTAATTCTTATTTTTAAAAGGTTAAAGAAATATCACAAAAGACACATGCCCATAAATGTCATTTTACACAAATCAGCTTTTATCAATCAGCTAAGTGTTACCAAACACAATTACTCAAATCAGCAGTCAAATCTTCTAAACAAAAAGTTAAAACTCTAACAGCAAACTCTAAACTCTAAACTCTATACTCTATACTCTATACTCTATTTGCCAAACAGAGCCAAAAGCCCTCATAGCACCCAACTATCTCTATAAATATAACTAACCAGTACCACTATAAGTCACAAGGCCCATCTAACCCACTCAATTATTATTATTTCTTGAAAGAGAATTCTTATAGGCCAAAAAAATGGCCTCCCAAAATAACAAAGCACAAAAGTGCTCTGTTTCTTCCCCTGTTTTTCTCCCCTGTTTTTACACAATTCTTTTAATCACATTGCATTCTTTGTCCATCTCTAACAGAGTTCTTGGGCAGTCACCAGTCTTCGCCTGCGACACGGCGAGCAATGCCTTGTTATCGAGCCTCGGGTTTTGCGATACGTCAATGAGTGTGGAGGAGAGGGTGGCAGATTTGATCGGACGATTAACATTACAAGAAAAAATAGGATACTTAATAAGTGGAGCAGCTAGTGTAAATAGGCTTGGGATACCAAAGTATGAGTGGTGGTCTGAGGCTTTACATGGAGTCTCAAATGTGGGTCCTGGTACTCGTTTCTCTAGTCTTATTCCTGGAGCTACTAGTTTCCCTCAAGTCATTACAACTGCTGCATCTTTCAATACTACACTCTTTCAAGCCATAGGAAAGGTACCATTTTTACTCCTCCTTTTTTAATATACTTCCTCCATTCCGTTTTAAATGCAACATATTAACTTTGACACTATTCAGTCATTTGACCGGCTTTTATAATTTATGTATAAGAAAAAATATAGTTTTGTTGGATCTCATTTGATTCGTCTCGATATATACATTTTTAATATTGTGTTATCATAATTTTACAAATGCATAATTAAAGATAAAAATTGTACAAAATATATCTCGTCAAGTGTGAAAAATGAAATGTTACACTTCAAAATGTAAACTAGTATTCTACATACAATTTATAATATACAAAAAAAAGGCTATATGGAAAAAAAGTTCCGCTGTGAATAAAAGCGAAGAGTTACTATGAAACCTAAGCTTGTGGATTTATCTCTCATTTATTTACTAGAGAACTGTCCTTTATTTAGCCTCATTTTTTACAATAACCTTAATATATGAATATATGATTTATAGGGTCAAGATTTTTTTCAGCTATGATTTTTTACAATTCTTTGGTAAATAAATGATGATATATGAAGTTTTGTGGTATCTGACTCTATGTATAGCAGCGTAAGATTAAAGTTTTATTGACGAAACATAATACATTCATGATACGAAAGATAAGCCTTAAACTCATTGTGAAAATATAGGGAGTGCTTAAATGTTACACTACCTCTATTATAGTTAAATTTAAGTTAATATCTGATAGATATGGTTAGACGAACTTATTAAGGTTTTATGTAATTATGTTTTTTGTTATACGTAAGCTCTAATCGAAATAAAGTATATAAAAAACATATACTAGTCTAAGTATAAAATATGCACATTCAAATAAAGGATAGTACTTAGTAATATTACTAATATGGCCCATCCGAAAACATAAAACCAAAAAAAAAAATGATTTTACGGGGAGATTAGATGGTCCACCGTCTCCATCTCCAACATATACTTGCCTTCCCAACCAACATATGAATTACATATTAGATATTTTGTTATGGATAATAAACATGAAGTTTGTTATGAATAAAATGTATGGAATCTCGGCCGTAGAAAAAGAAAGGTCTGTAGTAAAATCTTTTTTGCTTGTAGTGGACCATGAAATGACCATTATTTTTAGGGCATATCGGTGTTTTATTGTGAATATGATGTGTATTTCTAGAAGAAATTGTTTTTTATAAAGTCCATCTTTTACTAATACACGCTCATTTCAAGAACATTTGTGTGATCTTTTTGTACGCGTTTTTCTCTTCATATGATCTTAAAATATCTTAATCTATTAGTTTAGTTTAGTTTGGTTTGAAATTTTATGCTAATTTATTAGGAAAAAATATACTCATATAAGAACTTGTAATGAATAAAAGTTCAATATCTAACAATCATACTTTATAATATTAGCTATACCTCCTATGAGCTGTAGGAAACAGAATAAATATAAATTATAGACAAGACTAATTTTTATTTTTTTAATTTGATCTAATTTAATAAGGATACATAATAAATTCTTGGAAAAAGGTGAACATTGTGTAATCTAATTAGTTGAGGGACTATTGGATTTTGTATTCTCTAGGATAATTGCTTGCTATAACATATCCTTATTACATAATAAGGTAAATCATCATCTCTTATGGGTAGTAAAACAACAGACAATAGAAAATAGACGATATCATTAATAGAACAACTTTGAATCTTTGTGAGGCGCCTTAACAGTTATTATGATATGCTCAAAGCCCGTGGGTGATAAAACTACAAGAAAAAATTTCGTATTAGACATCATATAACGATTATTGATTTTCAAATTTATGATACTGAAAATATGTTCAATATTCGATATCTCACTTTTTAGTTGAAATATAAGTATATATACTCGCTCGACAATAATTTTGTCTATTGAATAAACCCTAACTCTAACTCGAAAATGTTTGTTGAATTTGATATGGACTAACTAATTTGCCTATTACCCTATAGAAACTTTTTCAAAGGTAAAAAGATCATTCCTAAATTGGGAAAACATCTAATTTTGTTACAAGTCAGTCACATGAAAGACTAATATGACGAAAATTGTCATACTATAAACAATAACAAATGACAAGATTATAAACCTAGATGATGTTGTCCAAAAACAAAAATGATGATGCCTTGAATTTCGTGTGAAAATTGTTTTTGCATCAATGTTAGTGTTCAATGAAAGAAAATGACATTTTATCTTGCAGTCTTTTTTAAAGCGTTGCAACAATGATTTACTTTGTTTTTAATGTAGAGGAAATATAATTTACTTTAATAATTGAACATAACAACACAATCCACAATCACACATACATCTGCTTATTCTGTACCGTTGTGGTGTGAGCCCCGTGAAGCAACTCGTATTATATTGGAGAACACCCGTGTTTTTCTGTCTGTTATTTTCTATACTTTTTTGAAAAAAAAGGAATACTTCCCCCCCCCTTTCTTTTGGACATGTAAATTATGTTAAATTATTCGTCTTGATAAATCTGATTGTAATGTTACTTGATATTTACAAATCTCTATTTTATTTTATAAAGGAAAAAAAACAGTACGCTAAAAATTAGTATTATTATTATTATTATTCAAATCTAATAATAAATATAACTTTTTTATTACGATTGACTGATTGACAAATTTTATTTGGAAAAAAAACACTCTGAACTATTATCGATTAGTATTTTTCTTGTCAATTTCAATAAATATTATATTTTTATGTAAACATTTATATATGTATTTACACACATCGTATATATTTAAATCTAGTTAGAAATGATCAAATGGAAAAAGGAGGAAATGATATTATTACCTTTAATTAATAAAGAATTCAATCTCGGCAGAAAAGTAGGTGCAACTGTGATCGTCCTTGTTGAAATACGAGTACAACTCTTTATCTAATTTATAAAAAATGATTTTGGTATTTGGAAGATTCTTTAAAAAAGCAATAAAATCTTGGCTAGTTGAAGTATTTGCGGTGGGTGGAAAAAAGAGAAGAAATGATTTATCTTTGCGTAGTTGTTAAGTGTCGTTGGTGCACTGCTATCACCCTATTATCTATCATAATGCATTCAGACCTTGTGATGATTCTATTTTATAAAGGAAGTAAACAAGATTTGTTAACCTTAGCATGTGCATGCTTCAACGCAACTAACACGTACACATTATTCCAACACTAACTAATTATTATTTCTCTATAGTGTTTTTATTGAAATTAGAATTAAATTTTACATTTTACAATCAAAATGTGTATCCACTGAAATAGGTACGAAACTATTTAAAAGTAATCAACTTAAGTTTTTAGCTACTAAGTTTGGACTGATAGTATTACTATTAGTACTATCTCTATTATATTTATACTTCATCCATTTCTTTTTAATTCAGTGTGACTGTGTGAGTGTGAAAGAGATGGAGAGAGAAAGTGGGCAATGTGATGAAGAGAGAGATAGAAAGAAATGACTTGTAAAAAAGAAAAGAAAATATTTGTTGCAATTAATTTGATATTTCCATTTTTGGCAATTGTTGCAATTAAAAAGAAACGGAGGAAGTAGTTGATTTAAAATTGATACTATCATTAAGGGTTTTTTATTGTCAAAGTAAGAAGACTCCTCTCTTCTTTATTAATTACAACACTTGAATTTTTCACATTTGTCAATACAACATTTTCAGCCTTTGGATTTTAATAGGAATTGATAAGTAATAATTATAACATTTTGATATTTTGAAACTAGATACTTAATTGAATCGATCAAGATCTCGCATGACCTTTTCTTACGTAAAAGTCACAATCAATAATCACAGTGGATCGGAGGAAGTAAATAGCGCTAAATTTAAACTGTTGGAGTTAAAAAAAAGAACATAGAGATAAAAGTAATACAAGAATTGTTATTTGTTTAGGGAATACCTTCTAAATAAAAATTATATATCTACAAGAACCTAATATATGTTCTTCGTTTGTCACTTTGACTCACTTATGGTCATATTACGAATATTTTGTTACAAAGTTTTTCTAAGGTATTTTCCTACAAACCACCTTCTTTATTTATCAGGTCTATTTGACAAATAAATTCTTATTATTGATCAAATTTGATTAGCTTTTTAATCAACAAATGCTGGGGTTTAATTAAAAAAATTTGAATAATTTTTTCACATACTAACATATTTTATCCGTTATAAAAGTTCATCATCAACAGCAATAAATATAAAGGGAGCGGGGGTGAACACCAAAATAAAAAGAGAAAATAAAGAATATCCTAATTGTATTACTGATTGGACAATTAATCGCTCCACAAATTAAATATTTAACTTTTTTCGCATGTACCGCGTGCATTTGATGCTAGTTAACATGACACAAGGGGAACAATTTGGAAAATCTACAATCTGATCTGAGTAGGAGTCGAACGTACAAACCAAATGTTAATCAAAACATCATTTTTGACCTCAGGGTTGGCAACTCTCGTAGAGACTACAAATATCTAGAGAGGGAAAATGTTTTCAAAATTAATACATTCATTATGATTTCTCAATCTCTCTCATAAGGGTTATCAATCCTAAGGAATTACCCTATCACTTCGCTTTCCCTAATCTATATATATATTAAAACGCGTAAACAAGAATTACTTGTCACTTCATGTCAGCGATATAGTCTATTTAATTCATCACAAAAAGTAAGAAGACATACACATAACACATTGCAACTAAGAAAGTATTGTCCCTTTATTAATGGTCGACCCATACTTCCATTATCTCTCAAAGTACGTGGTAGACTTAAATCTTGATATCTAAGAAAGCAAATCTAATCATAGTCGTGCTTTACTCTCTTTTCCTTCACAAGTAAAGCCTTGAAGCATAATCCTCTTCCGAAAACAACACTGCTTTCACACAGTCATACTTGCCTCACACATAATCAAATTACCGACTTCATATGTGTTATAATAGAGGAGGCGTTAAAGAATAAATAAAGAACGTGAAAGATAAAAGCACACACAGAGTTAAACGTGGTTCACTAGCAATGTGTTAGCTACGTCCACCAAACCAGAGGGAGAATAGTTTATTAGGAGAGAATCATATAATACAGAATAGCGTTAGGCAACACTAAGATAAATAGATTGTGAATACAGCTAGAGGTTTAACCTAAAGGTTTATATAACACCCTTAGAGTCAACCTAAACAGACATGAGCCTACAACTCATAACATAAACAGACACCCGGAAAAGCTAAGGGGGGCGTTGCCCCCTTTACTCCCACCAGGGCGCTTCGCCCCTGGACCCAGACTCGCTAACCGGATAGCGAGACCTCCGTACTTGGTTTTCGAACCAACAGATATTCCAGGCATATCTAACAATTTGAATCTTACTGTCCTAATAGCTTCTCCTTCTATCTCTTTTTATTTGTTATATACTTTTTCAGGTTTTTTAAAATTGTTAGACTGGTTCATAATAATATTTAAGGAGGAGAGAGATAGAGAGAAAGAAAAAAGTGGACTCATATCATAGGAGAGAGGTGGGGAGAATGAACTGTCCAAAAAAGAGGGTGGAAGTAATTTGCAACTTACAAAAATGAAAAATGGTGCAAGTAAATAAAACAGAGGAAGTATATTATAAATACATGTTTAATTTTATTTTCATATTTTTTGACTAATGATTCACACTTAATATTATTTCTACCTATTTTACTTTTTTCATTTAGTTATATACCACTTCTACACATTTTAGGTATTGTTCTTTTTTATCAATAGCCACTACTATTTTCACGTACATATTTTAAATAAATGTTCAAGATAAAACCTCTATTATATAAGGGAAAAGGGGGTGGACACCAAAAATGAAAAAAGGATAAATATTTTAACTGCTTTACTAATTCGACAATTATCCGTCTCACGAATTAAAGTTTTAACCGTTGTCGCACATGATATGTGCGTTTGATGCTAGTACTATATACTATCTCATTTTCTCTAAAATTTGCAAAACTGCTTTGACTTTTGCACTATTCACTAATTTACTTGCGCCATATTTTTAACTAATGTAATTATACAAACTGTTATTTGATTTTGTCTTGGTGTATATATTCAAAATATTTTTTTTATATATTTTTTGCTGATAAATAAATAAAGATGTTAATGATCAAAGTTGTTCTTTGATAAATGTGCAAATTAAAGTGTTGCACTATTTAGAAAACAGAGGAACTAGTAACTAAAAAGATGAAGGAGTAATTTCTTTCAGTTTGTCCTTGTCTAGTATTTTGTCACTTCATGTCCTCAACAATTTTTATGCATGTTTCTTGTTTTTATTCTAAATCTCTATTTACTTGCTCTAAATCTTATTGTTTTACATGATATTTGACTATTAATTTTCAAATGATATTATATTTCATAAGAAGTTTGACTCTTGTATTGAAATAATTTCGTTAGGACATATTTTATAATTGATGATAAATGTATAACCGTTAAATGATCTAAAACAAAAACATACTAGGGTATAGTGTTTATCGAGGTAATACAGAGTTTTGTTAGAAATATGATGGTTTTTATAGTGTTTGTCACTTATGTCCTTAAATTGCTTTTTTTGGTGCTCGTGTCCATATATTGTTATATTTATCAAAACCGCACATCTATATAGAGTTTATACTAGATGCTTTTAGTAATATTTAATTGCTAAACGTTTATAATCTTTTTATTCCATTCTAATATTTGAAGTGTTATCTTTATGAAAACCCCACGTCCTTTTTTCTGTTACACAAACCCCACAAGCTTTTGATTTAAGAATAATCACTTTATCATTATGGATAAGATGAAATAACGTGTCTCATCTCTAAGCATTATCCATGGCGGCCACTTCCTTTTCTAGAAGATATATACGAAATTGAGTTGGAAAAAAATAGTAAGAATTAACCATATGCGTTATATAACTGTGTCAATAACATCAAACTAATATTACTAACCTTCCGACTATATGTATAAACCAGAGAGTGCGATAGTAACCATTATTATTATGAGTACTCCCTGTTAGAATATAAATGTAAATATAGTATATTTTTATTACATTGTTTGATATAGCTTCTTTATTAGGATCATCATAAGTTTTCGTATCACAATTTTTTGGGTTATGTCCGCAAAAAAAGATAAACGTTAATGGCAAAATGTGTAACAAAAATTAATTTGATGACGTTGATTAGTTGAAGGACATAAAACTAGGTAGAGCTTTATGATGGTCATATTTCAAACGACCACCATTAAATCAACCAATGGAACTTTGTATAATTTTTAGGTAGACTTTAAATATTCAAAGAAATTTTATCATGGATACGTGTAATTACTCATCACTTTCACCCTGTAGTGTGCTTCAGCACTAGAACGAATCTTTTTACCATACAATGTCTCCTTTTTTATTTTCTATTTTACCTCCTTAATAAATTTATAGAAAGTTAAGTTTGAAAAGTACTTTCTTTATTATCTTGAGTGCTACCCATTCAATATAAGTCCAATAATCAAGGAAGATAGGTAAAGTAGACAATCATATGTTTTTTTGGTTACTTTGAGAACAAAGAGAAGAAAGGGTCTCATATCATGCAATATTGAAAGCTAAAACAAGATAAAAGTTTGCTAAATGAGCAATCAAGTAAAAATAAGAAAGACTTAGAAAACGGATACATGCGAACAAAAATTGAGTACAACTTAAGAAAGCGGGTGGAGTATTCTTTTGACATTCGGCGAAACCATGTAATATAACAATACGTAAAGAAAAATGGCGACCATGTCTTACAAGAATTCATATTATGTTCTTATTTGATTTGCAGCGTGTTTTTTTTCTAAGTTTTTTTCTTTCTTATACTTATTGACTGGGAGAAACTCACTAATATATTGTTTGCATGAAGAGTCAAAGTTGTCTGTTAGAGATATATTAGGATATATATACTAAAGATATGGTTAAAAGTGCAAGATGACGATGCTTCGTTGAGCTACCACCTCTTTCTCAACTTTGATATATGTTAGACTGGTTTTCTTCTTTACTTCTTTACCTTTTTCATAAAAGGTAGTAGATGTTAAAAATAAAAAAGAGCAAAGGATGTATCTTGTCCTAGGAAAAGGAAATGAAATGCAAGTTGACATAAGAGTCCAATAATGAATGCAGGTAGTATCACATGAGGCAAGGGCAATGTACAATACAGGATTGGCAGGGTTAACATATTGGTCACCAAATGTGAACATTTTTAGGGACCCACGTTGGGGAAGAGGCCAAGAAACTCCAGGGGAGGACCCACTTCTTTCTAGTAAATATGGTTCTGCTTATGTTCAAGGTTTACAGCAGAGTGATGATGGTGATTCTAACAAGCTCAAAGTTGCTGCTTGTTGTAAACATTACACTGCTTATGATGTTGATAATTGGAAATCTGTTGATCGTTATCATTTCAATGCCCTGGTATTATTTCTTCTTACTACCTTTATTTACCATTATTCTCTTTATAATAAACACTTTACTCTTCTTATTAAAAGGTTAAAAAATGATGATAATGATAATGATAATAAATTCCGTAGAGTTTTTTAAAAGAAGGCAATGTATATCTCAATGTTTAGCGAAATTTGTATTGGATGAGAGTATTATTGAATGGGAATGAAAATATTGAGAAGGTTTGAATGTGAGATTTTATAATCATAGTAACATGGAGGGATTTTCCTTACAACTTGCCTATGATTCATTAGCACTGTTAGGTACAAGACTGTGTAATAAAGAGACCATTAATGTGTTTGGAGGAGTCCTTCACCTAAAACTCTTTAAGAAGATATCCCCAAAATATAGGTGTGTTGAAGTAATTGCAGGCAAGGAATATATTAGCTAATGTCTAGAGAAGAAAGCCAGCCCTTGATCTAAAGACATCTTATCTATGAAGAAAATTACTCACAAGTTGAAAGAAAACAGATAGTACAATATTTGTGGGCAAGTCATTTATTTTGAGAAGCAAAAGACTCCTTAGCCAACGTTATACAACTAAGTTTTGTACAAATACATTCATATTCTTACGAGTAAAGCAAGCCTTCAATTAATAACCTGTGCAACTGAATATAATAGGTGGGTCATATAACCTAAATAGGTAATATCGCAAAAAATCCAGAGATAAGATAAAATGATCCTGCAAATATCCCTGTTTAGCTATGCATAAATATCTATTAGATTGGTCATACGGCAAGATCATAATTGATGAGATTGCCCATATGCCTTGATTAAGTTATGGGTAAGACCACATAAGATTGTACATATGGCTTGATTTGATTTTAGAGAAAAAGAAAATATAGCTTTATAAGGTTGTGCAAATGGTCTTGACAGATTGTGCAAAAAAAAATATTCATGGTTGAGGGCTAAGGGCATTAGCGTACTTTAACATTGTTTTTAGGTGGCTAAGGTTAGCCATTTAGCCGGCCTTGTTAGAGACTAAGGCCTTTAACCCGGTTTGCATAGGCTCGTGCACAGATTGCATACCGAAAGGATACCAATTAAGCCGACCATTAATGACTAGTTTGAACACGAGTGACGGGTTGCCCTTACCTTAGGACCCTTCTCATCAGCTTAACAATATTGCTTCTACTTATTGTGATAATATAATTAATAGTAATAATGATGATAATAGCAATAATAAAAGTGTAATAACTATTAATAATAAAAATAACGAGAATAATAATAACAGTCATTTTTGCTTCAAAAAAAATAACAGTAATTTAGAGCATGTTCTCTTTGGCTGAAAATCACTGAAATGGACTGAAATAAACTGAAAGAATTAGTAAACTACGAGAGTAAAAGTGTTGTCAAATAACTGAACTGAACTGAACTGAACTTAACAGAACTGAAAATAACTTAAATGAATTGAAATAATCTGAATTAAACTGAAAATATGATGAATAGAACCGGCCCTTAATAGTAATTAGATGATATCAAAAGAAGAGGAATAAAGTATGGATGGATGTTGAAAGGTAAGAAATAAGGAGAAAAATATGAAATATCTTCTTTCTAGATGAATTTTTTTTCTAAAAAAGCTATTTCTAACATTTTACAACCCAACAAAAAAAAAAACTTTTTCTAAACAAATGTGTTATAGATAACCAGATACTCTTTAAGCATAGAAGCCACAAAATTTTACCACACACTCTAAAATGAAAGTGTATAGAATATTCTTAAGAAGGGTTGGATTCCTATGTCAAATGTAAAGCCCATTCTCCCTTCACTCTTATGGACACAAATATAAAGCCCAATTATGGCAAGGGTTCGATTCTCATACTTTGAGTCGTTGTGAACTTATATACTTGCGATTAAGGGTCCGTTTAGTAGGGGTAAAACGTTTTCCTTAAAAATTGTTCTCCCATTTTACATTGTTTGGTTTGAAGTAAACATTAAAATGTAAAACTTGGGGTGGAAAACCATTTTCCACCTTATTGATAACATTTTCCCCCAAAATTGGGAGGAAAACATTTTCCATCACAAGTAGAAGGAAAATATTTTCCCTCACAATTGAAGTAATTGATCTCCAGTTCAACCAAACAATGAAAAATGCTTTAAATGAAAAATCATTTTACATGCAACCAAACAATGGAAAACCTTCATAAAAATGAATTTTCCAATGTTTCATCCGAAAATGTTTTAAATCCTACCAAACAGATCCTTATAATAGGCCTATTACAAGCTCGCTACACGTGCCCCAAATAAAGCAGAAGCTCAAAATCAAAGTTTCAGAAAATATTCATCCAACTCCAAGTAGTTGATTTGTTTTGGTGAATGAATGTAAAACATTTGGTAGGTGTCACAACAAGATTTGGATGATACATATCAACCTCCATTCAAGAGTTGTGTTGTGGATGGGAATGTAGCTAGTGTTATGTGCTCTTACAACCAAGTTAATGGCAAGCCTACTTGTGCTGATCCTGACCTTCTTTCTGGTGTTATCAGAGGTGATTGGAAGTTAAATGGGTAAACTTTCTCATCTTACTTTTCACTTTCACTTTCTCACCTTCATCATACAAACTTTACATATTCATAGTAATTTTCTGCCATAAATTCTTGTATGGATGACGCTTACAATATTGCCCATGCTTAACTGACCTTATTATGTCTTAAAATGATCATTTTTTGTTAATCATTTTTGGAACTCCTTTAAAAGGGTTTAAGTCATCATTTCAAGAAGCATAAAAGTAAGTATTGAGATATTAACTTTAACATTCAAAATGTATTTTGTCTGTAAATGAACCTGGTTCATAATGAATGTATTATGGAAAGGGTTCATATGAAATTTTAGGTAATTCTACATACTCATAATCTTCCAAGTTTCCTAATTAGTATGACCGTGATATTTTGCAGCTACATTGTTACAGATTGTGATTCTGTGGATGTCTTGTACAATTCTCAACATTACACTAAAACCCCAGAAGAAGCTGCTGCTCAATCCATATTAGCAGGTGAATTTTTTCAATCAAAATTCTGATTCTATGTAAAGGCTAATTAGACCTGATAAACAACCATTTATCCAATTATTCGGATCGAACTTCTTGACTCAACTCTCTACACTAGACCTTGAATTAAATCCTGGTTGACCGAAGTCAATGATAATATGAATATATATGATCTGGTTCCAAATTCCAATTATGCATAATCAAATCAAACAAATTATTCTTGAAAATATAAGTGTAATTGAAGTGATCCGAGCCAAACCTGTTTTCACTATCTAAAGACAATTTCTGATGAGCTAACTCGGCAACCAAAACTTCACAACAGGTGTGGACCTTAATTGCGGATACTTCCTTTCCAAGCACACTCAAGGTGCAGTAGACAATGGACTACTGAAGGAAACAGATATCAACAAAGCGATCACAAACAATTTAGCTACATTAATGAGGCTCGGTTTCTTCGATGGGAACCCTAGCAAGAAACTCTACGGAGACCTCGGTGCTAAAGATGTGTGCACCCCAAAAACCAAGAGCTAGCTCTAGATGCAGCAAGACAAGGCATTGTTCTCCTAAAGAACAGTGCAGGTAGTTTGCCATTTTCTGCTACCAAGATCAAGTCACTTGCTGTTATTGGACCTAATGCTAATGTTACCAAGACAATGATTGGGAACTACGAAGGTAATTCTTGATCACTTTCGTTTCTGCACTTCCTTTCATTTCATTCTTATTTAGAGCAATTGAAAATAGGAGTTAAAATTTGATGAATGATCCAATTGATTTCCTTGTAACAGGCATTCCATGCAAGTACACCACCCCTCTACAAGGCCTCTCTGCATACACTTCTACAACTTACCAACCCGGCTGTTCTAATGTAGCATGTGCCACAGCTCAATTTGATGAAGCAAAACAGATAGCATCATCAGCAGATGCCACTGTTCTAATTATGGGTGCTGATCAATCCATCGAAGCAGAGAGTCGAGACAGAGTTAACCTGTACCTACCTGGGCAGCAACCATTACTGGTGGCGGAAGTAGCAAATGTATCCAAGGGACCTGTGATTCTGGTCATAATGTCTGGTGGAGGTATGGACATAACTTTTGCAAAGAACAATGAAAAAATAAGTAGCATATTGTGGGTAGGTTATCCTGGTCAAGCTGGTGGTGCTGCTCTTGCCGATGCCATCTTTGGTGCTTACAATCCAAGTAAGTCACTCCTCAGATTCTTTACTTCCATGTTCTTCAGAACTAAAGGATCATCCCGAAATTTAGTATTTCGTCAAAAACACACTGCTTGTTTGTCACATTGCATGCATACAGAATTTCTGACCTAACTATTGGGTAGAATACCCACTAGATAGCCTCTAAAAACTCGATGGAATCCCATTGAGCAACAAAGAATAATTCTAAATTATTCATTTCTTGTGGATGAATTATGCAGTTTAGATGTAACCTTCTGTATTCTTATAATTCCGTCCCCCCCCCCCCCACACATCCAATTCCCACCCCCTAGGTTTTTTTCTTTTCAAGTTATAAAAGAAGTCCGTGTAGCTCGTAAGTTCCAATAACGGCTGATAAGTCGAGAAACTTTTAACCACTAACAGCTGGTCGAACTTAGACATGGGCATATAATATTTATTTGTATTTGTATCTTTATTTTTGTATGGTTATTTGGAACTTAAAGATGTTCCAATAAATAAATGGTAGTATGAGAAAGTATTCTATTGGTACCAGATTTGTAAAATTTGGAATTCATACTAGGAACTTTGCATTTGACAATAAAAATCGGTTAACTTGGTATATATCGTGTTACCAAATGGATATTCAGAAAGAAAATTGGCAAACTAAAGTGATTTAACTTTGCAGGTGGAAGATTGCCAATGACATGGTATCCACAATCCTATGCAGATAAGGTACCAATGACCAACATGAACATGAGACCGGATCCTGCAACTGGGTACCCAGGGAGAAGCTACAGGTTCTACTCTGGAGAAACTGTTTATAGTTTTGGTGACGGGTTAAGTTACTCCGACTTCACCCACCACCTTGTCAAGGCACCTACAGAAGTCTCCATCCCATTGCAGGAAGAACATACATGCCATTCTTCGACCTGTAAGTCAATCAATGCTGTTGGAGAGCATTGTCAGAACTTAGGATTTGACGTCCATCTGAAAGTCAGGAATAACGGGAATATGGGAGGAAGACACACGGTTTTTCTCTTCTCATCTCCTCCATCTGTACATAATTCTCCTCGGAATAACCTGCTTGGTTTCGAGAAGGTATTTTTGCATGGGAAGACAGAAGACTTGGTTGTGTTTAAGGTGGATGCCTGCAAACATTTGAGCGTGGTTGATGAGGTAGGGAACCGTAAGGTTGCCTTGGGAGTTCATCAGCTACACATCGGTAACTTGAAACATTCGTTAAATGTCAGAGTCTAAAAGGTTAGCTTAGACTTCTACAGATCATAAACTCATGGTGATTCTTTTTCGGAAGAACGGAACAAAAGGGAGTTTGATAAAAAAAAATTGAAGATGATAAAACCCAAAGAAAGAAAAAAATATAGAAGGCAAATTGAATGTTAGGCCTTGAAGTTTACTGTTCAATTAATTAAACTGAGGGAGTCGTAAGATTCCTCCAATTGTTTTCATTGATCAATTGCCAGTCCTACTTGAATCTATCCTTGTTACTAGCTTGTTTCAATTTAATACTTCTTTGCTTTGCAGTGATACTATGAAAATGATTCAGAATTATGTTTTATTTAAGTAAATATCTCAAGAAGTAATTTTTTTAGTGGCTAGGGAAGAAGGGTTCACAGTCTCACAGAGATGTCCAAATCCGTATTTTGCAGTTTCTTTCCCACAGTGGGTGTCAACTTGACAAAACTAATTTGTACTAGCTTAGGCAAAGTGAATGACCCGACCCAACCCGACCCAAAGCTGAACTACGCCGGGAATCACATTGTCTAAATTTAACCCAGCCTGAAACTAATACTTCCTCCGTTTCGCAATGCTGACAACATTAGCATAGTAACCACTAGTAACCACTATTCATCTATCAATCTTATATTATACTACCTCCGTTTCTTTTTATTTGCAACGTATTCCTTTGAAGGAAATGTCATATTAATTGGAACATAGCTTTATATGGAAAGTTTTTTTCCATTTATTTACAACTTTGCCCTTAGTATGAGTGTTTTTCCTTCATTAACAAGTGGTCCCCCTCTTTCTCTCTCTACATTCTTTGGTTTGTATGTTTTTCTCTATGTTCCAAATAAAAAGAAACGGAGGAAGTATTTTTTTTCGAAAAGTATAACCAAAAATATAGCCAAGTGGGGTCTTATTTAATTCGTTTTCATGCATACTATCACAATATCAAATTTTTATAATTTTTACTTATCAACAATTAGAGATACTTCCTCCGTTCCAAATTAAATGCAATAATTCACCTTTTACGCTTGCCGAGACATAACTTTAACGGTTAATATCTACTATAATATATAAGTAAAAATTATAAAAAGTTGATATTACGAAAGTATTTAACGAGACGAATCTAACAAGATCCCACTTGACTATGTTTTTCATTATGTGTAAAGCTCAAATTTTAGTCAAAGTACATACTGTGAGTAGTGCAAAATATTGACTGTTTGCATTTAATTTGGAACGGAGGAATTAGTAAAGTTTAAAGTATTGCATTGGATAGTATGCAAACAATAAAGGTTGCGAATATTGCGAAACGGGGGAAGTATTTGATTAATTCATCATGAGAAGCTAATCCTCAATATACCCAGATATAGATAGACCTAATGGAGTCAATATGAACCAAATAACTCATCACCCCCAAATAAGACTCTGAACACAATTGACGAGAAACAAATTCAATTTGATCAACCATTAAATGGACTTAATCATTTGAGAAGGAAGAGTGTTATAGGTCCATGCAGTGATCTAAACAAAATGTCAAAATTTTGAATTCTAACTTCACACGATTCTGCGCAAATTTTAGCTTCTGAAGCTTGCAGAAATGCTGCCAAATTGGAGAAAATGTTGTACGGAAACGGGGAAAACAAAAGGATAATCAAACTTGGGAGTAAATAATAAATAATAGCAGCACTGATGGTGCGACAAAGAACAACTTAAGTGGAGTAGTGGCAGTGTTGTCACTTATGAAAGAAGAGGTGCTAAACTGATAATTACACATACAGGCTCATCAACTGTGCAGGGTGAATGCCACCAGACCACCACAACAAATATCCATGGTTTACAGAAGCTATTTGTACATGTAGCGACATAACTTACAGCTTTATACACAATTACAAGGTAAAAATACAAGGGATCAGAGCAATAACCTTGGATGAAGTTGGCAGCAAATAATACAGATTTTTACACATCATATCCCATGCACGGTATTATCCATTAGATTTCCTCCGAGCAATGACATCAGACCTCCACCATGAACTCTACCCTCTGGAATTAAGAACTCAAAACTGCCCCTACTACTATCACCATTGCATCTATCATTCTGTTCAACAGCAGTAGTTGTCTGCACTGAATAAGATGATGTGGACTTCATTGACAAGGGCACTAGAACTTGAGGAGGGATCAGATGCTGCTTTTTAGCTGGCCTTCCCAATGAATCTTCACAATCAGATATTACACTGATTCCGGATGAAGAATTCTTGTTTTCTAGGCTGCTAGCGATAGTGGAAGAAGTAGCCGAAACAAGCCCGTGGAACAGGCCAGGCCCAATCATGCCTCGCTTGTTTTCTCTCTCCTGAACCATACTGCTATGGGCTGCACATAACCCACTTCTGCCCCTCGCGAATTTTTCACATTTTCCATCTCCCCAACAACATCGTTTCCCACCCCCATGGGCTTTGCAGAAATCGGTGCTTCCTTGGGCACTCTTCCCGCAGTTTATAACCTTGCAGCGCTTCCCACCACCATGCTTAACACAACAATCGGTGCGCCCACGTGCACTCTTAGTGCACCCAGGAACAGCACACCTCTTCCCACCTCCATGGGCAACACAGAAGTTAGTGCCCCCATGAACACTCTTTGGGCAGATCCCACCCCCATCAAACATGCATCGCTTACCCCCACCATGTCCTTTACACAAGGGTGTACTCCCCTCAGCACCCTTTGTACAACCAGAAAATATGCATCGTTTTCCCCCTCCATGTGCTTTGCAGAACATCGTGCTACCTTGAGCCCCCTTTGCACAATTTGGAAATTGGCAACGCCTTCCACCCCCATGCGAAATGCAAAGACCTGCCCGCCCTTCAGCGCTTCTTGTGCATCCGTCTACTTTACATCTCTTACCTCCACCATGCCGAATACAAAGCCCCGATTTCCCACGTGCTGCTTTAGAGCAACCTCCAGAGTACCCACACCGGCGACCACCACCATGAGCGATGCAGTAGTCCGTTTTTCCCTCCGCGCTTTTAGTGCATCCTAAGTGCTGGCACCTCTTACCTCCTCCATGGGCCTTACAGAAAGCAGTGCGGCTTTCTGCACCCTTATTACAACCGGGTTTCTGGCACCTCTGACCACCACCATGACCAATACAAAGACCTGATGCTCCCCGAGCTCCTTTTGAACATCCCATAAAACGGCATTTCTTTGCATTATGTGGCCTATTATCCATGGATGTAAGAGTAGCTGAATGTTCCGATATAGTTCCCATGGTACAACTTGTCGTATTGGAAGGCTCAGAACCCAAATGAGATTGATCAGATGAGGATTTAGAGCCAAGATCTAATATATCCCACATCTGCACAGGGGGTTGTCTGCAATTCCTTGTAGGAGCCAAAAGAAGAGATGGCATATAACCACCTGATTGTTTAGCAGAAGTGGATCCCTCATCAGCCACACGGATAGCACGAATAGGATCAGCAGCAGATACTTGGCTTGAGAAATGATGTCCATTTAAATCAGTCTGGGCAGAAGTTGTAAATTCCAGAGATCCAAACAAGTTTCCAGTTTCTCCAGAAAGTCCCAACTTCAACATTGAATCACCATTAGCTGACAGCCCTTGCAGCGTTGATGAAGATGACCCTTTCGTTTGTTTATCCACTGAAATGGACCTTGCTGAAGGGCCTAATCCAAGTACCAGTCTGCACCCATCATCAAGAGTCATGGAAGTAAAAACGTCAGGCTCGTTTTGGGTATTAAGAAATTGGGAACCATTGCTCCTTCCGTAGCCAAGGCAGTCCAACCTCAAAGTGGTATCACCAAAGTTGTCATTTCTAACAAAATCACTAGAGCAAGAGAAATATGTTCCCCTTCCATTCACATTCATCCTGATCAGCTTATTCTTTAAGAACTAAAGAACAGAGTAGAGTACACAAACTAGAAATATAGTCTCAGCCACAAACTTCTAATGCGTCCAAGAAAAGTAAACAAGTGACAACAAGAGCTTTCAAAAAGAAACTTCCACCACTTACAAAACCTGAAGTGTCTGCCCTATCCATGTTATAGTTAAACTGGCAGACCAACAGCCTATTTCAAGCTATGCTTAAGACAGACCCCATCACTAACACTGGTCTACTCTTATGTGCAGAGATCGGACAATTTCCATGGCATGAGTTATTTCATTCTACCTAGCAAAATGAAAAACATCCCTGTAGTTAGTAAAGATGACTATAGCTATTACCAAAACATTGGTGGAAATCAATAGATTGCTAGTGTCTTACTGCAAGTTAAAAACTTAAAACCATAAAAATGAGACAAGTTCACTAAAGAAAGGAAGAGTGAGGTAGAAAGCACAAGACTGATAACATAATACTCCATCAGGGAAAAAAGATTAGACACAGCATCAGAAAAAAGGGGAGAAAGAGAGAGACACACAAGATATAATGAGCTTTGACTTTAGAAAATGGATGGCAGTTATCAATGAGCAGTGAGGCAGCATAACTCAAGTGGAGAAGAGTAAAAGAGAGACGAAAAGAATATGAGAAACTACAAACAAAAGAATATTAGAAAGAAAAGGTTAACACAAGATGTAGTATGAGAAAATTAAGAGAAAAATGAACAAGATGCGTAGAAGAGAAGCATCATCACCAGTATTTATTATTCTCCCTAAGCATATCCACAAGGAATGAAAAAACCATCACAAGATTCTACTCATCAAACACACATGCAAAGAAATATACACATATTTTATGATATAGCACTCTACTGCACTAATGTAAACGCTATTACTCTATCATCCATTTTTCATATGGTGGCCATGAAATCGAATTCTTAGAATTACACCAAGTACATACATTGGTGTATATGCACGAAAGAGGAGCTTCGTGTCCAAAAATTATATAGCTTTTGGCTACATAGACACTATGTTATGCGGGCTCTTCATTTTACCTCAAGTACCCGTGTCGGCTTGACACTTCATTTTCGACTAAAATCACGGAAAACTTTCACAATTTAGTGAGTCCAATACTTGGCGTGCACCCGTGTCTGACACTAGTGCCCGAGTCAGAGTAACATAGCATAGACAGTTAAATTTATACCTCTACATAGAGAAATGAAGAGACGTCAAATCTTGAAACCTTGGAAAAGACGATAGATGGCCCTCCTTATAATTTTCACTATACTAGGTTCACTTACATAGAAGAACTATTGCTTCTTTTACAAAACGATCATACCCCCTCCGTCCCAGATGATATACTATCATACTCGACCTTTGTGCTTAAACCTAGTCTGCTAGTAGTACTATTATTTCTATTTTTTTATATTAAACGAAATAAAACGATAACCTTCCGAACAACAAAAATCTAAAAATGTTAATTTCCAATCAAATACGTATAAGAGTTAATGAGCTACCCAATCAAAGGAAAATGCAGCCTTTTAATTGTGTTGATGATGAGGATAAATCATACCTAGTCAAATAACACAGAAAATAATATTCCTACCAAGTCAAATATGTCAAGATCAACTTGATTCAACTAGAAAAATAAATACTAAAAAAAAATAATAAAAAAAGTCCTCCAAGTCCAGCACAACAAGCCAAGTCCAGACTCCATTGGGGACAAAACTGTAAAAACTTGACCCTCAAATCAATAATTCAACCCAAGTTAATATAAATCTCAAATAATATCTGGGGCATTTCTGAGAATCAAAACAATCAGATTTGATCCAATTACCAACTCAGGTGGAGACTTTATTATTGAGACGAATTAAACAAGACCCTTAGATGATAGCAATCATTAAAATGAGATCCACCTCAGAAAGAAACAACTACCTTAACCCACCTTCACTTATATTGTCCGAGATGGCAATGGGTCTTGGACCCAACCCAGAGTAATAATATAATAGTACTTTTCTAAACGGTAATACAGACCCGCTTATACCCGACCCATTTATAAATTATAAGTTATCATCAGCATCAATAAAACAACAATAACACAATATTATCCTCCTCTTAAAATCTACTGAGCAGTAAACAGTAAGTACTTACTAGAGCTTTATCTTCAAAAAAATAAATACAAAAAACAACTCAAATTAACCAAATAAATAACAACAATAAAAAGAGGTAATAATAAACCAGGAAATAATTAAAAGCATAGTGTAGTGAATTAATACAGATATATAAGCTCATTTAACATGAAACATCATTTATCCAGTAAAGATATAAACATAGAAAAAAAAGGGGAAAAAAGAAGTAGGAAAGAAGTACCAAAAAAGGATAGAAACATTTGGGATCTGTCAAAGTTAAGCAGATCATTCCAGAGAAACCATTGAAGCGCCAGAGAAGAGAGAGAGAGAGAGAGAGAGAGAGAGAGAGAGGAGAAAGAGTGAAAGAACGAATAAATTTGGAGAAAAGGGTGGAAATAAACGGAAGCAATTGAATCTTTTTTAGCAGTTCAGATTCTTAATATTTTGTGACAAATGGGTCTTGGAAATATCGAAAATGCCCTTGTAGGGTAGTAGAGGATGTCTTTGATTGGTTGATGGGGACAACGCATACTTTTTTAAACGAAAGAGACTGTGGCATTATAAAAGACTATTTTGCACCTTTTGTTTGTTGCATTATGAGTGCTAGTAAATGGATTGGGACTTGGATTTAGGGATGAGGTGGGTAAATTTTGGTTGATTTTGCATCGTATCACTCGTCCTAGTTAGAGCGAGGACGGGTATAGGTTTGGTGGGTATTAGATGGATGGATCTAGGTATAAAAAACTATACTGCCATTGGTAGTCGGTATGAGGACATATCCAATAATATATCCGCCCCCTTCTCATATCCATCCGTCTTGCATACGTTCGCCCAATACCCACTGAACAACCTTTAAATGATTACAATTTATTGTTTTTCCAAAAGTATATCAACCTAAGCCTATGACTTTGTTAGTCCATTGGGTTTAAGGCTCATTAGAGGACCTAAATAGAGAAATTGTCACTTCAATGAAGTAGTAGGAAGTGATTTTCATGATTGTTTAATAGAACTCATTCTTTGAAAGATATTGAACAGATGGATATGGGGTAAGTATGGGCAGGTAGGTATACCCAGATGGGTAGTGCGGATAGAGATGGTTTTAGGGACATATCCACCTGGGCAGGCGTGGTTGTGAAATTTGTACCCGCCATGGGTAGTGGGCAGGAGTAGAGGTGTTAAATATTGACACGACACGGTAACCCAACACCAATCAGACTCGAAATTCGCGGGTTTGGGTAAAGACTTTTGACACGTTTAAGTAGATGGGTTGGCTCGACAAGACACGTTTATTAAACGGGTTGGGTCAGAGTCAAACTATTTGACACGAAAAAGACACCACAACCCGTTTATCCACACATATTGGATTATCAGATAACAATAATAATTGGATTTGAATCAGTTTTACTTAAAGTCTAAATTATATTGGATTTCGTTCAATTTTTTATAGTTTTAAATTCGAATCAGGACTTTTTCTTCGGATCGGATCGAATTGCACTCCGTAATTACAACTCAAGTATGGAGGGTAAAAATGTAAATTAGAAAAAGATTGATTAATGTGGGGAGCTTGTCGCTTTCTGGGGGTAGAAATTGAAAAGGAATGAGTGGCTGAGATGGTAGTGTATGCTTCCTCATAAGAAGACAAAATAATAAACAGAGATAAATTACAAAGCAAGAAAGAGAAAAGAGAAAATGAAAAGAGAGAGAATCGTATTGTCTGTAAGTTGTGACGCGCGAAAAATCCAATGGCAGAATGATGAGTTCGTGTTATTTATTTAATTTAGAATTATAAAGTTTACTAAATTTCTCTTTAGATACAGTACACATGAAGTCGTCATCTTCTTCCAAAATATGGTCTCACATACAAACATACTCGTGCAATGCTCCCAATTTTCACTTCTTTGGACTCACCCTAGAGCATAGTGTCTTCCAATATACTTCCTCCATTCTAATTTAGAATTTGTTCATTTCAGTTTAATTTCAGTTCCGTTCAGTTCAGTTCAGTTTAGTTCAGCTCTAATCAGTTTAGTTTTGTTTAGTTCAGTTCAGTTCAGCTCCAATCAGTTTAGTTTAGTTCAGTTCAGTTCCATTCTTTTATAACCATTTTGTTAAATATTATTATGTTGGTCTAATTTATTTTACTAATTGCTCTTATTATTATTATCATTTTATTATTATTATTGTTATTTTTTATATTTATATCATTATTATTAAGTATTATTATTATCTGTATATTATTTTGTTTATTATAGCTTTATTCATTATTATTACTATTATCATCAGGGAGGAACATGATTTAGGTTAAAAGCATAAATGAACCGCATTTTCAGTCTATAATCCAATCAAATCACGTCAAAATAATTTATGATGTAATTTTGCACGGTCCGACCCAATTATTATTTTATTAATAAATATTAATATATAATTAAATCTAATTATTAAAATAGTAATATTAATTTAATTCTTAGATATCATTGCTATTATATAATCATCATCAGGTATTAATGTATTAATACGAAGACTATAAAATAATTGTTATTAATTATCATTATAATCATTAATCATAATTATTATTAATTTATGATTATTAATATTATTTATTTATAATTATCATTTAAAAATATCCAAGATACAATTATTATTATTCATTAATAATTATTCATTATTATTACCAATCATCATAATTATTATTTAATATTCATATTATTATTGTTTAAATATTATTTATATATTTATTAAATTCAATTTAATTCAATTCAGTTCAATTCAGTTCAGTTCAATTCAGTTCAGTTCAATTCAGTTATTTTCAGTAAATCTAAACAGGCCCTTAGTTGTAATATTGAGAATTTTCACGTCTTTCAATGTATAAACTAATATCAGGCCCTCAGCGATGTCCGGGAGTTTTCTTACGTTACAATTTATTAGTGGTTAAATAAGTGAAATATCAATACATGTATATATATATATAAGAAACTTTTTTCGGGAGCATTCGGTGAGCCGATAAAATTTGAGTCTCAACAAACTACAAGAATCATTGTAATTCATCAATAATCACAACTTTAGTTATACAATTCAAAAAATTAAAATTTTTATAGCTTTGGAATCAGATCGAAATATACAATAAAATAAGATTCATTTTGACATACTTATCTAATTGTTATGTAGAGGCTACGCATTACTCGATAACATAATTGGTGGGTAATAAGTATTTTAATCAAGTATCGAAAAAGATAAAGATTAATAAATGTCATGTGATTATGTGAATACGAAAATAAGATATAATGTCATGTGATTATGTGAATACGAAAATAAGATATATCATGATATTTTTCATTATTTTTTATGTCAAAGAATGGGAGAAGTAAAACACAAAAATTTAACGTAGTTCACTAATAATGTGTGAGTTATGTACACAAGGAAAAGGGAAATATTTTACAGTATTTTTGAGGAGAGAGAGAGTACAATATTACAAATTATGGGGACAAAGGTTAATATATAAGGTTTATATATTACCCTTCTGATTAACCTAGACCGAACGAACCCAGAACATAATTGGTTTACTAAACCGCATACACCGAAAACTTCTAAAAAGCCCGTGCTTGGTTAATCTTAGCGTTAGATAATTCAAGGCATCTCTCAATGTTAATATTATATTTTGGTAAAAAGAATATACACATATTCCCTCTATTATATAAGAGTTTGTAGACTTTTATTATATATATTCACATATCAAGTAATATACTTAATTTTGATTGGCAATGGTATACTACTTATCCGTTCTCATTCTAACAATTAGAGTTTCATACTTTTTTCCTCGATTATTATATCATATTATATCACGTCATATTTACCCCTTTATATAAATAACATTTGATAATCAAAATCAACTTATGCCTAAACTTTAACATACTGAATGCCAATGGGTAAATTATTATTGAACAAATGATAATTTTTAAATATTAATATGTGCATTGGGCATGCCACGTAGGATTTCCATGTCACATAATATATTAATAAATTTTATAAATTTTTATTTTTATATTCTTATAAATTGATAATTAGAGTTCTGGATGAATAAAAAGGTATTTTTTTGAGATGATAATAAAAATTTTGCATAAATAAAAGATAGAATTGAAGTGTGAACAAATGACAAGGATTATCATAATGTATAACCTAACTGTAACTTTAGTTATAAAACTCAAAAAATTAAAATTTCTATACTTTTGGACTCAAATTAAAATATATTTCAAATAAGACTCATTATAATATACTTATTTTATTATTTCGTAGAGATACTCATTGTCGGATAAACTATTTGCGGGTAGTTGAAGATAGGTTCATGGATGAAGTTAATATATAAACGAGGCCTTTCTCGAGAGCTTTGGGGGCGCCAATAAGAAAAAACAAATATTTTGACCAATAAGATCAATGACAATGAATATTTTTTCTTTTTTCTTTTAATTCTTAAAAAGGCAACTAATAAAATCAAAGATAATTCAACTTTAGATTCATTTGATATAAATAGAGATATATTTACTATAAAAAAAAGGAAGAATAAAATATATTTGTAAAACAAGGAAAGAAACACATGAGATAAGGATAAAGATAGAAGAATGAAGAAGGATACCAAAGAAGATATCTAAAATATTAATTTAGATAAAACAAGAGATTTTTTTTTACGTAGAAATTTGAAAGAAGTTATCTAAAATATTAATAATAAGGAAATGAAAAGAAGAGACGACTTTATCTCTCCAAAAAAAACTTAAAACAATAATGAAAATATACAATGTGGTACTTCACGGAGTACTATCTAAACCTTATACCATTGGATATATTTGTCCTATAAATGCTTACAGAATTTTCCTTATTTTTTTGTTTCTCAAAAGTACTTATTAATTTATTGAGTTTTCTGCTAATATGTATTGATTTCTAAATACGTTATACTTTTGGTTTTCTATGTTAATTACATCTAGATAATAAAGAAACTAATATCTATTGTGGTATAGTCGAATTCGGGGTTGCTTGGTTTACTTGATTATTTGAGGTAAGAGATTCATTATAACTTAAAGTAACAAATCAGTTGTGAAACTAATCGGTTTTGCTTTTGAAAAGACAAGTAGGGGCATACCAGCATTAAGGTGTGATATCTTTTAAAAATAAATAACTACAACATATCTGCTATGTTTTTGTGGTTAAGCTTGACCACAGGATATGAGAGTTTTATTGGTCAAAAGCAGAAACTAAAAATTAAATGGATAATTGGTAGCGGAACATTTACCAAGCTGATTAAGCGCATGATCACAGTAGCCACAAAATTTATTAATTCTTGCACGAGCAATTAAAATGAGAGTGTATTTGAGTGATACTTAGCTCTTAACACTACCACTATTTAAACAAATCCGTGCATCGCATGGGCTTAAACATAAAGTATCATTAAAAATAAACATTTATAAATATAGATATCAAAAGTTGCAACATAACTATTGATTTTCATCCCGCAATTTTATACACATTGGAGTAAACCGCTCTGTGTACTCCCAAGGCTATTTTATGTTAATACATCAAAGGTTGGGGGTGGAGCGATCATTTGTGACTAATTTACACTCTCCAAAATCACGTAACCTTCAAGCAGAGCAAGGACTTCCATGGTGACTCTCCATTGAAGCACAACAACTGAGCTCGGCTGAAGAGCTCCATTGAAACCGCTGGTAATGATTCGGCCAGTTTAGCTGGTAACCGAGCTCGCAAGTTCAAGGCTCGTTCGTCGGGTTTTTCTCTGAAGTTTACATCAATCCGTTGAATCTTCATCAATAAAACCAAATCTCAGTACTTTTTTATCACTCGTGTTTATTTGAAGTCCCAATTCCTGGTTCCATATTCATGTGCACTTGACCCAATCACTTCTTCTGTCTTTTTTTTTCTAATTTTTGGTATGATTTCAAGTTTAATTTTGGTGGGTTTTTTTTTTATCAAACTAGAGAATGAACTAGTAGGTGGATTGTTGGTTGTTTCTAGTTTCTATGAATATTGATCATCTGGGTTGAGTTTCAGATGGGCTATCACAATACTCATTTGGAAATCAAAGCAAATCAAAGCAAATTCCAAACGGGTGCAATTCTTATTATGCTGACCCAGATTTGAAATCAAAGCAAATTCACCAAAATTGGATGTTTCATGTTGGAATAAGCAAATTAAGCAAATTAATCTCAGTATTTTAGGTTTGGAAATAGAAAACTAGATTTAAGAAGAAAAACTTATACTCATTTGGAAAATTTTCATTAGGCTAAGTCATACTCATTTGGAAAACTCATACTCATTTGAAAAATTCTCATTAGACTAACTCATATTCATTTGGCTAAGTCATACTGATTTGGAAAACTCATACTCATTTATTTTAGAAATTTCTCTTAAGGCTAACTCATACTCATTTGGCTATGTCATACTCATTTGGAAAACTCATAAAAAAAACTCATACTCATTTCGCTTCATACTCATTGATGAGTGATATTTATATCACTCTAAACCTCTTATTTTCCTTTGATTTGAATCATTTTTCTCCATTATCTTACAATTTATAGTTTCACTTTGCTCAATTCCCGTTTTGTTAGTGATTGTAGCTATTTTGTAGATTTTTAGTCTTTTCGCTCATTTTCTATGACCTTTTTATGCCATTTCATTCGTGTTGTATGTAGGTACGATTAAAATAAGCTTTTGATTTACCTACAAAAGCCCAAGAATGCATATATAAGGTTTAGAGCATGAGTAATGAAGAAAGAAAGGCAAAAGGAGGTTAAGGAAGCAAAATCCACCAAGTTTCCATCATGTTTTGCACAATTGTTGACTTCAAAAGCTCATATCTCACAAACTAAACATAATTTGTTATTGATTCAAGTTGGAGATTGAAGTTAATCTCAATAGTTTTCCAACAAGAGCTCACACGCTTGATTCCGACAAGAAACGAAGGAGTTATGACATTTACAAGTTCAACTGTCCTGTACTGACGGATAGGGTGGATCGCCCGATCACGGCTGTGGTCTTTCCCAGAGTTCCTGCCTCATGGTGATCGGACGATCACCATTATGGATCGCCCGATCACTGCGGGATTGCTTATTTTTATTTCTTTTTACCTTTTTGCCCTTAGTTGGGGGTTGTATAAATACTCTTTTTACCTAAACTTAGAGGAAAATTCTGATTTTCAAACTTGGAACCTTGAAGACCCTAGTTTTAGGGAGGGTTAGCCTCCATAGCTTAGTTTAGAGAGAAAAGTGAGAAAACTCAAAGAGAGATTGAAGATGGGAGATTCAAGGGTGACAACTTGTATTCAAAGATTCAACAATCTATCAAATGAGCATTTCTTACTCTATCTATCTTCTTTTATTGCTTTATCTTAATTGTTTTTCTTAGATTAATTATTCATGCTTAGTTTAATTATTTATGGTCTATTTTGTTTAGTTTAATGTTAGATTAATATTTAGTATCATGATATTAGTTGTTAATTTCACTAAAGCTCTCATTTTTGTGTTTATGGAGTAGTTTGTTGGGTAGGGTTTGAGTGAAAACCCAACTATGGTTGATTTTGGGTGCTTGAATATGAAATTAGGAGTTTAATTAGGCTTACTAATTGATTAATGGCATGATTACTATTTGCTTGCATTCTAGTTTGCCACTTGGATGTTTGTTTTATTGATGCCTTAATCAAATCGAGAGAGGAGATTAAGGTTGACATTTATGCTATTATCTTGCTTAATTACTCATGAGAGTGAGATTTGAGTGAGGGTTTTGTGGATTGACATTGTGATTATCCCTTGGTTGCATGTTTGAGACCATGAGAGTGGCTTGATTATGTGGTCTAGGTAGTTTTATGCACCCTTGAGAGAGGGCTTAGAGCTAGTTAAGAGTCAATAACCTCAATTAGTTGCTTGGTTTTCTTTCCTCCATGTTTCACCCATCAAATTCCCTAAATCATGATTGGTTGGTGTTGGATCACTTTCCCTAATCCTATTTGATCTTTGGTACTTAGTTTTAGTTTAATTGACTTTAGTTGGTAGTTGACACCTTTCGACTCCTTTTCGGCCTAGCCTATCGTGAAATTAACACATATCAATGTTCCTTAGTCCTTGTGGAAGAATGACCCTTACTTACCACTTTACTTAGTTTAGTGGTCTAGTTAGGTATTAGTTTGATTTTAGGGGATTAGTAACGACCTAATTTTCCCCTTATCACTCATTTAGGTAATTCGTACTCATTTGAAATATTCAAACTCATTTGGCTTCGTACTCTTTTTTAATATTCATACTCATTTTGCTTCGTACTCATTTTGACCAATTCATATTCATTTTGCTTCTTACTCATTTTGACCAACTCATATTCAATATGCTTCATACTCATTTTGACCAACTCATAATCATTTGGTGTACGTAGAGGTACGTACACCACGGTGTTCCTTTTACCTTCTCTTTACATCCATATATGATCATTGATATTGACAAAATAACAAGAATGTTGTGGCGGAGAGATGGTTGGAGCTCTCTTTTCCTATCCTTGAGGTTGGGGGTTCAAACCTTTGACATTGATAAATTTTTTAATATATGAGAATGACATTGATAGATTGCTATTGAAAGAGGGATGGTGACATGTGCCGGATTGCGACCCTTGTTTACGTTTATATATATATATATATATATATATATATACCGTTCATTTCTTTAATTGTGTTTCAGGAAAAAAATAAAATTAGACATTAATTAAGTATATATATCGAGACAAATACAATAAGTTCTTCACATGAATATTATTTTTAATTAAAAATAATATTTAAGTATATATTAGCTGGTAGGGGGTGGGGTGGGGGAGTTTTTTTCTTCTTTTTTAGAAACTAATTAATAATTTTTTTGATTAAAATTAAGAATTTAAGTTTAAAATATATTTAATTAGTTGTTAATTACGTAATTAGAAATATTTACCTAGGATTGTAGGTCACCAAGCAACAAGTTTTGACCTAATATGAGAATATGCATACAAAATATGGGACTATTGTTGAATTATCAAAAGGTAATATAAGAAAGTGCAATTTTTCTTATCAATTTTTCCATTGATGTATGATACTGTAAAAGGTTAATATGATGAATTTATCAAGAAACAAAGAAAGTACATATAGGAGAGTGGAGATGATAATTGTAGAGATAACATTTGAATAAAATGTTTTGGAGGAGTAGAAAGATATGAAAGAGAAGAGTGGAGACCTTGAGGCAACATCAACCGTCCTTAATCAAACTCCAACTTTATAAAAGCGACGACGTTAGACTAGAGGTGTCAAATCGGGTGCCTGGGTCGGGTTCGGGTCGGTCGTCGTCGGGTCGGGTTGTGTCGGTCCGGGTTAGTGATGTTCGGGTATTTTCGGGTCAATGTTCATGTAGGGTTCGGGTCAGTCTCGGGCCGGGTCATTATCGGGTCGGGGCTTACCGGGTTCGGACCACTTCGAGTCGGGTAATAAACGGGTTGAGTAAGGTTGATTCGGGTTCGGGTAGCCTTTGGGTCGGGTTGATTTCGGATTCGGGCGACTTCGGGTCGGGTTGATTTCGGATTCAGACGACTTCGAGTCGGATTAATTTCGTGTTCGGACAACTTTGGGTCGTCGATTCAAGTTCGACTGCTTATTATGGCATACGACTCTAGTTCATTTCAAGTTCGATCAACTTTATCTCGGGTTATTTCCGTGACAGTCGATTCAAATTCAAGTTGAATTCATTTCGTATCACACTCAGCGGTAGATATGTTTATGATTGAGTCTTAACAAATGAACTTATTCTTGAAGTTAAACTGTTATGGCGTGTTTAGAAGATCATCGTCGTTTTTGTAATCACTTTATTTGACTGTATTTTAGAACAAAAACATTCTTGATAACGTGTTATTAATTTTGTTTAGAATATTAGAATCAAAAATATTGTACTCCGTTATTAGAATATTGTAAATGACCCGGTTATTGAAAGTATAAAGATGATGTATAAATCAAAACTATTTTACTTTGATGTTCACGTTGTTTTTCTCTATTCCTGCAAAGTGAAATAAGCTAAATTAATTAGTTTAATTTATTATAATTTGATTTTCAATAACATAAAATTTGAAACCTTATGACGATAATCAGTATTACTGTATTAGATCAATCATCGATATACTAGATCAGTGTATACGATAGTTAGGATTAGTGTATCAGTGTATTAGACCAATCAATCAATCAATCACCAATACGTTTAAGATTGTTAAGACTAGTGTATCAGATCAATCATCAATCAATATATGTATGACATGTATCAATCATCAATATACTAAACTATATTATATATATATATATAGTTTAGAGTTATACATTAAGAACAATCTTCAATATATTATATCAATGTATATCAATGTATACAATAATTAAGATTAGTGTATTAGATCAATCATCAGCGTATTAGATCAATACGTTAGATAAAATATTTACGACAATCAATGTTAGTGTATTAGATCAATCATCAACGTATTAGATCAATACATTAGATAAAAGGTTTACGACAATCAATATTAGTGTATTAGACCAATTATCAGTGTATTGGATCAACATATAAGATATTTAAGATCAATATATTAGATCAACTGTCAATATATACTAGATCAACGTATAAGATAGTTAAGATTAATATATTAGATCAAGGAATAAGATAGTGAAGATCAATATCAATTTATATATGTTGTAGATCAAGCAAATGGTTAAGATCTATATATTAGTTCAATAATCATCGATATATTAGTGTATTAAATCATATCGATAATGTACTAGATCAATATATACGAATGTTTAGATCAATGTATTAGACCAAAGAACAAGATAATTAAGATTAACGTATAATATTGATATATTATGTCAGCGTATAAGATATTTAAAACTTGTGTATTAGATAGATCAATCATCAATGTATATGATAGTTACGAAGTGTATCAAAGCAATCATCAACGTATTAGATCAATGTATACGATATAATAGTGTATTAGATTAGTCATTAATACATCTAAGATAGTTAATCAGTGTATTAGATCAATCATCAATATATTAGATTGATGTGTAAGATAGTTAAGAGTTATATATCATATCAATGTAGTAGTTGCAGTTACAAACATTAATAATCTATTATATCATTGTGTACGATCATATATTTATCATATGTAGGGATACAAACAAGCCGAGTCTTAGGTTGTTCGAGCTAAACTTGATTGAAATTATTAGTGTTTGAGCTATGATGAGCTTAAACTAACTTTTATATTTTTTGTGATGATTATGAACGAGCTTATAATAACAATGGATATATATATATATATATATATATACGTTTATTTTTTTACTGGATATATATGTTTAACTAAATCGAACAAGATTCCACTTAATGTAGTACTAATAATAGTAGTAAGCAAA
This sequence comes from Patellifolia procumbens, assembly GCA_947645195.1. Taxonomy (NCBI): domain Eukaryota; kingdom Viridiplantae; phylum Streptophyta; class Magnoliopsida; order Caryophyllales; family Amaranthaceae; genus Patellifolia; species Patellifolia procumbens. The sequence continues at coordinate 1,387,315 of CANSGD010001405.1, forward strand.
TGACCAATTAGATGGAGATATCGATCTATCTAATATAATGCTTCAAACTTGACATAACTAATGGTGATATTATATATATATATAGGAAGAGGATCGAAATATGTACCCTTCTAAATCTTATATGTACCCCTTTTTTCAATCAGGACGGTTAGTTTTCATTTTAGTATAGGTTTTTAGCAGAACTCAACTATATATATACAAAAGTAATAACGATAATAAGTACAATAAAATATAAAAGTTAAAAAAATACTAATCAAAAGTCTAATTCACAAATATTTTTCAAAAGATTAGTTTTAAGTAAATAGAATCCTACTTTTTTAGAATAATAATAATAACAAAAAAACTTTTTATAACTTATAAGTTATCTCTATTTTATAAGTGAAGAGGAGGACGGACACCAAAAATTAATATTTTAATTTCTAATTAAATAGAACAACTCTCTCCATAATTATCTATTCTTACATTTTGAATAAAGAAATACCAAACATCCTAAATAAACTAAATATTATATTTTATGAAAATTTTACATGATTCCGGACGCCACACGTGTATATAAGGCTAGTAGTAATATAATTTAAAAGAGCACCACACAAAAATTTGAAAATCAAAACTAACCTAGTATGAAAATTTAAAAATTTGAAATCAAATTTCAAAAGATGAAATAAAATTTCAGCTCTCCTTACCCCTCTTTACCTCTAAAATATACCCCACTACTAATATAAAAAGCCAATCTCTCCCCATTGCCTTCAGCCAAACCCTAACCTTTATCTTCCGCCCCCAACCCCATTCAACCAGCCTATTTTCCGCCCTCCTTTCTCTTTCATTTTTTCATCTCAGCCCATCCCTTCATCTTCTTTAGTTTATTTAGGATATCAATTGATGATTTTTCACAAGTTTATATCAAAAACATTATCATCCAACTAAGAGTTCCAAATGGATAATTCACAATGAAAAAGAGATAAGTTTTTACTCTCATCTATCAACTTGAAGATTTTCGTTAAGATCTTGGTTGCAAGAGGCTCTCACTCTCTTACCCTCAAAATTTGCAAAATCCATCTTGGATTCATTCCATTTTTTAATTATTTTGTTTTCAGTTTAATTCATCTGGGTCTTAAATATATTTAGATTTTTTTTAATTCGTTTTCTAAATATAATTTCGTTTTTAATTATTATGTTTTTAATTACTTGTTTCATTTTTTCAAAATTCATTTTGTGATTTTAGTTCATGTCTCTGTTTTTGAATGGAGTCCCTAACTCTTAATTTGTTTTGTCTTCTTGAAATAATTTCAGAAACAGTTAAAATCCTATATCGAATTTCAGTTTATTTTTTTATTTTCACAATATATAATTTTTTGAATAAAAATGTGAGCATTATTGTACATGATTCATACCTGGCAACAATTCAAGTACTATTTCAACTATTACTCATTTTAAATATTACCAAGACAACCCAAAATTACCCAAAACAATTGCATATGTTTCCCAAACTCGTCGACGAATTCTACAAACTTATATGGCTAATGTTTGGTTCTACAGACTTGTATAGCTAATGTTTGGTGTGAATGGTGATGTGAAAGTGGTAGCTTAGTGGTGGTGAGAATGAAAATGACTTAAACGAATGTGCCTTTAGAGTGTTAATCAAACATATAATTGAATTATGGAATGTTATGGAGATCATATTAATTTATAAATAACGATTTTAGAAATAAGAAAGAGTGGAAAATGTTAAAGAATGAGTTAATACAAGTTGTATGTGATAATCGACTAAATTTGTAAGTCATTGACACGCTTATATGATGTGAATTCTCTTACATACAATGTTTACCTTTTAATTGGTTTAAATATTTTGAAGTGGATGAAGTATACCATTATATATAGAAAATTTAATTAAAAAATAGTTTAACAAACATAAGACTTTGAAAAAGTATAACTAAATAAAGGTGTATTTATTTTGTCGTATATTAGAATTTAATGAATGATAGTGATTATAATAATAAAGAAATATATTACACAAAACTGCAAATAACTATTCGAAATTTTAAGTTTAAGAATTTAATAAAATTATTAAATTAACATATTAAAGATGAGTATTTTAAAGAAAAAATATTAATGTAAAGTTTAATAAAATTATTTCATAAATAAATTAAATGAGTGTCATTAATATTTTAATAATATAAAAAAGGGGAATTATACAAATTATAATTTATACAACTTATGGCTCGAGTAATAGAATCAAGTCGGGTAGCATTATATTCGATAAAATCAGGTCGGGTCAATATCAAATCGAATAAAATCAAATCGAGTCAACTCGGATAAAATGTGTGTTCAAGCGGATATCGGGCATGTTTTGGATCGGGTGTCAGTCGGATACGATCTTAGAATATCGGGTATAATTGGTTTCGTATAGACTTCGGATTAGTTCTGGTCGAGTTTGAGTCAGATCAAAGCGGGTCAAGTCAATATCGGATTAGTGTCAGGTCGGATGTCGGTCGGATTGTATTGGGTCGGGTCAAACGCAGGTCGGGTTGCTTCGGGTCGGGTTTATTACGGGCATTCTTCGAGTTGAAGCGGGTTTCGGGTAGGTTTCAGGTCGGTTCGGGTGACTGACTATCGGGGCTGATCGGGTACGGGTTGACTACGGGTCGGTCCAGGTCGGGTTTCGAGTCGAGTCATATCAGGTCATATTAGTGTCGGGTTTATTTCGGGTCGGGACCAGGTCGGGTTTCGGGTGTGTAATTCTCGAATCCAATCAGGTCCGGGTCCGAGTTGGGACGAATCGGGTAATCGGATCGGGTCAGCTTTTGATACCTCTACGTTAGACACAAAGTATGGCCTTCATTCTCTCACTATTTGTGTCATTGTTTGGTACCACATTATAAAAAGAGCATGTGGGGGCAAGTGCAAGTGTGTGGAAACAAACAAATGTAAACAAGAGATATTAGTTACGTCATTTGATTTGTCCTTTTCTTAACTATATATAATTAGATTGCTTACGTTAGTGTAGACACTAGCCAATGGAAACAGAGGCCAACTTGGACTTTGTAATTAGAATATTAGTATTAGTACAGTTAATTAATTAAAGCATGTAAGTTATAAATGATAGGTTACACCAAAAACCAGGTCAGTGATATCAGCACTTAAAAACTTTCTTATTTTTTTAAAAAACAAATGTCATATAAATCAGAATTTTTTTTAAGTCAATCTCTGAATGTTACTCACTTCTTAGGAATAAAAGAAAAACAACTTAAAATCTTATATTTCCTCTGTTTCTTTTTAATTGCAACAAATTTAAATGGGTGGACTCCTAAACAAAATTTTGGTGTGAGTATGAAAGGGATGGAGAGAGAAAGTGGGGCATGTGATAAGGAGAGAGATAGAGAGAAATGACTTGTAAAAGAGGAAAGATAACATTTGTTGCAATTAATTTAATATTTCCATTTTTGGCAAATGTTGTAATTAAAAAAAAACGGAGGAAGTACATAAAGTGCTTCGAAGCCCTTGTTATTTGGTCTACAATGAACTTAAATTCAGCTCATTTAATTTCGGTTCAATTCAGTTCAGTTAATTTTGATTCAATTCAGTTCAGTTAATGTCGATTCAATTCAATTCAGTTAATTTCGGTTCAGTTAATTTCAGTTCAGTTCAGTTCCCACTGAATCAGGAGTTGCAGTTAGATGCATTTTGATTCAGTTCAGTTCAGTTAATTTCAGCTTAGTTCAGTTCAATTCAATTAGATCCACTTCTTTACAGGACAAAGAATATGCCCCTAGTTGGATCTAATCCTACAGCTTCAATAAAATACTTACAATGTTTTAACTATTTTAACAAGTAGTCATTATACAAATGGACAAATATTTTTATAAAAATCTAATACCATAACTAAGGGTAATGTTAAGTCATAAAAAATAATTGGGCTATCATAACCCTAAAGCCTACATATAAACATTTAAAATGGTATTAAGCTTAGAAATTATCACAAATTACGTGTAAATCTATGTTATTGATATTTAATATTTTATTTTCTAGTTTTTTCAACATAGTCATTACTATTATGCGATCCGTCCTTTTCAACTTATCAGAACTTATAAGGACTGAAAAGATCTTATTCGACCTTATCTTATTTGACATTATAGACTTTTATTAAACTTTATGATTTACTTTAAGTTCAAAAGAACGAACCCTATATCCATCACTTTTCAAAAAATGAACAAGAAATATTTTTTTACTCGCATTATTCCATCTTTTATACTATTCACACATGTCCACTTAAATCAATATTGTGACTTATATGTAAGAAAAAATATAGTCATGTGCTATTATTAGATTCATCTCAATGTATAGATTATTAAAATCTAATTTGTATAACTTTTTATTATATGTAATTAAAGATATTTAACATCTAAAATATGCATTGGATTGCGTAAACTGGTTCAATAATACGAGTAAAAAAACGGAGGAAATACTTGCAAACCTAAGTGGTTGTTTGGTTGGCATGAAAAAACATGGGCAATAGAAATTCCTAGGAATTAGGAAATGGGTGAGTTGTTTGGTTGACACTAAAATGACAAAATATAGGAATTTCAACTTCCCACAAAATGGAGGAATTTAATTACTTAGGGTCCCCTAGTTAAGTTGAAATTCTCATGGAAATTTACTTCCCCCCTTTTCAACCAAACACTTTAGCCAAATTCCCATACCTTGATTAACGAATTAATTTCCTATAAATTAGAATTTTATGGGAATTTTCACTTTTCATATAGACCAAACGACCACTAAGTTACCTAACTCCTAGACCGATAGTTCTCTTATAAATTGTCATGATTAGATTATAAATGTTGATTACGGAGGAGACAATGACAGGCACGAATACCCATTACCCCACCAAAAAAGATTCAAGTCTTCAATCATGCTTTTTTTTTCTAAAAATAATGTAATTGGAAATATTGGTTCCCGGGAATCAACTACTTTTATCATTTTGCATAAGCATCTTTCTTACGTCATACCAACCTGAACCACATTAAAAGATTACTAAATTTAACAGAGAAAGTAAAGTTGAGCAGTGCAACGCGGAGGAAAGTAAGATGAGACCAAGTAATATGGCATTATTATTTTTAGTAATAGAAAGTTAAATATAGAACTATAGAAAGAGGTGTGTCAATCAAGATCGTTGCTGCCATCGATTCCAACATGTACATTGGCTTCCTTTTGTCAAACATATCATTCTTCATGTACACCAACTCTATGAGTTTTAGGGGTTGGTGACGTCTTCATGAAAGCTTGTTTACAGCAACTTTGTGTTTGGTGATTATCAACAAATTAGGCATTATTAGAATTATGAACGTATATTTGATGAGTTAGATTGATTCAACTTCGACAGGTCCATCAATAAGCTTTCACTGGATTTGTTATAAAAATTTGTGATCAGCTGCCGAACTTTTAAAGATAATTAAGAGATATTTTTCACCCAGTTTTTTTGTTTAACGAGTGAGTTTTTTAGAATTGGTCACAAAATAACTGTCTGATATCACTACAAATTTCTAGTTTTTGATTTTTAAGACTTTAAAGTTCTATACTGCGTGGTATAATAAATTTTAAATTAGTCGTACCAATGCTAATCAGGTTTTTTTTAAATTTGATAATAACAAATGGAAATTACGTGTTTCGGTTTCCATATTATTGATTTTACTCCAAACAGAAACATACAACTGATAATCAAAAAAGTTATGATAACAAATATACTAAAATTTATCAATAATTGAATTAGCGAGAAACTGAAATAGATTTCTCATTAAATTAACTAGAAACATGACATGGTCAACCTTCCTTGCCTCCTTTGCATGGATGACATTTCCTAAAGTTGTGCTAAAAAGAATTAATAAAATTTGCAGAACCTTCCTTTGGCATATGGGTGAATCTTATGGACCTAGTTCCACTGCTTAGGAAAGTATTTGTTAACTTAAATGAATAGTTGCAGGGCAAATTGTATTTATGTTGGAAAATTTTGTGTGTTATAATTAATTGTTACTCTATTTGTATGATTAGAGGATGAGTGAAAATCAGGTAGATCTTAACCTTGAACTTTCTGATGAAATGGAGGAATGGCGGTTGTTGAATGAGGATAGTATGACGAATATGGTGGAGGACCCTTGGTTTGATGATGGCGAAACTGTGAGGGTTGGAGATGGTGTTGAAGGTAGTTGTAGTAGAAACAGTAGGTAGTCAGTGACAACAATTGGTATGGTATTTGCGACCTGGCCTGGGATGATGCTGACAAATTATATAGGAGCTATGGGAAGCAAGAAGGTTTTGGAGTTGTTAGGGCATGCGGTGCGTATAAACAAAAATCAGGTGATAGGCTAAAGTCGCATCACCTAATCAAAGATAAATCATAAGTCCTCGAACAATAATATTCAAGGAAAGTAGGGTTGAATCCACAGAGAGACAAGAGTTTCTAAGTTAATATCCAACCAAACAGTTACTTCAGACAAGATCAGATAGAAATCAGCTGAACTACTATTTAGACTAAAGAAAGCAATATAAAAATGGGAATTAAACTATGAATTAAAGGTCTAGGGTATTAGTTTGGTCCACCATGCTTATACGTTATACCAATCAAAAGGATTAAACAACTATTAGAACCTAGGTCAAGAATCGATAGATTAGAGCACGTGTTAAGCTATGATTAAGAATCAACACTCATAATTCAACATATGCCGCATGTTCATCACTAACATAATCCGAATTATTAATGTGTAATAGGCCTCTAAAAGTAAGACGGATATGTGCAAATAATTATTAACCTCAAGCAATCAATGAAACTGCGCAATAATATTAATTACTCGTTAAGAACAAATCACACCATAATCAATCTAATCAAGTCCTAGAAACTAATAGCAATTCAAAAGTGATTCATGGTATAAACATGGTTTTCCTCCCTAAAACCCTAGAAATAAGTCTACTCACTCATAATTGAATCAACAATAATAAAACTATTATGAAACCCTAATTTATGCATCATAAAAGAATTCAATAATCAAACTAAACAATTAAGAAATAACTAAAGAGATTAAGAGAGAAGAATAGTACCAAATTGACGGAAAGCAATAACCTTTATTGAAATGAATCTAAGGTTCAATCACCCTTGGAATTAATCTAAGTGTTTACTCTAAGAAAGCTCTCTCAACTAATACTAAACAAAGCTAAATAATAGATGTCTCTAAAATAAATGAGTTTAGCTATTTATAATAACCTCTAAAATCTAATTAAAACCGAATAAAATAAGATAGAAATTGGGCTCTGCATCCCCGCAACCCGACCGGGCCAACACAAAAATCATCTTAGCAGCTCCTTTCTCGCCCACTTGCAGCAGTAGCAAGAAGGAGGCCATTTGGGCCCACCCGATTGGATCGGGTCCATGACTGCCCAATCGGGTCAATGTATGCAAGGCCCAGCACAATCTTCTCCTCTAACGCAGCAGCCAACAAAAGAAACAACATGTACTTGGGCCTCCACCCGATCGGGTCCATGTTGCCCGACTGGATCGGTGTGGAGTCGAAGGCCCAATTTCTTAGTCTCATTTCTTAGCGAGCAGCAGCAATTGAACTTAGGTTTGCCCGATTGGGTCGGGCCAAGCCCGCACGATCGAGTACGAAACCCTACTACCCGATCTTAATATTCTTTGCCCGATCAGGCCATATTTTGCCCGATCAGAACACAGGTCAGCTCCATTGGCTTGTTTCTTTAGCGTTTTGGCACTCAATCTTCAAAATTTAGAGGTCTCGTGACCTCTATATTCATTTAGAATGTTCGTGATTATTTCTACATGCCTCGTAACAACTCGTAAAGTCGTGGTTGCTTCCAAATGGCTCGGAAATAAGGAGAAAACTCTCTAAAACCTGCAATTCAACACTAAAACATAAAACCACGACTATATACGATAATTAGTATAAAATCGCTTCGAAGAGATAAAATACGCACGATTTAGCTCATAAATAAGGGAAAAAACTCTATATAAATACATGATATCATCAGGCAAGCTGATAAAAGAAAGAAATAATTCTACATGGAAGTGTAAGTGTTCTGGGAAGTCTATTAGTAAGGATACCGAGTTGCAGTTGGTTCAAGTGGAGTTGATGTGGGTAGTAGGAAGTCAAAAAAAATGTGGTTGCCGTATGATGATGTACGCTATTCATAACGAAGATGGTGAATGGGAAGTGAAAAAAGTTGTGAATGAACACTTGAATCATAATCCAACACCAAGGAAATCGCGCTACATTAGCATGTACCGTAAGGAGAATATAAATTGTGCAGTGCATAGGAAGTTGTTTAATGATCATAGTGCTGGGGTTAAATTTCAACGATCCATAGTAGTCTTGCACGCGATCGTAATGGTGTGGAGACATGGTTATTACTCAGCGGAATTTCAGGAATATCATAGATCACGAAAGGAGGTTGAAGTATGGTGAAGGTGATTCGAATGTAATGTTGAAGTAGTTTAACAAGATGACAGCTAACAATCAAATTTTATCCACATGACACGGTTAGATGAAGAGGGCAGGCTGAAGGATGTGTTGTGGGTAGATGCTAGGTGTAAGGCTGCATATGAGGAGTTTGGTGATGTAGTAAGCTTTGATGCAACTTATTTGACAAATAAGTATCAACTACCATTTGCCAAACTTTGTAGGTGTGAATCATCATGGGAAAACAATGGTCCTTGGTTGTGCACTACTGTCTCATGAAGACACTGAAACATATGAATGGGTTTTTAGTACTTGGTTATTGTGCATGAAGGGCAAAGCACCTACAAGTATTTTGAAGGATCAAGCTGCTGCGATGAGGCGTGCAATTGCAAATGTAATGTCTGAAAGCTGTCATCGTTGGTGTATTTGGCATATTATTCAAAAGTTTGTAATAAGGCTTGGTGCTCATGCTAACTATAAGAAATTTAAGCCGTTGGTTTACGATGCCATATACAAAAGTTGTACCGGTGAAGAATTTAAATCATCTTGGCATGCCGTTATGTCGGAGTATAAGCTTGAGAGTAGTGAGTGGTTGGCAGGTAAGTAAGTAGTTTAAATGAGTAGTTAAATAAGTTGTCAAATATATTCATGTTCTTGTACATTTAGACTATAGAAGGGTGGCTTAAATGATTTTGGTTGGAATGTCAATGCAGGGCTATTTGAGGAACGAGAAATGTGGGTGCCTGCATACATGAATCACCTTTTTTGAGCGGGAATGAAGACGACACAGAGGTCGGAGAGTATCAATAGTTTTTTTGACGGATATGTCAATAGGAAGACGAGAGTATGTGAATTTGCGGAACAATATTGTAGAGCAATGGAGAGCAGATCTAATTTGGAGAAGGAGGCAGATGCGAATACTTCTCGGTATGTCCGTCAACCGGTGACAAAATTTCGAACTGTATTGTTTTCCAAAACGTTTACACGGATTCTAAGTTTCAAGAAATACAACATGAGTGTCTTAAAGTGTTGTACCTCCATTGGTTGGGTAAGAACAAGTTAGGTGATAACATTGAGGTACATACATTTATAGATAGGGTATGGTTATTTTGTAAGGAGACGAGGAAGGAAATTCCTCTAGACAAGAATCGCACGTACAATGTGAAGGTAGACGTGGTTTCAACAGAAGCATGGTGTCAATGCAAAATGTTTGAAAGTCATGGGCTTTTGTGTAGGCACATAATATTTCTATATGACAGACTTGGCGTGAATGATGTGCTTGACATGTATATATTGAGAAGGTGGCGTAAGGATGTTTTTTGGAAACACACCATGGTGAAAGTGATAAGCACTTTATTGTGCTTAATCATGCATCATTTTTAGTGTCCTTGCATGTAGAATACAACATTTTAGTCTAGCATTCCATGGATTTTGTCATCTTTGGTTCATATTGCCGTTTCACTACCCCTTTAGTTGTTTTTAGATGATTTCCAGGCTAACTAGCAGGTTTTTGAAGTGTTTTGGTCATTGGAGGACCTTCAGTGGAGGCCTAGCCTTAGGAGTACATGGAAGCAGGCCTACACAGTCGTGTAGCCTTTTGTTGATGGGAGCAGTGAAGACTTGGATTCTTGACTGTTTTGGCATTTTGAGGAGGACACGACCGTGTAGGTATTGATACAGCCGTGTCGCTTATTTTTCCCACGAGCAGTTTCCAACCTGCAATCAGCTGATTTGAGGAGAGCAGGTCAACACGGCCGCGTAGATATTGACACGGCTGTGTTGGCTATTTTGTACGAAGGCAGTGTGTTCTGTGAAATGCTGAAGAAATTTGAAGACCAGGTCTACACAGCCGTGTAGATATTGACACGGCCGTGTCGACCATTTTCCACGGAGGCAGTAACTTTTGGGATGCTTAAGAAATCTGAAGAACAGGTCTACACGGCCGTGTCGTTTTGGACACGACTGTGTCAACCTGATTTCGGGCTTTTGCTTTGTTTTTCCGTCTTCATTTAATTGACCATATAAATAGTTTTTAGCGTTTTTGTTTTGTATTATCTCCATACTTAGACTCTAATTACATAGTTTTTCTCTCTAAACTCTCTCAAACTCTTAGTTTTTGTCATATTGCAACTTTGAAGATTCAATTGTGAACTCAATCCAAGTAATTTTCTTTCAGTCTTTCTTCTTTATTTTTATTGCTTTGTTAATCATGTTTAATTTTATTAATCTCTTTTGTGTTGAATCCATGATTAGTGAGTAGTTCCTTATCTAGGGTTTGGGTGAAAGCATGGATTAGGGCTAATTAAGATGTTCATGTAATTAATTTATTCATATCTTCTATGTATTGATTTGGTGTTTTGACACCTTAGGGTAGACCTTGATCAAGTTTATGCTAGGGCTTAGATTTCAATTACTCTTAATTGATTGTTGTTGTCTTGTCATTCCCATGAATCAACTTAATTTCTAGACCAAGTGATTGGGTAGAAATTAAGAGGATCCTTATTAGGGGTTTTCCAAGCAAAATGCATCTTTTAATCAATTGGCTAAAGTCCATTCGATAGAGGATTTAGTTGATTGATTAATTGATTACTCTTGAGGACCATTCGAGAGAGGAATCAAGTACTTTAGAGGGAAACTTAACCTTGCATTTTATTCTTTGTAGTTTCGTAGTTGCATTAGTGTCGTGTCTTGCCCGAGTTCAAGCGAGTAGCCCAAGCTCTAGTGTTTTCCTTATTATATTCATTTCTCTACTTGATTATTAGTTGTCATTCTTTAGTTATTTGTTAGTTGATAACTATTCAATCCTTACACCCCCAAATACCCTTCACGTAGGTAGTTTTAGACTTAATAGACCTTAGTCAATCTCTATTTCCTTGTGGTTCGACCCTTGACTTGCCATTGCTACGTTCATAGTAGTCGCTCGTTAGGATTATAAGTATTGTTTGCTAAGCGGTTCTTAGTGCCTTAATGACACATTAAAAACCTCTTATCGAAAAGTGGTGTACCATGATCCGTCGAAAACCGACGAGGTTCAAATGTATGATCGTATGCAGGTTGTTTTCGACCCAATATGTCTTAAAGCAACCCATTTTTTTGGAGTTGGACCATGTTGTAGAAACCTTGCAACTTTTGGACGTACGACTTGATGAACGACGAGTTATGAGAGGCTTGGGTCAGAATATGGCGCGCGGACACGACAACATCACCTTCATCTGTTGGAAATAACAGGTTGAATGCAGTTGGGTTATCATCACTATCCGCCTGTGCTGGCAGAACACCGGTTGAGCCGGATCTCATTGTTAATGTGAAGGACCCGATTCCCAAAAAATTGAAGGCCAAAGGTAGGATTTTGTCATGCATTGATAGGGTCAAGAAGCGGACATTGGAAGGGATGAAGAAAGGCAAAGCCGCTGAGAAGATGGAAAATCCCTTTGTGAAGAAGGGGATACCTGGTCAAAGGAAGGGCAGACCCGCTAAGAAGAAGACCAACAACATTCGGGTATGATATTGCATTTGGTAGCATTGATTTATTAGTGACAATTTGAATATGATTATGACTATAATCGCAGGTTGGAAATGGAGCAATTAGTGAAGGTGCAAATGTTGAGGAGATGGGTGCATTTTATTTGAACGCATTACCGGATTGTTGAATGATAAAATTATTTGTTAAATTGTGGACTACGAACGTATGTTGTCATTCATGAGAAAATTTTGGGCCAAAATTTGTTATTGGAAGCGTTACATATTGTTATGAGTAGATGTGTGTTTGTGTAATTTCTGTAGCAACACCTTTGTGAAGAGATTGTGGCTCAAAAAAAAGAGTTCTTATTATTAAGGCTAATAGGTAAAGGCAAACAATGTTCAATCATTATGAGTTCATATCATTGTCAATATTGACCCAAAAGAAAGTGATCTTGTGAATGTTGGCCCAATAGGAATTGAGATAGTGAATGTTGGCATCACATTGGATAAGTTTAAGTTGGGCCGAAAATGGGACAATGTAACTGACTTTGGTTTTGGGTTGGGCCACGGTGTAGTTGTCTAGTAAAATTTATAAACCAAAAAAAAGGTGGAACATAAAACTGTTTGGATTTATGAAATAAAATGGACAAGGACATTAATGGGACATGGGATTCATTAATGCTGAACTTATACTGGTCCGATATTAGATGAAAGTAGGAAGAATATGTCCAGATGATAAGTGGGCAGTGGGCATTTTAAGGTCAATTGCTTGAAAAAAATGGGCCATGGTATGACAAATGGACTTTATTCAATGGCTTAAAGTTGATTTATGTTGAGATTGGAAAATGGAATCGGTAAGTTGCTTTTAGTTCGTTATACAACAAAGCGGATGAAAAAACACAATGGAGTCGGTAAGGTGGAACCATGACATAGTAATTAGTAGGTCTATATTAAACAAAATGATCTGAGGTTGTGATACACTTGAAACATGTAAACTTTTGCATATCGATTAAACATATGAATCACACTTCAAACCTTTGATTGTACATTGAAATTATCCACCTCCATTTGTTATTCTCCTTATAATGTACAACAAAATCTATCTTGTTCGACGCTTTTATAAACACCATACCGCCTTCCAAACAATTTGGCGAAATGATGCTTGCATTTGAAAAAGGAAACCGTTGCAATATAAGTCTGCACATTTCACAAGTGACTCTTGTTTCGGTGATGAGGACCAAGCTGGGGTTATGTGTCTTCAAATTATGGTTCATGATGACGGGGAAGGTTGGCCTGGACATGTGAACAATAAAAAAAACGTACCTCAATTAGAACAATGAAGTTCCAATGAGGCACAGAGAAGTATACCAAATAACCAAACAAAAACTTAGAAAACAAGCCGTGTCCCCGGCAACGGCGCCAAAATTTGGTAGGCTAAAGTCGTATCACCTAATCAAAGATAAACCTAAGTCCTCTAACAATGGTAGTCAAGGGAAGTAGGGTCGAATCCACAGAGAGACGGAGTTCTAAGTTAATATTTAGCCAAACAGCTACTTCAGACAAAAATCAGATAGAATTCAGCTGAACTAATAATTAACTACTAGAAAGCAATATAAAGATCGGAATTTAACTATGAATTAAAGGTCTAGGGAATTAGTTCGGTCCACCATGCTTATACCAATCAAAGGATCAAACAACTATCAGAACCTAGGTCGAGAATCGATAGATTAGAACAATGTCAAGCTATGGTTAAGTCTCAACGTCCATAATTCAACATATGCAGCATGTTCACAAACATAATCAGAATTACTGGTGTGTACTAGGCCTCTAAAAGTAAGACGGATCTGTGCAAACAATTATTAACTTCAAGTAATCAAAGAAACTGCACAATAACGTTAATTACTCAATAAGAACAAATCAAGATATAAACCCTAGAAACTAATAGCAATTCAAATAATCAAGATATAAACATGGCTTCCCTCTCTAAATCCCTAGAAATTAGACTACTCACTCATAATTGAATCAACAATAAACAATCTAATATGAAACCCTAATAATTGCATCATGAATGAATAAATAATTAAGCTAAGCAATTAAGAATAATAAAAGATATTAAAGTAGAGAAGAATACCAATTGACAGAAAGCAATAACTTTTATTGAAATCGAATCCGAGGTTCAATCACCTTTAATCTAATCTAAAGTGTTTAAACTCAATAAAACTAAGCTAAGAACTATGGAATTAAAACTAGAGAAAAATATGTCTCTAAAATATGAGGAATAGCTATTTATAATAGCCCAAAATCTAATTAAAAATGAATAGAAAAAGTTTCGGGAAAAAGAGCTATCCGTGCTCCAGGCCCGATCGGGTCAATTCCCGCCCGATCGGGTGGCTAAACTGCAATTCTGCATCAACTTGCGAAGGCCGTATCTCTCAAACCAGAAGTCCTATTTGGGCGTGTGACCTATCATTGGAAAGCTCTTGAAGTCTAGAATCCAACCCAATTGGAATTTCTTGATTATCATTTTACTATCAAAAGTTATAATGAAAATAGTGAAGGTATATCAGTTTTGGCACTTGTATCACTAACTCTTTGCTTCATTCCAACTCAAAATCGTCCCAAACGGATGCATTGTGATCCTTTTGCAAGCTACCTTCATCTTCAATGATTAATAGGCTACATCCTTGTAGTCATGATCACTTTGTATCAAAATAACCTGAAAATCATCGAAACACACAAACGGGGAGTAGTAGAGCACAACTTATGTAATTCATGTCATTATGCACCTAAATGCTCAAAAAGGAGTTCTAAATGCAATCTAAATGCATCTAAAAACTATATATAAATGTGATACATCAACATGCCACGATAATTCTAAATTACAAAAACTCTTGATCGCCGTTTGTTAGTCATTGGAGTATTCTTCAATTTTTTCGCTTTTAAGTTTGACACTTCCTCCAATAAACGACAAGTTCGACCATCTTTGTAATCATGAGTCGTGTTCTCAATATTCGCAGCTATTGAGAAACATGACAGTGCATATGTTTCATTGTAATTATGGAACTTGATCATTTTGAAATCGTTGAAGAAACTCTGCATGAATAAAGTATGCATGTCGTCTTTTACAAAGTATATTTCCCTATTGCTCATAAATTTGATGGGTGCTACTATGTCTAGAAATTGGACATTTGACATAATGTCGTAAGTACTAGACTTAGACAATTTCCAGTACAAGAAGACTTTCACACCTTTTTCAAGTAGCGCTAAATCCCCAATATCTGCTATATTGAGCGGACTAACCTTTCCATTCGGTGTGAATTGTAGAACATGATAAATATCCGTCACGACCATCGAAGGCTCTAAAATGGTCCTTAGAAAATCGGATTTCTTGAAGTAATTGAATTTTATCAGGGCTCTTGTTGTTGATGGTGTAGTTCCGAAACCCAACACGTTTTCTCCGTAATGACAGGTTTTGTTCATAATAATACCAAATCGCTTCAAATTAGGAGAAATTTGTAGATTACTTGTATGTTTGATTGTATGGTGGGCTAGCTTTTTCTCTTCATATATCCTATGAGGTTTTATTAAAGATGGATGAAGGTAAAATGGATACATGGTTTGGAGGATGGAGAATTAGAAGAGTAGCTAATTAGATAATTACTTCATTTTATAAGCTTCAATATGGCGGTAGGGGATGTGGAGTTTCTCGCCAATTGGCGCCCAAATTACGTCATCATGTAAGTTTTTTGTTTTAATTTACAAATCCAAATTCTCATTTCCTTCATAAACACACGTGCAACTTTAATAATAAAATAATTAACATCAACATTCATAGGTAGAAATAATTGCATTTGCATTCAACCAATTTTATTTTTTGATGTTCATATGAGTACCAAAATAATTATAAAACTAATACTTCGTCTCAAAAAAAATAATAACTTGAAGTTCATATAAACACATTAATCACTTGCACCAATGAAGTTCAATGGTTAGACATTAGTTAACATGTACTAATTTCAAAACTAATCCTTCCATTGACCCCTACAACATATTAATAGTCCACAAAACCAATCTTCACCACCTAACATTCTAAATGGAATTAAACCCCCCAAAAAACTTCGTATCAAAGGTTCCATAACAAACGTCCACTTCAATATGGAGACCTTACACCAAATGTAGCATTACATGCAGTTGAAATATGAGCACCGTCCGAACGAAGAGCACCATATAGTACGAAACTTAAAATACTATAAGTACTAGTACATACACCTAAAACAATTCATATGATAATCCCGAAGACATTACCACCATCATACACGTTAGCATCTTTGATTGAGAGGGTTGGGTTTAGCTCGATGTTGTCGAATATCAATTTCACTCTTTGCGTCGTAATACCATGTGCAGAACCCCAATTATTGAACAAGGTACTCACCATGTCCGTTTCGTGCACCCGACAATTTTGGTCGTAAGGGTAAGTCCTTAAGTCCTGAATTGTGACATTCCGAAACTTTGATCCATCAACTGCGAAATCATTAGCAGTAATTCCCTTACCGGTCTCCTAGGAAATAGAAAATTGTATTGTTAATCATATAAACTCCATAAACCTATGTTATAAATTAATAAATTAGCAATAAGGCTATGTCAACCCCTAAAATTTATAATACATTTTGAATTAATTCAACGCAATAATTTCCATTTATTTGAAGGCTAGGTGAAACTCTAAAACTTATATTAGTTTTTGAAAACATTAAAGGCAATACAACACCCGAAACTTATATTAGTTTTTGAAGACATCAAAGGCAATAATTTTCATTCATTAAACACAATTCTACATGGCTATAAGCATTTGAAGGGCATGTATTTTGATGTATATTAATTTGCATACTTGTCACATACTTCCAGCTAAGTGTTGAATGTGATTTCTTAGTTGCATAGCTCATAAAATACGTAAAATACATAAAGACTAAAACGGTTGTATTTTGATGTAATGCACCTACTTCAATTTTTTTAACATCAAGTAATCACCCATAATAATAAATTCCGAAATTATTGTTATGGTAATTTGAGTTTACTAAATGGCGGTCATATCTTCGAATAAGCTAGTACGACTTCGTTACCGGTGAACCTCATGGTGCAAGGACTCTCCTCGGGATCCAAATAGACATATTTGTTAAATAATCATATGTCTTCAAACTCCACCCTTGCTTTTCTCGCGTAGTCCACGTAGACGCCAATAAACTTTTTGTTTGTATGGAATAGAATATTCCACTTCCGCGTCATCAAATCCCGCGCCTTTAACAATGAACGCTCTCTGCCGAAGATTCTGAATCTTGACTATCATTGCTTTCCATAGACAAATGAAAGGAAGAAGATGAGCTAGACATTTTTTTTACCTTTCTTCCCATGCACAAAATAGTTTTTGCCTCTCCTCTCACACCTTTCTTGTTTATTTGGACAATATAGTGGGGGAATGAAGTGTGGTATCTCTTTATATACCACATAAATGCTTGTGGACTTTCTCCTCACAGCTTTATTTTGGGTTTGGACAATATAGTTTGCAAAGGAAGTGTGCTTTCTCCCTACATATGTACTACTACCATGACTAATGATTATGAAGTCTGGCATTAAATTAGTTGTCAATCACACCTAACACACTTAGAATCCCTAAAATTTGTAAAGTATAATAAAATTATTACTTAAGTTCCCTAATACGTTTATAGTATTTAAGTTTAACATCTTTTTTTATGTAATGTACGAAGCAAAATTTGATAATGATGAACACATTAATATTTATGATATACAGTTTATATATCGTGTTTACGAAATCTTTGTTTGTAAATACTAAAACACTAGTAATATTAAAATAAAATTGTAACAGGGTAGATTACATTACAGCCCTCTCACATAGAAATTAAAACACAACTTTTTGCGTCCGGATAAAAGATCATTCAAATTACACCCTTAAATACATTACTTAAAATGAAGTACATTTCACATAGAAATAAAGAAACATAGAAATAGTACGTGAATTTGTTAAGGAGTAAACTACGAATTAGGATAAATGACAGCCATAATATAGAAAATAATTTTAATTGCAATGGGTACAATAAGAAGGTTGGATACTAAATTTTTCTGTGGTGCATGGAAACTTTAAAATTTACACAATAATTTTTATTAGTCAGAAATGATCAATACTATTTTAATTTTTAAGGACTTATTTTAATTAATTTTGGTACATATTTGATTTATCCTTTGTGAAAATGTTAATTAACATTCATATTAAAACTGCCAAGGGAAAAGACAATATTGTACATGCTTTAGTTTATTTACGATAAATGTGGACAACATACTTTGTATTGCAGACAAAAAATTGGAAGCACTTTATTTATTAATTGTTTCGTTCTAACAACTCATATTCAAAACTGATTTCCCTCACACTTCCTGATACGTAGCTTGAGGAAAAACGATATTCATGAGTAAACAAGAAGATTGCATTTGCATTTGACATTTACAATTTTACAATTAATTGATTTGACATGCATTTATGAATTATGACCACCCAAACTTCGTCGGAAGTATATGAAGTTGTTATAAGCATGTATGGTACAAGCCACCTTCTTCCTCCCATCACCATCTTCAACCTCTCCTCAACTTCTCCCGTCAATAGGATATGAACTTCGAAGACATTGAATTTGCACCAGTAGTGGTCCCTTTAATAGAACCCCCTTAAGAGTGGGAATTCAGCCCTGCTCCACCATTGACTAGTTATGGTGACCCACTTTTAAACCAAGCAACCGAAATGCATTTTGAACATTATCGATACTTTTCCGAGCGAAAGGGTGTGGGAACCATAGATATTTGGCCTTCCGATGTGAGGAAACTAATGGTAGACCCAGAGGAGACCCTACACTATCATTTTGATTCGATTATGATGGAAAGAACAAATTACCCTTTCGGTTACGAATCCTTTAGGTTGGCCCCCGTCCCAGCCCATTTCCCAAACCCAACTGCCATGGTAGATTTTCATCAAACTTTTCATGCTCTATTAAAATGGAGTTTGTCCAAAATGGATGAGGTGAACAAAGATGAAGTCGTGCCTTCGTTCGTTAAAAAAATATTTTGGACCCAAGGCCAACTATTCTGACATCGGGTTATATATACCTCTTTAATGATCTCCGGCATAATATTGTCTTGGGTAGTTTGACGGATGCGGTCCACGTTCTACACGGAATGAATCATATGTCTCTTATTCTTCTTAGCAGTATAGCGACAAAAAATAAGGCAAATGGTCGTATTTTTAGGTTCAATCTTGTTACGGTTCAAGGTGAGGTGAATTGGGTAAATCATATTCCTTTACATGCTCCTATACTAATATAGAATGTAAGGGGAGCTTCAAGGCCCTCGTTTCTATGAAACTTTCAAAAACTTCCCAAGCTACATTCACCTAAGCTGGTTTTGCTTACTGAAGCATGTGTTTTTAAGGGTCAATTTGATATCATTAAATGTGGTCTACCGGCAAACATGAAATGGAGAACAATCCATGGGATTGGAACTACGGGGGGCCTTGTACTTTTGTGGGATGATAAGAGCCTCAAGAGTCATATTCAGATTTTCAAGACCAGATCAGACCCGATAATATTCGCTGAAATTTCGGTAACGTTTTTTTCCCCGGCATTGTAGCATACTTGTATTGTGGTACCTAATAATATATAATATAATTAATAAATAACTAATGGATTATTGTTTTATTATTTGTAATAGTGCAAATGATCGTTTGTGGTGTATTGGCATTTTGACGTGCAGATTTAACTACTCTTTGACGGTGATGATTATTTAAAATCACAATCATCTTATTTGAACTTTTATTTTGAATGTATATCGGTAGAGATTTGTATTAGGTTTTGATGTTAGCATTTCCACTTTTGAAGCTATGAAATGGAAATTATATGTAAAGTTCAAAGAACTTATTGACATCCGTTGTTTGTAAACTTCCAATTTGGCCTTTTGTATTAAGAACTAATTCCATATTGATGGTCATCTTTTAGTATTTTATAAAAATATTTGCATTGTTACTAAATTTCGTATTAAATTCTTTTAGTATTTAAAATAATTTGCTTGTATTATGGTAAAAAAAACTGATGGTTGTTTTCACAAAATTGTCCCCCCCACTTTTGCCACACTTATCTACATCACATTTTCCCAAATGGGGTCCGTCAGCAACAACTATTCTTGTTAACATTGTTGGGCCCTATTCCCCCTTAAGTCATTGGCTTTTTTTTGACCTCTTGCTTGATATGGGGCCCTTCATCTTTTTTCCTTTTGACCACCACCTATACATTAATCATCAGCACTTCTTCTACTCTTCATTTTCTTTCATTTTATCTATTTGTGTTAACATGTTCAACTTAGCACCATCATGAGTGCCAACAGCAATGCTTTCGTTAATGCAAAAAAAATTCCCAAGTAAATGTCACCCCATCGACTCCTTATTAGGGGGAGGTTTTCAAACAACCATGGTTCTGAATTAGTGGGTGAAAGCGGTTGTGGTAAAACGCAAATTTGTCTCCAACTAGTTTTAACTTCACAACTTCCCCCTCAACTGGGTGGAGTCCACGGTTCAACTGTATACATTCACACCAACTCCCATTTTCCAAGCAATCTACTAGAATCATGATTGGTCTGAAACATAAATTTGGTGATGCTGACCATTACATGTCCATGGACAACATCCTCGTTAAACGTGCCGTCGATCCAGATCAACTTCTGTATACGCTACATTCATTATACACGTTGTGTCAGGAGGCAAGCAATAAGGATTAAAACATAAGAGTTATTATTATAGATTCTATAGCGTCTTTGTTTCAATGTGGCTTATGTAATGTGAAAAGGGACATGATTCGAAGGTCCACCTTATTCATGAAAATCTCACAAAAAACTAAAGGAGTTAGCTTACATTTTCAACATCGCCGTCGTTACAACAAACGAAATTCCTGACACAGTGCACAATAATCCAGAGTCTATCGGGTGGACTACAAACAACATACCGCTCGTCACATCAGGGTGGAGGGTGGAGCCAGCTCTTGGATTATCATGGTCAAATTGTATAACGACGAGAATTTTGTATGCCACATAAATCCAAACAATTCATCTACGAAACGACAGATGCAAGTAATATTTTCACCTCACCTCCCAAACGCAATTGTTGAGTTTGACATTTCACCAAACGGGATTGTTTAGTGTTTAACTGTACCTTTTCACAAATGGTCTTGTAATGAGGACCTAAATCTCTTTAAATTAAGTATTTGTGTTGTATGTGCCCTTTCTTACTAATTATAATATTCGACAGTTCCAATGCATTCATAATTTGCAAGTATTCCAATCATCAATATATGAATAGTATGAACTAATAACGGTGCATATAATTTGCAAGTATTCATAAATGACGTTTCAATAAACAATTCACGTCATCATATTATGAAATTATGGCACATATGAACATATGATAGCCACCATCTAATATGGTGAAACAGTCACTAGTCATCATCCAACTATGAAATTAGGGCACATAACAACAGATGGGGCCACCATCTACTGTGGTGAAACTTTCACTAATCATAGGCCAAATTACAAGGGCCCATCAACTAATATGGAGGACCATTTACTTATCATAGCCCATAATAATATGAAGGCCTTATTACATTTCTTTGAGCAATATTATATGGCACACTGGACAATTACTTGTACAACAACTTTTGAGGTTCCATAGCCCTCAATAATAAAATTTCCATAATATAGTTCATAAGATGTCTATGATTTTGAATGTTTCATACAATTTTTTGAATCTATGTTACACACTATATTCCAAGCAATTCTTTTACTATATGCCACGCTTCGTTCTCCTCACACAACACATCTTCGCATACAAGCCATTTTCCCGCTTCGTTAATATCATCCTGTTGTATATCAATTATTGCTACAATGTTAGTGTCCCCTGCTTTAACAATAAACTTGAAACATAATTAAAGATCACTAATGATACATACAAGTTCCATATCATCTTTTACCCAATCGGCATTCGCTTTATAGCAAGTAATATGTGGAATCCACAACTATGTCTGAATATATGACAAAATATCAGCTTGAACACCCATTGTGATTAAAACACGTGAATGATGATTGATTTATAGATTAGCAGCTTGCTGCTTCAGTTTCATTGAAATAATTATCTAATTCTAAATAACACCGGTCGTCCACAAACTGTCCACAAAACTGAAAAGTCGTTCCATGGCAAAGCCCTACAAAATATAATATTAATAAGGCTTAGCAATGGTGGGTACTTATTTCTTTCTTTTCTGATTCCATCCATACTAACCAATGTCATTAGCTATAACTGGTGAGTTTCTCCAGCTTTGTTAGTTTCTATTGAATCAATAACACGCACCTCTTCTCGATTCACAAAGTACGCAACACACCACCAATGATTACCTTGTAGTACGGGAACAAACACCTACATGCAATATCTAGTCAGTTTCGACCTCCGACCAAAATTCAATTAAATAATCTACTTAATAAAACTTACAACATTTATCCTACGCCTACATGTGCCCTTCAAGTTCCTACCATACGAAGAGATAACACGAGACATTTTGCTCGTATCACTAATACATTCATCTTGGAGGGCTCTGATATGCTCTTTGCCATTAATAACCATACATTAAGCTACATATTACTGGTAAGAACAATGTTTCCTTCAAAGAGATGGCACTTACGACAAATGTCGGGTCCAACATGAACCGGCGACTCCTGCCTTCATACCTCTTCTCCCAAACTTTACAATAAATATGCGCCACAACCCTAACATACTAACAACATAGAAAGCATACCTTATAAATTACTTTGCCAAATGAATTATCCAGATCATGCTTTTATATAAACAAAATTAACTCAGATCGTCGTCCACACAGGATCGCCATTTAGCAATTGACCTACAACTTCTCAGCGTCGCATAATTACCATCGCATTTCATCATAATTAGGTCATCATCGCTGCAGAATTTTTTTGGTTAGTCGATCGATTAAACCAAAACTTGTTCTACTTCATAACATGTCTTCGCACTTACGTGGTCGTCAATATGAAATGCAATAACTTCTTGTTGTACGCACGACAATTACGAGGCCGACACGTATTGACATATCAGATATGTTCTTCATTGTGGAATTCATCTTCCTTTGCTTACGGCTACGCTGCCCACTTTCTATACTGCCTCCCTTTTCTGCACGCTTGCATTACATTCTTTTTGCAATTCAGCACCCCTTTTCCGTACTCCTTTTTAGATTCTTTCCCATCACCCCCCTACGAACTACACCACAAGTATTTCGATCCGTCCTCGGTACCATGTGATGGACTGGTAGAACTGTCCAGCGGACGCATTGAGCTTTGTAGTTTTTCCACAATGTAACTGACACCAACATCTCCATTTGTAAAATGCGTCGCTATAATTTCAAAACATTTCCATTTACATGTTTTTATTCTTCTCAACTAAAAATTTACCTTACTATACATTTACAATCCGTCCTTCCTACACCCTCGTCATGCTGCGCTTCCTGCTCCTCATGCTGCACGTCCTCCTCCTCATGTTGCTCTTCCTCCTTCAAAGAATTCCCTCTTTCCACTGCATGGCAACATGTACAATTACCATTACCATCTCATTTCAAAACTACAAGAACTACTTTTATCGATCGACATGCACAATTACCATTACCATCTCAATTCAAAATTATAGATAAACTACTAATCAACGAAACTCACCATTTCGCTTGTGGTAATACAAAGGGTAGTAATTTGTTGTGTTTTTTCGTCTTCCCTTGTATGCACGCTGCTTCTTCAACTTCCCTTCCTATTTACAACAACAAAATCCTTCACCTGTTACACTAATACATTAACTTCTTACATATCTTCCTCATGTTTCACTTCTCTTACCATTGCCACGCTTGTTTCATGATCGGGCAATAATACCTTCGCCTCGTGACATGGCATCAAATCCTTCGCCTCCAATGGATAACGTAGACCATAAGCAGCATCCACAGACTACATGTTTCAGATCGTCAATTTCGAACATTAACTTTTTAGGGTTATATACATAAACTCTGATTATAATTAAGTACTTTGCTTTCACATAAATTACAATGCATACCCCTAATTTCCCATAATTACCACTTGCTTGCATATCTAACCTTATTGCTTTACTCATTTCAACTTTCGACCACACCTTCATCCTTGGAAAAATTCCCCAATTTACAGAAGTCCGATTCAGGCGGTCAAGGTATAGTAACTAAGTAAGTACATTCATTAGAAATCATTTAGTACATACACATTTTCACAATCAATTAACAATTACATTATTACTCAAAATATGAATCAACTTTAAAGTTTTACCACTAAGAATATAGTGCAACCCCCATATCCTTTCTCAAACCCATCATTATAAAAGTTCTTCGCAAAACGAGCTACAGAGTTCATCAAATTATCAAGCAAAAACCGACACCAATCATACTCAGTGGTATTCTCAGCAACCATCATCGCTACTAACTTGTTATAAGACAAACGATGGCATATTGTGGGGCGACGTAGCTATTGAAGTCGCAGCTAATGATAGAAACATTAGCTGCGTACATGTAACATCACAATAATTCTCTCTTCTTTAAAACATATATTTTCCAACTAAATACATAGAATTATCAAAGTATTATTGCCCGTATGAAAACGCATCGGCTTACTCAGAATTTTACAGCGGAAAACACTAAAATAAAGACTTTATCAAAAACTTAAATCATAATTAAATGTCAACCATTATCCAACTTCAAACGTAGTTTAAAACCAACTTAAACAAGTTAAAATAAATAATCCAAAGAGTAACTTAAAAATCATAATATAGTTAAAAGAAGCCATGGGAAAGAGAAAGTGATCTATCATCATCATCTCCAAATCCCCAATGATTATGGATGCATCGACTCTTCAAACTTATAGGAAAATACTCAATTGATGGGCTGCTCGCGAATTAAGGGTCATATCAGGATCAGTAGGCACAACCATGATTGACACACAAGAAGACACAATCAGCAAAGTTGAGTACATACATCACAACATAAACCTAGCATGATACTATTAAGCAGTAAAACATGATCAACAATAAGATAATAAAACAACAACTCATGACAGTAGACTTGACTTCAGTACAAGATACTTCATTAATAAATTGAATAGTTAATGGATCGAGTTGTCCAACCAAACCTTGTCTTCAATTGAGAAGACGAATTATGGGCGCGAGTCCATAATTCCCATGACCAACGATATCGAGGTACTAATTATAAAGAAATAGGGCATGGTGATCAATCCGCCTCCAAGAAAAGTCATGGGCTACCACCATATAATCCAACTCATACTAGTCCAAACTTCAGAAGTGCACAAGTTTAAAGCTATTGCTATCCATTTTTACTTTAAGTAATAATATTCTATCTAATGTTGGACTCTAACAAAGACAACGGACAAATAACATGGATACAACAAATTCTAGATTTTGTCTTGGGATCAAACATCTTGATCAAACAAATCCATTTGACCAAGAGTTAATCCTCAATTTATTTGTTGACTAAAATCAACAATAAAAATGTCCGAAGGCAAAGATAAAACTTACCCTACAAAGCCCTCGGTCTTTGCAAAGTAAAAAAATAATAATAATGATACCAATTTCAACTTACCCACAAAGTCCTCGGCTTTTGTGAAGTAATAAAATGATCATAAGGTAAACAATATAAATAAACCATGATCCAATAACAAATATATTTATTGATCCCTCAGGCGAATTAATAAATAAATACCCCTTCCTAGATATGCTTGAATCAAAACATCCATTCAAGCATGTAGTAAATAAACATAGCTATTAGCATGATCAACAACACGTCATTCCATATTTTAAAGACACGTATGAACCATAAAAAGGTTCCTTATACATGATAATACTCAAAATCTTAACCTTAGGACATGATACTAGTCGAACACATAAGGACATGTACGTACTTTGTGTAGACAAAATGAGAGGCTACTTTAGGAACTCTAGAAATCACTCAAGACAAATTCTCCGCCTACCAGATACCAAAAAATTCACAAACTAATACTCTAATTAGTTCACAACAATTATAATTATTTTAAAATACTTTTAAACTCGTTTTAAAATCTTTCAAAATACTAAAGTTTCAACCTTTAACATACTTTAATATAATAGTACAAAAGTAGTCTTTCAAAACCTTAAAAATCCATACTTAAATATTTAAATCTCACTTTAAATTTATTAATTAATAAATCTTAGATTATAACTTGAAATTATAATTTATAAAAATCAGAATTTTATTCATTAAAACAACAAAGTAATAAGATTTATTTATTAAACATGAAAAATCAAAGATTTAACTAACGAAACTAAATAATAAATATCATAGAGGAAAAAAGAATGAAAAATAACTGAAACGAATGAAGAGCAAGAAATTAAAACCGAAAAAAAAGAGAAGGAGGCGGCGGCGGCGCGTGTTGTGGCGCGTGCTGCCACGAGCGGTTACTACTGGGCGGCTGACGAGCGAACAAAGGAGAAGAGTGTGATGCGGTGCTGCTCTGCAGCGAGAAGAGAAGAGAGATCGAGTGAATCAATGAATTGCGGATTTTTACGAGAGATGCCCATTGATCATGATTAGGGCTGCAACTCGTAGTCAGCGCCAGTGGTCCCGGTTCCTACAAATGGTTGCGGTCAGCTCGAAGTGCTATTTATGTCGATTTCAGATTAGTTTATTTTAGTGTTTAGTATACATACTTTGACGTTTTTCTTTGTAATTATCCAGTCTTTTATTATTAGAACACATAGTGTCGCTCTAAATACATTGCTTTTGCTAAAGTTTTGAAGATCGAAGACACTGGATTCGCCAGTTTAATTCAAGTACCAATTAATCTAAGTTTGGTTTCTCTATTACCCTCTATGTATATATCAATTATGTATTTTGATTATGCTTATCTATTGCCATAATTAGTGAGTAGTTCTATTTCGAATACTGAGTTGACCCCTAGCATGGATTGATCGCTTTATTCCTTTTAGTTCTATGTTATTGAATTGTATGATTAGGGTTTGGCAAGTTCAATTTCATTATCAAATTGCATCATTATTAGCCCTAGTTTTTGTTGTCAATGAGAATTGGAATTTTTTAGGAAATCTTCGTAGCATTATTGTTATTTCATTAATTTAATTCATTAACAAAAGTTGGGACTCAATGTAGATGGGCTTGTCATTGGCCGAGATTCTCACTATTTTTCACGAGAAAATAGTGAGAATTGAGATTTGGAAATTAGTTGGCGTTATTTCTTAATGCATCTGATTTTGTATGCTAGCTATGAAAATAAGAAACATGCATATTAGTTAGGCCTTTGGTCATCACGAAAGTAGTTTTAAGGTAGTTTGTTTTCGAAGGAATGTCATCTCTCCTAAGTGATCATTCATTAATTGGAGTGTAAGTTGTGTCTAGTCAATTTCATGTTATTGGTGATGCTCAATTTAGTGCTTTGATATCATCATTATTACGATCATGCTTCTTAGTTTAGAGATTAGTTTCAATAAATTTAATCATCGATAAAAAATCGTGTAGATATTTCATAGTCCTGAGTCGATTAGTGTTTAATCTTGCACCTCCTTATGTTCGACCTGTTAGTGTACAACATCGTTTGCTTCCAGTATTAAACTTAATTAACCAAACCCCATGAAAGCAAGCATCTTTTTTACGGCTTCAAAGCAACTTTAAAAGCCTGAAATAGTTGATTTAAAAGAAATCAAGGCAAAAAGTGATGATCTACAAAGGAAGAGTAGATTTGGAAGTTTTCACACTTAGGGCTTAGGTTTAAAAAACCATGGGTCAGCTAAATGGGCGTAAAAAAACACCCTTTCACTCTTTTTGGCGGTTGAGAGGATGGCCTCCACCAACGACAAAGGAAGACGAAAATGATCGAATAGATAGAATAGGTTGAGGGAGGCGGTGGAGGTGGCAAGGGTTAGGGGCAGAGGTATTTTTTAGAGAGAGGAGAGAGCTCTTCTCTCTAGAAAACCCATCCATTGGAAATAAGCTAATAATAATCATTCTTCACTCATAAGTCATAACCATGGGAAATTGGAGTTTTTGCACAATTTGAAGTATTATTTAGGGTGCGTTCTTTTCGTCAGATTTGCTTTTAACTATTCTTATACTACATGATCAAAACTTTCAAAGTTGATCTAAACTTAAATTTCTGATTTAGTCTGAATTTTCCTTATCAAATCTAATTTGAATTTATGTGGACTTATTATAGTTGTTTTTTGCTTCTAATAATTTCTTAATTAAGTTGAACTTTACTTGATTTGATCCTTTCTAAAATAAGCACTATAGTTTTAAAGAACAGATGCTTAGTAGTAGCTAACGATTATTTAAAATGAAAACATATATTTCATTGGAATCTATAAATGATAATTAAAAATTGTCCTCAATTAATAATGCGTTAACTCATAGTATATGATCTATTTATGCTGGGAAACTTGATCAATTTAATTTAATATTATTAATACAAAGTATGATGTAGGTCTAAAATTGCTCCATTTAGCTTTTATCCTCCTCTCATTACCGCCAAAAACCAATGGGAGAAACAAAAAAAGAAAATATTCCAAAGATAAAATACGTTCTTCTTTTTTAAATAAAAACAAAAAACTGATTCTGCATCCCAATACTTAGAACTTCCCACTCAAAGAAGATATAACTTCCCACACATAGGGTAATAATGTGGCGGTTATGACTCATGAAATATCAAGTCGCTTGCGAATTCCTAACTTGCTCCACAATTTGGTTGTTAACTTATAGTAACTTATTTCATAGTGTAATAACACCATCACCAAATTTTACACGATGCTTTTGTTCGTAGAGATGTTATTGTCCAACAATGCTTACTTTATATGGGTGTTTTCCAGGTTATATGCGTTGATGCTACTCTAATAAAGATGAATGGACTTGCTACAATTGTGGTCAGAAATTTTATTTTTAGGTGGCAACTATTAGCACTAAGCATTTAATGATTGCGAGATTTTGCTTTTCGTGTTTGATGTACTTCGTGAATAAAATCATGCCAGGATTAGGTTCACATGACTGTTGGATTTCTGATTCATATGTGTATATCATTTGACCTTGATGTGTATCCAACATGAGTTTACAAAAATGAATAATGATCAATCTGGGTATTTTTACATTTTTTTTAATAAAGTTTATCTATCATAGTACTATCATATGTTTTGCAATGTGGGATTTTCTTTTTTTGGACATTGATGTTCTCCATGTTATGTGTAGCATGATTAGGTCATTATGAGTGATTGGTCTAACATACTATTTCATATTAATATTAGATATATTAACGTAGTAGCTAATGTAACTTTCTATATTTCGCATGCGTCGCATGCAGATAAGCCTAGATATAAGTTTAATACTTTTAAAAAAAGATTCGTAAATTTGCCAAACCATTACACTTATCCGGGATAAATGCGGAGTATATAATAACATAAATATTTTCCATAATAAAAACCATCTCATTTCAATAATTATGTTCTTTTCATAGGTTTACAACAATCAAGATTTAAAAAATAATGTCTGAACAAATTTACATTTAAAACTTTAATATCAATTTACACTTCATAACTCATGGCATCACCCGAGGTAAAAAATTATATGCTACATGTTTTACTTAAATATTAATGGTACAACTTTAAAAGTTTTAAATCTCAAACTATATAGTAAATAGAATTACATCCGAAACTTAAATAACAAATTACACATCATGACTCGCATTGATCTGACAAAAAAAATTAGTTTGTAACCTTTTCACTATCTAGATACCCATACCCTGTGCAAATACTAGTTCCTATAAAAGTCGAGTAACCGCTTTATCTTCAAGCATAGCTTCAACAGCTCTCCTACCGGAAACCAAGGCCCCTTCAAATGTAGCACTAGTTTGATAGTCCCCACACAAATATAACCCGAACCCGTCACCTACTCTCGGGTTCTTTACCAAGTTAGTTGGCGGGCTTTGATTAGGCTGTGCAAACTTGACCCGATAAGTCCTCAAGTGCTTCCAACTCTTAACAATAGACTCCCCAAACCATTCGAAGAGCTCTTGAAGCACTTGCTCAATCAACTCGTCCTCAGACACATCCTCAAACAACCCGATCAAAGACACCGACACCAATGCTTTTTCGGGCGGGCCGTATGACTTAGCAACATTGGTGGCGAAAAACATGTTGTTAACAATCCCACGGCCCGACCCATTTAGGAACAAAACCGGGTCCGATGTAGGGATTTTATCCTTATCCAACGTAAAATACAAACAGACCGTACTCCGACTCGGATTTTTATCACCCGGTTTACTTATTCCTTTTAGCAAATTTCCCGCTAAAAGGTTTTCGAGTTCAGGTTGTTCAACAGCTAATATAACTCCAATCTCACTCCTTAAAGTCTCTCCATTACCTAACCTCACAATTACAGATTTATCTTCATCTTCATCAATTTCAATGGAAATCACCCTAGAATTCAACCTAATACAATCTTGAGGCAATTTAGAGGCCAATTGATTCGGAATCTCACCGATTCCTTTCGCAGGAAGTGTATTATCACCCAACGCAAGACACTTGAATATGAAATCAAACAATCTCGAAGTAGTTTCAAGTTCTCGATCGAAGAAAACTCCTCCGAAAAACGGCCGGAAAAACCTATCAATTATCGAATCAGAAAATCCAGAACTTCTAAGCAGTTCAATCATAGGAATCTCATTAGAAAGGAAGATTTCCTCATCTGATTTCAACAAAACCCTAATTCTAGCCAATCCGATGAGAAGTTTGTCAAGAACAGTACCAATGGGGTTAGATAGGGAACCGATGGAGTCCCAGAAATGGCGGAGAGGATCAGCGACGGTGTGGAAACCACCATTGTAGTAGACGCGAGCTCCAGAGTAGAAAGTTTGGAGGTTTAAGGAAGAGTAATCGAGAAGTTTGTTTGCTTCAGGGTAGGAGTTGATGAAGATTTGGAAGCCTCTGTCGAGGAGGAAGCCGTCGACGGTGTCTGTGCGGACACGACCACCAATGGCGTCCGAAGCTTCGAGGAGGAGGAATGGGACGCCGGATGAGTGGAGGTGTGTGGCTGCTGAGAGGCCTGCAAGCCCGCCGCCGATGATGATTGCGGTTTTGGGATCGTTGTGGATAGCGAAGCAGCGGTGGCGGCGGCCGAGGCGGTGGTGATGATGGTGGAGAAGATGAGGATCTGAGGTGGTGGAGAGGAATGGGATAGAGAGTGAGGTCAAGGTGGAGATGATCATTGGATTTGGATAACGGTATTTGGATTTTGGAGGATAAGATTAGTTAAGACTTTTCTTCTTCAAATTTTTGTTATTTTATTTTTGTTATTTTTCTTTTTCTTTGGGATACTTTGGGGGTTGTATGTCGATTATGATTGTGTGGTTCATCACAACTATTATAAATTTCTTCCGATAAAAAAAACTACTATATATTTCTCTTTGATTTTTTGTAGTTTTATTTATTTAAAATCTAGTGTTTTGGTCAATGGTTAGCCAAATGTATATGGATATCCGTAGGGTGTCAGTGGGTGGGTTTTGTAGAGACCCGCCTCGCATCTGCCCTAGCTAGGTGGGGATGGGGGAAGGTTTCGCAGGTGATGGGGCGGGGATGAGAATGAAAACAGTACCCATTGTGGGTGATGGGGCGGGTGTGGATGTTAGATTGGCCCCGCCCCATCCCTGCTCACCCGCCGGTCCGGCTTTATCCCCGTGTCTTGAAGAAATTTATTTTTTAATGTTATTAATCTTTTTTAAAAGTTTTTACCATTTGTTTCTCTAGGCGGAAAAAATTTAGTAAACCGGCGTTGGGACGGGGATGGGGCAGAGATGAGATGGGGGTTGCGGAGGGTCTAGCGGGGGTGAGGCGGGTATGGGGATCCACGCGGTGATGGAGCGAAGATAGTTTTTGGTGTGTCCCCATTGGGGCGGGGAAGGGGATAAGATTTCCCCCCGGGCATGGGTGATGGGGTGGGGGATGCGGATGAGTTTTTTAGGCAGGGATGGGGATAGGAATGCCAACATCCGCCCCACCCCGAACCATTGACATCCCTAGATATCCGTGTCTTTTGATTAGGTAGAGTACATACTCATAATCCAATATTATGTCCTACGAATTAATCCAGACACGAGTATTGTCGATGTTCTTCTCGTTTCTTGTCAAATTAATCCAACACCTTTGATTGAGGTTTACTTTCTTGCACTATTTTTTTTGGGTCGGTCTGAATTTTGTGAAATGAAATTGACCTAATTTTAGAATTGCAATTGACCAAATGGGATTATTGTTTATTTAATTATCCAGCATTCATAAGAGTGTCTTTGATCAATTATAACCATCTCATTTGTCTCATATTGAAATCCTTCTGGGTGAATACATACTTCAGACTCTTACGATCGAGTCCAGATCGTGGGACGGACGATCTAGACTCCTTACGATCAGTGTTCTTCTGTTTCTATTACATATGTGGAAAATAGTGGATATTTTTGTCTAATGTTCCAGCAGAGTATTCTCGGAATCATGTAGAACGGGAGACACCAATGTTTTTATATAACATGATACATGGTTCTTCTCTGAATCTATCTTATTATTTGAAATTCCTAATCTCTATAATTTACCTTAATTTGCGATTTGTGGCTTTCTTATTTTTTCTCCGACGTGATTCATATGATGTTGCATGGTTTCTCTGTGACATAATATTTTATTATTAATAACTATGTTTTAGACCGTGCACGGGATATTTCATATAGTTTATTTATATATATAATATATTGGATTATGTTTGCGTTAGAAGTAAAAAATGTTTAAGATATTACGTACATTTTACGATATTTTTTCTTATAACCGTGTGCCTATGGCGTACAAAATAGATAAAAAAAATTGAATGAAATATTATTTACGTAAAAATTACTACCTAATAGTTAGATATGTTATGTAATGTAATTTAGTAGTAATATAATAATATGAATGATTGTAAAATAAAATAATACTTAATTATATAATATCTTAATAACAATGATAATATTGTAGCTATCAGATATGGCTTTTTTCCCTTTATCCTTCCTTCATTGGGGAATTAGAAAAGGATGATGTGTCCTTGCTTAAACGGATATAAAGATTCTTCATGGCCCATGATATTGGGGCACGAGCTACTAATCACATCTTTACTAGGATTAGTTTTGCTATAGCTAAAGGAGTGGGGGACGCTTTCTCGGCTTCCCCTCTTTCTGACAACGCCGACCCTCCCCGTCCGTTGCGCCTTGTTTTTTTGACCGGCCTATCTTCTTTCTATAAGCAAACTCCCTCCGGCCGCAGGAAGGAGATAAAAAAAAGGGAGGGCCTGAGCCCTTTCTTTCTTAGAATCGAATTCTAAACCAGCGCTGCTTGATGCGGGATTTACGATTGGGAGCATCCCCGGGCAAGAGTTCAACTCACAGTTCAGCCTTCGTCAATCACACTAAAGCAGAGCACCCAACTATGGCAAGGCCTCCTTAAGGGTTAGGTTAGTAAATCTGGCTCGAGACGCGTTCGTTGACAAAACCCGGCGCAACAGTTGGCTGGACCTCTAGGGGTAAAGCACTGTTTCGGTGCTGGCTCAGGAGAAAATCTACCAGCAAAAGTCCAGGGTTGATTGGCTTAGACTTGGTGATTTGCAAACATTTTCCCTTAGTTAAGTTTCTTTAGAATCTTCTATGCCTTCCTCACTCTCACCTGAGTGCAATTACTCTTCTTTTCAAATTCTCTCAACTGTTGGCGCTGACCTTTCGGAACAAGGAAAATCCTACATAAGCGCGTGACACCGGGTTATATTGTAGGTTCGAGCCCTACTAAGCCTACTACCCTCTTCTCTTCACCCGAAACAAGGCAGCCGAAGTCCCCGCCGGGAAATGGCTATCCGGTATCCGAAGTATGAAAGTCAAAGGCCTGGACCAGATAGTATCTCGGCTTCCCACTAACTTTTTGTAGATATTTTAAACTTGTTTATAATAATAATAAATAAAAAAATAATACTACTACTAATAATAATAAGAAGAAGAAGATTCTTATCAAATACTTTCTCCTTTTTATAATGATTTACCGACTTTCCGTTTTTATCCATTTTTTAAGTTCTACCAACTTTTATTTCCTAAAATGACAAAGTTTTATTCCCTTTTCACATTAATTTACCAAATTATTGGGTCCATATAATTCTACATTGTTTCACAACCACATTATCTCTCCTATTTAAATAGAAAAGGGACCAGATTTACACCATTTCTCCTCTTTCCCTTGGTTTTTTTGTAGTAATAGTAAGTAAGTAGATCATTATGAAACTGAGGGAAATAATTGAAGTTAATAATTATTACCACCTCATTAACTTTTGGGTACGTTTCTTTTAAATCTGCATACTCTTACTTTTTCTATATCTGGTGACATGTCGCGTGTAATTTTTCCTCTTTTAGCACACAAGTGCTCCACTTTATTAATCTAATTATTCACTTGAAGCTGTCTGCTTTTGAGATTTGCTCGTCTAGGTAAACCATTCTAAAGTAGTTGCCATACAAAGAGTTTGATTTTCGGGTGAATGTATATATTCCATATCAAAGCATACAACCACTTTGGAGATTGAAAAAAGGTCGGGTAATGAGCGAGCTAGGTGAAAGACTTAACCGTGAATTTCCCCGAGGAAGTAAGACCCCAATAGAAAGTGACTTTTTGTGGCTGAGAAGGAAGCGAAATCCCTTCTATTCTAAAGCAGATATGAGGGAAAGAAGAGTTTGCAACATTACAGAGTTCAGTGTCATGTTCGGATAAATGACATCCCTAACTTTAAGGTCTAAAGTAGGGATGGTGGATGCTTCTATGTTAAGCATTTCGATGAGAATAGTATGGCCACACCAGTTGTCTAACCAGAAGAATATATCTGATCCGGACCCGACTTTCCACCGGATCCCACTTCGAATTAAATCTCGCATTTGCAAAACTGCTCTCCAGGCTGGGGAGTCACTGGGCTTGGTTTGGTAGTCGAAGAAGGATCTATGTTGTAAGTATTTCTTATGCATCACTTCTGCCCATTTATTAGAGGGGTGGGTCAGAATTTTCCAAGCAAGTTTAGCTATCATGCCTTGGTTCATATGCTTAGTCTTGCGTAGACCTAAGCCGCCCATTATTTGAGGTTTGCAAATTTTATCCCAAACTATAAGAGGATTACCAGTTTCATGGTTGGGACCTTTTTTCCAAAAGAAATTTCGGTTGGCATCCAATTTATTGGTCGTAGAACTTGGTAGTTTGGCAGTGGCCATCGTAAAAATCGGGATCGCTTCTAAATTACTTTGGATAAGAATTTTTCGCTCTGCTTTAATGAGGAAGGAAGTCGTGCAAGAGTTTAAGTGTTTGTCCGTCCTAGTGAGTAGAGAGTGAAAGTCTGAAACAGAGCTTGTATGCGACGAGAAATGTCGTCCTAAACACTGGCCAAGAGACTGTTTAGGGTACATGTTAAAATGGCTGGCAACAAGCGATTGTGTATTCGAGGGTGTTTTTTTCGAGAAGAAAATTGATGACTTATGGAAATTAATGAGTTGCCCAGAAGTCTCACAGAAATTCTCTAGAATATTTTTGAGGTTGTGGCTTGCTGATGACGTGGCTTTGCAGAAGAGAAGGCAGTCATCAGCAAAAAAGAGACCAGGGATCTTTTGAGTTCCGGGGCACAATCTAAACCCAATGTCATATTTCTTGGCAGAGGAGGCAAAAGCTAATTGTCGTGCTAAAACTTTCATACAAATGATAAAAAGATACGGGGACAGGGGGTTACCCTGTCTTAACCATCGAGAATGAGTGAAAATGCCTGTGTTCGAATTATATATTGTTATTGCGTATGAAACCGATGTGACACAAAATTTTATCCATTGTATCCATTTTTCATGGAAACCGAGGAGCGAAAGTGATTTGAAGAGAAAATCTCATTCAATACGTTCGTAGGATTGTTCCATATCCAATTTTAATGCGTATCATCCTGTCTTATTTTTGGATATCTGAAAGGTGTTCAGATTTTTCTGAGGAATTAAAATATTGTCATGGATTTCGCGGACTTGTACAAAGCACTCTTGAATGGATTAATGAGGTTATTGAGTATAGGTCGTAATCTATTAACAAGGATTTTTGCAATTATCTTGTAAATAGTTATGGAGAGACTAATCGGTCGAAAGTGTCTTGAATATTCGGGATAGCAAGTTTTCGGAATCATACACAAGAGCGTGTGGTTGATACTCCTTAGAAAATGACCATGATTGAATAAACTTTTAATTGTAAGACAAATGTCATTCTGAACGAGGTTCTAGTAGCTCTGTAAAAATTTGGAGCCAAAGCCATCTGAAACTGGGCTTTTTGTCAGGTCTATATCGATAGGGCACAACGAATTTCTTCGTCTATTATAGGGGCAGTAAGGGTTACATTATCTTCATGTGAAATATAATGAGCCAGACAAGGAATGATGAGATTACGTTGGTGATGGTGGTCAGAAGTTAAGCATGTTCTTTTGAAAGTATGATGTATTTCTTTGGGATCGTCTACCCATTGATCCAGGTCATTTCGTATTTTGAAGATGTGTTGTTTCTTTTGTCTCGAACTAACTTTTTCATGAAACAAATTTGAGTTACGATCTCCTTTTGTCAGCCAATTCTTGATGTGTCACATTTATATATAATTTTTAGATGCATTTAGATTGAATTTAGAACTCCTTTTTGAGCATTTAGGTGCATAATGACATGAATTACATAAGTTGTGCTCTACTACTCCCCGTTCGTGTGTTTCGATGATTTTCTGGTTATTTTGATACAAATTGATCATGAGTATCAGATATCTAGCCTATTAATCATTGAAGATGAAGGTAGCTTGCACAAGGATCACAATGTATCCGTTTGGGACAATTTTGAGTTGGAGTGAAGCAAAGAGTTAGTGAATGAAGTGCCAAAACTGACACACCTTCACTATTTTCATTATAAATTTTGATAGAAAATTGATAATCAAGAAATTCCAATTGGGTTGTATTTTAGACTTCAAGATCTTTCCAATGATATGTCACACGCCCCAACGGACTTCTGGTTTGAGAGATATGGCCTTCGCAAGTTGACGCAAAATCGCCAGAAATTGGCTCAACCCGATCGGGCAAGAAGGACCCGATCCAATCGGGTGGGCCTTCTTAATGCTGCCGCTGCTTTATTCCAAGGAAAGAAGAGATTTGAAGTTGGGTCATTTTGTACCAACCCGATGCCATAGGGCAATGGTTGCCCGATCGGGGCCGAAACCCTGATACCCGATTGGGTGGATTCGCCCGATCGCATCGGGTGAAGCCCATTTTATTTTGTGAAGGAAATTAACATGGCCCAAAATTTGTGCCAACCCGATGCCATAGGGCAATGGTTGCCCGATCAGGTTGTA
Organism: Patellifolia procumbens; assembly: GCA_947645195.1. NCBI lineage: Eukaryota > Viridiplantae > Streptophyta > Magnoliopsida > Caryophyllales > Amaranthaceae > Patellifolia > Patellifolia procumbens. The sequence goes on from CANSGD010001405.1 coordinate 1,424,818, forward strand.
CCAACCCGATGCCATAGGGAAACCACCGCCCGATCAGGTACCGGGCTCGCGGAGCCGAAATTCTATCTTTTTTGTATATCGTTTTTAATTAGATTTTGGGGCTATTATAAATAGCTTTCCCTCATTATTTTAGACACACTTTTTATTCTGTTTTATTTATAATAGGTCTTAGCTTAGTTTTAGAGAGTTTTGTTTAGATTAGATACTTTAGATTAGTGTAAAGGTGATTGAACCTCGAATTTGATTTCAATAAAAGTAGGGTTATTTGTCAAAAACTACCTTTTATTATGGACATTGTAGCTTTAACTACCTTTTATAATTTTTTTTAGTTTTACTACCTTATATAATTTAAATTTATAGGTATCACTACCAAAACCAGTTTCAGGCCAAATTTTAGTGGTTTTCCGTCATCTTCTTCATTTCCCCCCAATTTTCCTTCGATTTTCTCATTCAATCCATCCTTAATTCATCAAATTGGGGGAAATTTAAAGATTCTTTTCAATTAACCATTCATTTGGGCATTAATTCGTGATGACGGAAAACCACTAAAATTTCCCCCAATTTGATGAATTAAGGATGGATTGAATGAGAAAATCGAAGGAAAATGGGGGGAAATGAAGAAGATGACGGAAAACCACTAAAATTTGGCATGAAACTGGTTTTGATAGTGATACCTATAACTTTAAATTATATGAGGTAGTTAAACTAAAAAAAAATTATAAAAGGTAGTTAAAGCTATAATGTCCATTATAAAAGGTAGTTTTTGCCAAAAAAATCCATAAAAGTATTTCTTTCCGTCAATTGGTATTCTTCTCTACACTTAATCTCTTTAATTACTTTGATTGCTTAGTTTAATTATTTAATTGATTCATGATGTTGAAATTAGGGTTTCTTGTTAGAATTGTTATTATTGATTTAATTATGTGTGAATAGTTTAATTTCTAGGGATTTGGTGAGGGAAGCCATGTTTATACCTTGATTATTTGAATTGCTATTAGTTTCTAGGGCTTGATGAGATCGATTATGGTGTGATTTGTTCTTATTGAGTAATTAATGTTATTGCGCAGTTTCATTGATTGTTTGAGGTTATTAATTATTTGCACAGATCCGTCTTACTTTTGGAGGCCTAGTACACATTAGTAATTCTGATTATGTTTGTGAACATGCTGCATATGTTGAATTATGGGCGTTGACACTTAACCATAGCTTGACACTGCTCTAATCTATCGATTCTTGGCCTAAGTTCTGATAGTTGTTTGATCCTTTGATTGGTATAAGCATGGTGGACCGAACTAATTCCCTAGACCTTTATTTCATAGATTAAAATCTCTCTTTATATTGCTTTCTTTAGTCTAATTAGTAGTCCAGGTTATTCCTATCTGATTTTGTCTGAAGTAGCTGTTTAGCTAAATATTAACTTAGATTTCCGTCTCTCTGTAGATTCGACCCTACTTCCCCTGACTATCATTGTGAGAGGACTTAGGATTTATCTTTGACTAGGTGATACGACTTTAGCTTGTCAATTCTTACGAGCATATTTACTCCAATATGATTGGTCAAAAGACAGTAGGTTTTCACGTTGCCTTAATACTCTATGAATGTGTTGGTCAATATGTCCATTGACTTGACCTGCAATGATTTGGGTCTCTATATTTTGGATTTTTTTTGAATATTAGCCTCTAACTTTTTCTGTGCATGATCAAAGTTATCCTTGTGTCAGGCTTTGAGATCAACTTTTGACGATTGGAGTAGAACCGAGAACCAGGAATATAAGTACGCCAGTGTTTGGTAATAATTTGATTAACCTATGGCTTATTGATCCATGCTTTCTGGAAGCGGAATCTGTTTGAATTAGGATAAGCTTGCATGTTGAAGTTTAGGATGATAGGGGCATGATCAGAGCATGAGAAAGTATATTAGTTATGTAGGAATTGGTGAACTCCGCAGACCACGAGTGCGAGGCCAGAATTCTGTTTAAGCGTTCATATACTTTGTATTGATAAACGTTCTTTTTCCATGTGAAAGGGTAACCATTGAGCTGAATGTCTGTTGCATGGAGTTGATGCAAAAAGTTTTGGAGTCCATTACATCTAGAGGGGTGGCTGGAATACCTCCTCTTTTATCGTGGAGGTACAACAACTCATTAAAATCACCCATTAGGACCCATGGTTCAGTAAGATGACGAAAAAAAGAATGTAGCTCATGCCAAAAAAAAGATTTTTCATTTTGTTGGGCTAGCGCATAAATACTAGTGACCCAGAATGAAAACTAGGTTGGTCTGTATTTCAGATAAAGATGAGCAAGACGGGTAGTTAAATTATAACTGATAACTTCACAAGTGATATAGTTCCATAACACCCATAGGCCACCGCTATGGCCCTGGGGTGGAATACATTCCACGTTATCAAATTGAAGGAACGTTTTAATTCAAGAAATGTTAACGTTAGAAGTCATTGTTTCTAACATAAAGACAATATCCGGTCGATGTTTTTTACAAGAAAGTTTAGTTCAAATAATGCATGGGGTTTTTTTGCCCCTTGAATATTCCAACTTAGAATTTCATTTGACAAAGTGGACATAAGAGGTGGGGGGCAGAGAAATTGATTATAAAATAACGACAGAATGAAAAGTAGCGAGTTGTCGTACTTGAATGACAGAACACATATTTAAAGAAAACGAGCTTATTGCATTGCAAAAGACGTTAAAGCCAAAACTGGGCCGATACCCAAAGTGGTTCCAAATATATAAATTGAAGATGACGGGCACGACATGAAGCCAATCCCAACACAAAGTATAATACAACATATACTCGAACATATAAGCAACATATATATGATGCACAAGCAGAAATCGTGTATAGAGAGAAAGAATGAAGAGAGATAAACAAGAGAGAGAAAAAAGAGAGAGAATTAGAGTCCCAAGAAAACGAAAAAAAAGAAAAAGGAAAACAAAACAAGAATCTCATCTCAGCCACCCAATTCCCCAAAACCCTAGTGCAAACTACCCTACACTGCCGCTCCCTCTACTGCTTCTTCTCCCATCAAAACAAAGCTACCTCCCAAATCTTCATCATTACCTCCCAAAAATCCAAAATCAGGAAAATAAACTCTGCAACTTCCTTCTCTTCAATCAGAAAATTTTCAAAAAGATCTTTTTTCCAAGCACCAATACACAGAAACAACGATTCACCTTCCTCCTCCATGGTCAGCTGATTTCCTTCTTGGAATCAAGCAAAAATACATCATTATTTTCAAAGATCTCCTCCTCCTTGGCGTGCAATCAAGAACAAAACCTATTCTGGCATCTACAATCTAAATATCTAGATTTAATGGATTTTTTAATCCATCCTCAGCCAATCCAAGCTAAGTTATTCCAATCTCTTCTCTTTATTACCTGTTTAATTACTTCTTGGTGTCTACTTAATCTTTACTGCTCTTTACTTTCTGAAATTAATTACTATTGCTTGCAACTTGCCCTCTTAATTGCGTCCCTTGTTCTTCCTGTTTGCTGCTTGTTCTCTCTGTTGCTTGTAATCAGTTTTACAAACTGTAGTTTCTTCTTAACTAGTTTAACTAATCTTACTTACTGGCCTAGTTTCTCCCTAAGGTACTCTTATTTCAACCTCTATAAATACGCTAACCCCTCAAACACTGCCTTCACTTCTCAAATTTCAAACTCTTCTTTTTCCCTCTTTTACTCTCTCCAGTTTCCTAATTCTAAGTTCAAATACTCTCTCTTCATGTCTGATACTCCTCTTAAGAAAGATTATGCCTCCACCCTCAAATCCCCTCACCCTAATGCTACCTTGCCCTCTTGCTCTGAGGGGGCAGGTCAACCTCAATCTCAACCTATGGATCATGATTCAAATCTCCCCAATCCAAACTCCACCAGCAACACAACCAATCTCGCAGGTGGTAGTATCTCTGATAATGCCACAACAATTCCCACTGGGTGTCCTAGCACTGACAACACATCGTTTGAGAGTCCACCTCCACCCACAATAACCATAGCAGCTCCTACTCTGGATGAAGTTGAACTTCAACTCCACCATTCTCAATGCCTCTTAGGTAAGCTGTGGGGTCAACCTATTCATACTCAAGCTGTTAAAAAAAAACTCTATAAAAGTTGGGACTTCATTCATAGTGGTTTAACTATTAAGTACTTTGCTAATGGCTGGTTCACAATCTTCTTTGCTAATCCTCTTGATAAAAAGGATGTTTGGGAAAAACGACCTTGGTTTATCCAAGGCTTGAACTTTGTTTTAATTCAGTGGCAACCTGAGTTTAACCCCTTCATTAATGGTATCACTAAAGTTGATCAATGGATTAAAATTCCATTTCTCCCTAATGAATACTGGACTCTCCCCCACCTCACTACTATCACTAGACAAATAGGAACTTTGGTAAAATTGGATAAGTACACTCAAGAAAACAATGATAAAGCTCAATTTGCTAGGGTGTGTCTCAACATAGACATCACTAAGCCAGTCCCAAGATCTATTACTCTGGTCTCTCCTAATAATTTCAAAACTGAGTATTTTCTTTCTTATGAGGGAGTACATGAGGTGTGTCCTCTGTGTGGTCACCTAGATCACACACTGCACAATTGCCCTATGAAACCAGCCCCATGTTTGGAGCTTGTTGTAGCCAAACTAGAGGCTAGTTCCATCCATCCTGCTGCTTCAGGCCCCAGCCCCAACTCTGATGGAGGCTGGTTGTATGTAATGCCTCAGAGAAGGTCTGGGCCTAGAATGCCAGGCAGATACTCATACAGAAACAGGCACCCTCATTCTCATTCTAGGGCTGTTAATACTACTGTTACTCTGTCCTCAGCTGGTGCTACTCCCATTTATAACACAACTCACCACTCTCATCATAACTCCCCCTCTCTTAATAACACTACTGCTATCAGTCAATCAAATCAGATCCATCTGCATAATGCTTTTGAATCTCTCAGTGAATTTCAAATCACCAACAATGCTACTTTCCATCTCCCACTGCCTGTTCCAATCTCTGAGGAAGTGGAGGATGATGCTACTGATGCAGCATTTCTGGCAGCTCTAGGTGTTATTCACCACAATCCTCATTTGGACTTTGATGCCTCCATGGATGATATTCTGTCCAACCAGGACAACCCTGCTCACTCTTCAAACACCAGAGAAAGTCTCAAGAAACGCAAATGTTCAGATGATGCTGCAACCTCTTCTTCCCCAGCTCCATGATTAATGTCTGTTGTACTGTCCTGGGTCTTTTGCAACTGCTTAGTGCAGTAGTTTTTGGTGTTCAGTTTTTTTGTACTCTGTTGGTTACTTTTTTATTTTTCTTTCAGTTCTTCTTCTGTCACCCTAGCTTAGTGGTAGTTTTGTATCTCTTCTTTCTCTGTTTCTTTTGTCAACCATGCTGTAATTCTCCTATGAGCTTTAATGATAAGCTGGTTGTTATTTTGGCTTACTTTTTTAGTATTTCTTTAATTTCCCCCCTCCCTCACTTTTGTGTTGATTTCACTTCCATTCTTTTTCACAAGCATTGCTACTGCAAGAACCTTTACCTTTCCTTGTCTAGGACTCTCCCTCTCCTTTACTTTAAGTTCTTACTGCATCTCCTCCTGTTATTGTTCTTGTGTATGTTCTCACTTTTTTTTAGTCTTTGGAATAATTGCCCTCATGCTGCTTGCTGCCTTCTTTATAGCTTTAAAACTTCTTTTAGTTCCAGTTTTTGGTGTGTTATTACTCCTCTGGTGCAACTGATTACTATTCTGTATTTTACCTCCCTCCCCCCTATTTTAATTTCCTACTATAGTTGGTTGTGCTACTTGCTAACTGGAGATCCTCCCTATAGCTGCATGTACAATTAGAGTGTCTCTTATCTCCTTACTTTTTGATAGCTCATAGCTTCCTGGTTATTATGCAGTTGAGATCTCTCCCCCTCTCTTTTGGAGGCAACACTGATGCACAGAGGCTGGCATATTACCCCTCTGTTTTGAAGCAAGCTGCCACCTTGTCTGGACACACTAGATCAGAATTCAAAGTCACTGGTGTTCATGGCTTCCAAGGCAATTGGCCACATTATAGTTTCTATTTTTGTTTTAGTCTCTTCTTAGAGTTGAAATATGCTACCCACTTTGCTCTCAATTGTAACCTCTTTATGTTTTTCCCCACTTGTTTCTTTACCATGTATTTTGTAATTAATTGTTGGACAAATTTAATCATCAAGGAAAAAAAGGAAACTACTAAAGGACCTGAATGCTTTAACGTCCATAATGCCCTGGAGTTGAAAGAGTACTCCATTAAAAATGTTTTCCAAAACTCGTTTTTCTTTTTTCCTTTACACTACATATTGGGTTGCTGCCCACCCATGTGTGCATTGGTTATTTCCAACCCTCACACTCATTTTTTAGGCTACAAAACGTCCTTTTATGATCGTTTAAAGAAAGACCTCTTCTCAAAACCACTGGTTTTTTTTATGAAGTGCATATCTTGGAACATCCAAGGAGGCAAGAGGCCTCAGGCTATAGCTGAACTCCTTTTCCTAAAACGCAAATTTAATCCAGATATTCTCTTTGTCCTTGAAACGAAAACTAATAGAGTTAATAGTATGAATATTCTTAAAAACCTTTCTTTTGACAACAAGATCATCATTGACCCGATAAACAACTCAGGGGGACTCTGGATATGTTGGAACAACACTAATATCCTAGTAACGAGTACCCATTGCTGCGATAGAACAGCCAATTTATTCTTCACTCACAGACAAACCAATAAGACGTGCCTAATTACTGGTATTTACGCACCAGCTCAGGAAGCCGACAAAGAGGCCTTTTGGTCTAATCTTTCTTCCTTCCTACAAACGCAAACCATTCCATGGATGCTCATTGGAGACTTTAATGAAATGTTAATCCCACAGGATAAGATAGGGGGTCGACCTCTTAGGCCAGCCAACTGCAACGCTTACCGAGTCTTATCACAACTCTAGGTGCAGTAGATATTCCCACCACGCAAAACGCCTTTAGTTGGAAGAAAACCCTTTCCAACACCATCATCTACGAAAAGCTAGATAGGGCGATCTGTAATCACGCTTTCGCAACCCTTTTCCCGCAAAGCTTTTCAGCTTACGGATTGTTTACGGTTTCAGATCACGCTCCTCTAGTATTCCATACGGAACCGTTCAACAAAGTTAATATCCGTCACTACCGATTCCAAAATGCCTGGGCTTTAGAAGAGGAATCCCACCATATCGTTTCTAAAGCATGGAACACCCCAGTCCAGGGCACTAGGTTCTTCTGCACTGAAAAAAAGCTACAGTGCACTAAGCAACTTCTAAAGGCATGGGCCCAGAAAAAATATAACCACTTTGTAAATAAGCTAGCCCAAAATCAAGACAGAATTCAAGAATTAGAAACTAAGCTATGGAACCAGCCTTATAATACCATCTTCATAGACCACATTCAAAGGCTCATCCGCCAACGTGAGAAACTCTTACTTTTCAAACAACAACAATGGGGGTTTCATAGCCGGAAACGGTGGCTTACCCAGGGTGATAGAAATTCCAGCTTTTTCCATAACAGAATGAAGAAAAGGGTCATCCACTCAAAGATTTACATAATCCGTACCCCGGGTGACATTTGGCTTCACGACGAAAAAGATATCAACCTCGAATTCGCACAAGCTTTCAAAAGTCTTTTTTCGTCCCCCCCGATCCAAGAGATATCTCACTCAACCATATAGCACTAGTTATTACCCCACAACAGTTTACAGAGCTCTTAGCCCCAGTCTCCGACAAAGAAATTAAAAGATGCTTTCTTTGACATGAACCCTAACAAGGCTCCAGGCTCCGATGGATTTGGTGCTAGTTTCTACCAGGCTTACTGGCCAATCATAGGTTCGGATATTTGCCCAGCTATCAAAGGCTTTTTTCACCACCGTTAGCTCTCCCCGACCATTAACCACACCCTCATCGCCCTTATACCCAAGAAAGACAATCCTGAGACTACTAACGATTTTCGCCCCATCAGTCTTATCAATTCTATTTATAAAGGCATCTCAAAAATTCTAGTTAACAGGCTCTCAGGGATCTTAAACGATATCATTAGCCACTTCCAAAATGCATTCACTAAGGGCCGCTCCATCCACGACAATACCCTGATAGTCCAAGAGGTTCTAAATTCTTTCCAAAAATCAAAGAATAAGACGGGTTGGTGCGCTCTAAAGCTTGACATGGAGAAAGCTTATGACCGTTTAGAATGGGACTTCATTTGGCATTGCCTGCAAGCCTACGGCTTCCCGGCCCAATGGATTGAACTCGTAAAATAGTGTCTCACCACAGTCTCCTACTCTATTATGGTTAACGGCATAACCACTGAATGGTTTAAGCCATCCCGAGGTATTCGCAAGGGGGATCCCCTATCCCCTTACCTTTTCATTATTTGCATGGAGGTCTTCATCAGACAATTGTCCATACAGAGTTCCCGTCCTAATACGGGAATAGGCTTCAAACTTTTCCCGAACACTTTTCGTGTCCCTTGCCTCATGTTTGCCGATGACAATTTACTCTTTTGCAAAGCAACCACCACTGCTTGCCTCAATCTCAAAAAAGTAATTGATGATTTCTGCGCACAATCAGGGCAATTGGTTAACTACCACAAATCTGCTCTAATTTTCTCCAAATTTGTCCCTAACTCCAAGAAACATTCTTTAGCTAGCCACTTTAATATCACACCCAGAGGGAACCTAGGCAGATACCTCGGCATCCATTTCAGCTCCTTCCGCCCAACAAAAAATGACTTGGCCCACCTTCTAGCCAAAACAGAAAACCGGATTAATCTCTGGGAAAAGACCATCCTCTCTAAAGCTGGCAGACACACGCTGATCCAATCCAACCTTGAATCCCTTACGACCTACACCTGTTCTTCCCTCCTCCTCCCCACCAGCACTACAAAGGCCATAGATACCTTACACAGGAAGTTCTTCTGGCAACAACAACTGGATAAGAATGCCATCCCTCTTATTTCTTGGGATAAAATCTGCACCCCTAAACACCTAGGGGGTCTAGGACTGAGGCGCACACAACCTTTAAACAAAGCTTTCCTAGCGAAACTAGGCTGGCAAATCGTCTCAAACCCAAATAGCCTTTGGGTGCAGCTAATTCGGGCTAAGTACTTGAAACATGCCTCTTTTTTCGACTATAAACCTAAACCCTCCGATTCCGCAATCTGGAGACAAATCCTAGCCCAAAGAGACATTATTAGAAAAGGTATCAGGTGGAAGATTGGTACTGGAAAGACCATCCTTTTCTGGCTAGATAATTGGCTTGATGGTAGCAACCTTATCGATATCCTGAACTTAAACTCCGAAACAGTTGACATTCGACAAAAGCTCTCTGGCTTCATAATTGTTAATAAGGCTTGGGATCTGCCCAAGATCCACCTAGTTCTACCGTCAGCCATCTGCCTTCAAGTAAAAGGCATTCCCCTCCCGCGAAATGATCTAGAGGACATCCCTGTTTGGGGTCCCTCACCACAGGGTCTCTTTACAGTCAAATCCTCTACCTGGCTGGCACACGATATTCCCAGGAACAAGCCTAAATGGGAATTCCATTGGATCTGGAAACTTGATATTCCACCCAAACTCCTCATTTTCATATGGCAGTTGCTTCATAATAGCCTCCCCGTAAAAGACACGCTCCACAGAAGGAATATAGCTCCTTCCAGTATGTGCGCTCTCTGCGGGACTCTCCCTGAAACTATCGACCACCTTTTCCATAACTGTCCAACAACCAAGAGAGTGTGGCTACTGCCACACGTTTCCACGCCTCCTCACTCCACCATGAAAGAAACCTTCTTAGCCCTCAAGCACAAAGGTAGCAATCTAGTGAATTACATCTTCCTCTTCTGGCATATTTGGAAAGAAAGAAACACTACCATCTTCCAAGGCACCACTTTCAACGAACACAAAGTAAACCACCTCGCGACCTTCCACCACCATGAATGGAAGTGTCGCACGACACTGGACACCACCTTGTCCCGGTATTCCCCTCACGGGGATATCCCCCCTCCCCCTTCATCTCACACCAACCCTCCCCACAACACCACCCTTGTCAGCTGGGCGCCTCCACCTCCGGGGTCACTCAAACTCAACTTCGATGGCTCCGTCAAATCTCACTCTGCGGCAGCAGGCTACGTCATCCGCGATCACCAAGCTACTCTCCAGGCAGCTCAGGCCTTCAACCTCGGAAGCACAAACATCATGGTAGCAGAAGCCACGGCACTCCACAAGGGTCTACAACACCTCCTCAGCTTAGGGATCGCCTCCGTCACCATTGAAGGCGACAACCTCCTAGTGATCAACGCACTCAAAAATATTTGGTCTGCCCCGTGGCAGATCTCGCACATCATCAGAGACTCACAACAAATCATTAGCATTTTCCAGCACTGCGAGATTCGGCATGTATTCAGAGAAGGGAACAGAGCGGCCGACTGGGTAGCTAATGTGGGCCACCTGATTCCCGATTCCTTTATCATCTCCGATGATCCTGTATCTAGTTTCCACTCTATCCTTTTGTCAGATGCGTCAGGAGAGACCCTCGTGCGGAGGGGCTCCTGACGATCTCCTATTTCACACTTTATCTTTCAAAAAAAAAAAAAAAAGCAGAAATCGTCTTTTGTGGCCATACATTCTTTCCCTTGTTTCGAATCTATTTTTTAATGACACAACATGGCATAATAAGTACATTGTCATATAGACATATTAACCATAATAATGATATTAGTTCTAATAGAATTCGAAATAAATTGAAATTTGAAGGTAAACTAAAGTGAAATAAACCGGATTACATTTCGAGAAGTAAACCAAATTATTATTAATTCAGTCTAAAGCACGGTCTTAGGCCTTGTTCTCGTCAACTGAATTTTGTTGAACTGAACTTATTTTTTATTGAACTGAACTTATTTCTACTGAGCTGAACCATACTTATTTTTATTGAATCCCTTAACAATTTATTAAGAATTGAACTTATTTTTACCGAACTAAACTTATTTTGACCAAACTGAACTTATCAGAATAAGTTGAGGAGAACACGATCTTAGTCATTATATACAAGGCTAGTAATAATACTTAGAAGAGGAAATTAATGATAATTGGCAATCTATTTTCCTTTTTTGTGCAAGAGAGCCACCAAAACGGAAATGTGAATGAATCTCGTAACTTTTTGAAATCGGATTTAGGGTCTGTTCTCCCTATCTTATTTTCAGTTTAGTTTAGCTCTAGACAATATTTTTACTATTACATATCACTATTCATTTTAGTTCGGTTCGGTACAATCCTATTTAGTTCAGTTTAGTTCAAGTGTTTTATGCCCAAGTAAGCTATCGCTCACTCTCCATCGACAAAATTGTCATTTGGCAACCAGTGGTTGCACTTCACTCAAAAGTAGAAGAAACAGACAGATACAAAGTTGTATCTTGTTGCAAATGGAGGGAGGAGGAGTTGAAGGTAAGAAGAGAGAAGAAATGGAGAAACAATGGAATTTATACGAAGCATTCAACGAGCTTCATGGTTTAGCTCAAGAATTTGAAACACCCTTTGAAGCTCCTGCAGTTCTAGTAGTGGGTCATCAAACAGATGGTAAAAGTGCCTTAGTTGAAGCTCTAATGGGTTTCCAATTCAACCATGTTGGTGGTGGTACCAAAACTCGAAGACCCATTACTCTACACATGAAGTATAACCCTGATTGTGAATCTCCTCTTTGCTTCCTTGTCTCTGATTCTGACTCTTCTTCTCTTCAACTCAAGTCCCTTGATGCAATTCAGGTCTTATTTTTATCTCTTTTGTCTATTTATCACTTGTTTTCGTATCAAGACATGTAATTTTGACTTGGGTCTTTGTTAATTACTCATATGGAGATGCTAATTGCTATCATTATTGCGAATTGAGACAAGTGAATTGTGGTCGGTTTTGGGCTATAATTATCCCATTATGGGTGAATTCTGAAATTTAAAAGTCACAAGCCCAGGTTTTTTTGAGCTATGTTTGATTGTGCATTGAATGTTTTGATGTTAGTATTTCTAAATTTATCTTCATATTCTGTAATAGCACTAATTTTGTAACCATAGCTTATAGTTGAATACTATAACTTTGTTTATCTTATTGCAGCTGTAGTTCTGAAACTTGTTGTAATAAATAGGCTCTGTCCTTCTCAACTTATCTTTGTTGAAGTTAACTTATTCTTGTTCATCTTAACTTCTTTTTAATTAACTTCACTTATTTTAACTTGCTGAACTTAACTTATTTTTTTGCTGATGTTAACCCTTATAAAGCCGAAATGTAGGATGTATGTGGCACATAATTTCTGTCCTTGATTCGATATTGCCTCTGTGATATTTCTTCATAGCCCCTCTATACAAAGATTGAATTTTTCTAGAGCTTCCCTTTAGTTTGTGGTTGCAAACCTGAGGTAGAAGCATTTGTCTAGTCAAAGATATCCTTAAAGCAAACGCAGGCGGGTTTTTACATATGTTTTTGGCATCTCAAGCTCCCAAGATTTGGAAAGAGATCCTTAAGGAGATATTTGATGTAAATCATATTATTTTTTAACTATGTAATCTAAATTCTAATACTTTTGCATTCACATTTTAATCTGAAAATCAGGAGCTCATCCTTGACTAAAAGCATCATTGAAGATTCCTGAACTAAAGCAGCACCATGTGGAAAAATGAACAACTTCATTAGATATATGTAGAATGTGAATGTAGATATGGTAGTCTCTTCGTTGTTCAACTCGGATTCGCTATTCGTTTGTCAAATAGGCTGTTTGGAGCTATGAAGATATATAATGTTTGTATTTGTTTGAAGCGCAGACTCATTTTTTGATTGTGCTATATAATTACATGAGTTACTCAAGTTCAGGAAGCTTATGGAGAAGTTACTTTGCCAGAAGTCTACATTCGTTACGGTTTAGTTGTTGTGGTTAGAGACTTAGCACAAGTAACCATGAAAAAATATGTGCATAAGTATTTTCTTTGAGATGCAATTTTCTCGTATTGAATATAAGCAAAGGCCAGTTCTGCTTGTTGAATTTTAAGCATAATATGCAGTGGGATTTCTGTGGTTCATACTTATTTTGCTTGCTGTCAGAAGGTTGCCTTGTCTAATTTTCAAACTTGTTTTTTTTTCTTTGTATAAATCAATTTCTCCGGCCAAATAAAAATTTCCGACCCTTGTAGCCTCTATACTGGCTCTACCAGGCCATATTCATCGCCGTATGCATTATAAATGAATCATGTGTCCGACCTTGTGCCATGTTATGTTAATCTTCACTCATGTAAGATACCCAGATACCCTTCCGCTCTTTCTTGATGTATGATGTTAGCTTTAGGGGACATGGTACGTATCGAAAGAATTAGCTTCATTAGCATTGCTATAAGGATTAACTACTCTTGCTTGCTGCATCCTGTTAGTGGATGATTGGATTAAATTTGCATATCCCACTTTAGTTACCCGTTCCAAAAGAAGCTGTGGGAGTCAGTGAGATATGAAATTGTTGTTCACATGCTATATCTGTAGTTGTTACATTGGGCTGGTGTCTATAGTTGCAGTTGTTTTCCTGCAACTCAGACTATTGTGTACCACCAATCCTGGTTTGAGATTTGACACATTGGTCAAATGTTTTTACTAACTATTCTGACAGCTGCAATGATTTTAACGTTTGCAGGCATTCATTGAAGCAGAAAATATGAGGCTGGAGAGTGAGCCATGCCAGTTCTCTTCTAAGGAAATAATCATTAAAGTAGAATATAAATACTGCCCGAACCTCACCATTATAGACACTCCAGGGCTCATTGCTCCTGCTCCAGCTCCAGCTCGAAAGAGTCATTCGCTGCAGGTCCATATTCTGGGTGAAAAGAATTATAATTTTTCGTTATCTTCACTTCCGTTGGTAATGGTAATCTTAAATGACAGGCTCAAGCTTCAGCTGTTGAGTCACTTGTTCGGGCTAAAATGCAGCATAAGGAGTTCATCATATTGTGCCTCGAAGATTGCAGTGATTGGAGCAATGCGACTACAAGACGGGTGGTAATGCAAGTAAGCATTGAAGGATTTCTTTCTTTCTTGATATGGCAATTATTCATTTAGTTCTTTGGAGAAGTCTTGCTAATGACTACCCTTCTATGTCTATAAGCTTTAAGCTAAGCTTTGGAATTTGCGAAGAATCAATTTCATGTATAATTGTGGTTATTGCAGCATGTCTTTACACATATATTCTGGATAGATGACTATTACTTCGAAATTTTATTTTGAATGTTTTACTTTAAGGCCCTACCTGGATTGGGTGTAGCGATTTAGGGGTTAGTGATTAAAGGGGAAGCTTTTACTGGGGTACAGATTATAGGGGGAGATTTAAGTGGTTTGTTATAGGTAAAAGTTTTGCAAGGACAAACTTTTATTGTGGTTGACCTTAATAAGATATGGAACTATTCGTATCCTAACCATGTTATAGTAGGGTTTTCAATATGGAGTGTCAATTGGAATCACAAGATACATATATTAAGATCATAATACATATGTCCATATTAAGATATCATTTTATCTTGAACTCCAACTTAAGGAAGAAAGTCGCGGATACGATCGTGATTTCATGAATCTAACGGGAATGAAATGGAATGCGGTTAAAGCAACGTGCATCTAAAAAAGAATGTCACAGTAATGTTGCTTTGATATCAAAACTAAAATTCCGAAGTTCAAGAAGTACAAACTTAATACTTCCTCCGTTCCTTAATAAGTGACACACTTCATGTTTTCACGATTGCCAATCCATTATTTTAATATAATTGTCGATGAGTAAAAATTATAAAAAGTTCATATTAAATTAATGCACATTGAGACGAATCTAACAAGATCACACATGACTATGTTTTTCCAAAAAGATAAATCACCAAAACTAATTAAAGTCTAAACTGAGAATAGTAAACACTATACAAGTGTGTCACTTAATAAGGAACAGAGGAAGTATGACTGAACCTGTCCTATGATGTGGTCATATAATTGGTGAACGAATAATTACTTAAAACATGAATGCCTGTTCTTATTGTTACTATAAATAAACACATATGTGCATTAATCAACTTGAAAGAACACATGACGTTCTTTTCTCTTCTTTGGTGTGTGTATGTTGTACTTTTGGCCATTGTAACACAAAAAATAGCATACTAGCGCAACGAGTCACCGTTGTGTAAAAGACGATGCGGCAGAGAAGGATGTGATTTAAACGCCGGTGTTACATTACGACATTTTTTTAAACAACAAGTTCAAAATCCGTTACATGACCGAATTTAAATTTCATGTCCAACTTTTGGCAATCATGTCATTAGCAATGAAACATCCTGTCACTGTATGTCACAAATCAAAGTTGCAATTCATTTGAGCCTGATACTCTGAGTACAATGCTAGTCAACAAGAGGACTTATAATTCATTTTAGGCATTGAAGTAGCTTTCTTGCTTAGTATTCACCGACACTTAGAGGTACTTAATAAAAATGTATCAGTTTTGATGCACAAGATGGTTTGCCAACAGTATATTTTGTGGATGTGGTGATGTACTTCGCATGCTAAGTTGTGCCATTGGAGGATAATGTATCTGTTTATCTGCAATGTAAGGGTGGGAGGGTTGGTACAATGGGATGTTAGGCTGTGGGTGGTTCACTAGTGGTTCACGGCCACTTTCAGCAAATTGTAGTGGCAACGAGAGGGAGAGAAGAACATAGCCGAGGAGATGGCGACCTCTTGGCAATATCAACAGGACAAAGTGAAATGATGCCGCATTTGAAGGTGGGGGAACTACCTCTCATGGCAACTATAGAGACTAGGAACAAGAACAAGATACATATGCTTTTATTAATTCAATCGAACAAATCACTGTTGCATCCATAATTGAATATATGTTTCACTATTTGCATACAGGTTGATCCAGAGCTTTCAAGGACTGTAATCGTGTCAACGAAGCTTGACACCAAGATACCGCAGTTTGCACGTACTTCTGATGTTGAAGTTTTTCTTTCTCCACCAGCTTGTACTCTAGATGGTTTTATACTAGGTGACTCTCCATTTTTCACATCAGTACCTTCTGGAAGAGTTGGTTCATCTCCTGATTCTGTTTACAGATCAAATGACGAGTTTAAAAAGGTGATATGATGCTTCTTTTGCAACCACTAGCTTGCAAACATTTCATGTTGATAATATTTATTATAAATTATTATTATTATAAATAATGATTATAGTATTATTATTATCAATAATTTCCATCATTCCTTGATGTGATCCGTGCGACTCTTTGATTCACTTGATTTTTACCTAACTTAACTTATTTCTAGTGGACTGAACTTATTTCTGCTAAACTGAAGTTAGTTTTACTGAATTTCACTTATCCTCTCTTGTTGTTTGTATGTGTTTATGATTTTTACTGAACGGAACTTATTCTTGTTGCATTGATCTTATTTTTACTGAAAACCATTTTTTTGACGCTGAACTAAACAGGCCCTATTTGAACTCATTGCTATCCTGGTACTTCTTTCCTCCCACCCAAAAATTTCGTGTTTGTGGTTCTCATTAATGATCACTTCCTTAGCTACTTTTGGTTTGGTGTTCTTTTCAAGTAGGCCCAGAAAGATGTTTCATATGTATCTCAACATCTTTGCTTTTCTAAATCTGTTTACCTAAGTTAACCCCTCCCCCTCCCCCTGCCTTTTCTTTTTATTTTCTTTTGGTTTTAGTATTGGTGAAGTTTGACTCAATGCTGATATTATATGTTTAGACTTTTAGAGTGTGCGATGAACATTTTATTCTATCTTAAGATTTTACCTTGGATCTATTCTCCAAAAGGATGGAGTACTCGATGGAGACATGGCTCATAGAATTAACGCGGGTTGGTTAAAGTGGAAAAGCGTCACCGGGTTCGTGTGTGATTCCGCCATTCTCCATAGATTGAAGGGAAAATTCTACCGCACGATAATTAGGCTTGCTTTGTTATATGGCACCGAGTGTTGGCGGTGAAACAATGTCATGTTCATAAGATGAATGTGGCAAAGATGCATATGTTACGGTGGATGTGTGGCCACTCAAGCAAGGACCGATTAAGAAATAAGGTGATTTGGGAAAAAGTTAAAGTTGCATCTATTGAAAGATGAGGGAAAATCACTTAAGATGGTTCGTTCATGTGAAAAGGAGACCAAGTGATGCGCCGGTTAACAGACTTGAAGAGGGGAGAAGGTAATTGAAAGTGATATGAGTTTACTTAGGATCGATGAGGCATGCCGTTGGATAGAAGTGGGTGGAGGGACAATATTCATGTGGAGGAAGGGGTGTGATTATCTTATTTATTTGTGCTTAAAACTTTTTTAAAAACTTTTAAAAACTGTTCTAAAACTTTAAAACTTGAAATTTTTAAAACTTTTAAAACTTTTTGTCACACTTATTGACGGTTTCAGATGACTATTCATATTAGCCGACCCCAAATCATCTTGGGAGTAAGGCTTAGTTGTTGTTGTTGTTGTTAAGATTTTACAGCTCTCACACACATGATTTGCTGGAGGAGTGTCCATGGTCTGGTACTTTCTCATTTGGCTGTCAATTTCTTGGTATAGTCTATGTGGGTTGGACACGTCAGGGCTTAGCACATTTCTGACAGTATTTCAGTGCAAGATGGAGATGCATGCTTTTTTATGACCTCTGTTCATATGTTCAATCGGGATGAGGCCAGTTATTTACCTGCAATGATTTGCATCTAAACCTGCACAGGCTATATGTTTACGAGAGGTGGAAGATATTTCATCTTTGGAGGACAAACTAGGACGGCCACTGTCAAAGCGAGAAAGGAGCAGAATAGGTATAAGCAGCCTGAGACTTTTCCTAGAAGAATTGCTCCAGAAGAGGTCTGCAATTTCATGTTGACATTCTGATCAATTTTTTTCACAAAGTACTAGTCTCAGCTGGTGTATAACACTGATATGCTTACAGGTACATAAATAGTGTTCCATTGATCATTCCGCTTCTTGAGAAAGAGCACCGAAATACAACACGAAACCTTAAAGAAATTAGTGAAGAATTCAGGTCAGTGAATACACTTTCTTGATTCCAAATCATGTTCTTTAAGGTATTATGAATTTTGTATACTAGAAAATAGGAGGCCTTGTACCTTCTATTGGTGCTTAACCCTCTTCAAGACGCTAAACTGTTCTGTTCCTATCAAATTTCGGATACCGTTTCAACTCCTGAACTAGTTTTACACTTACCAAGTTGCAAATGATCGTTATGTTTCTTTGCATCTGGTTGCTTTGGTTGAAAGCTACGTACTAAATTCGCACTTCCTATGTTAGCTGTAATGTGTTTCATTTACCAATGTACAGAGGCGTTATAGTACAAGTCAAGATACAATAAACCTTTTGGGGGGAAAATAACTCCTTCAGCTGCGCCTTTTTATGTGTCCATGGATTGGGATTTGAGGGCCTGAGTGGAGGAGTACAATATAGGCATCACTTAGGCGTCGATCCATTAATAAAATACCGTAGTGCCTCAAGCGTGTTGATGGCACGGTAGGGAGTATGTCTCAGAAAGTCTCATCTCAGCATCATTTACCCCCCCTCCCCCCCAATCACATTTGAGTTCAGAGCTTTGATGAAATGCACCGGTGCTGGTAGAATGTTGTGTTGTTCTGGCAGAATATCTAATAGTGTCTAAGCTTGTTATCAAGTACCTAATGCAAGTCAAATAATACTCATTTATCCAATTTCATACTCACGTATTCTGATTTGGTGAACTTGGTACATGGACACACGTAAGAAAACTTTGACAAAGTTGTAGCTGATTGATGGCTACTGATGAACCTCTCCTCTCTGTGAGCTCGTGGACCCCCAATAAATCTGTATAGTTTTACTAAAACTTGTTCATATCAAGAACCTGCTAAGAACTTGAACTTGAACTAGAAGCTTTTGGGTGATGCAACAATAGCACAACCTCCTTTGGGAGCATAACATCATCAATTCACTCATCCTAGAACTGTAAATCGGTAGGTAAACTTGTTCTTATTGACAAAACTTGCTAAGAACTTGTAACTAGAATGCAAGAGAACCTTTGGTAGCATAACAACATCAATTCACTCATACAGGATCTTGGTTTCTTTGTTTCTATGATTGTTCCATGTAGATCTCTGATTTTCTGCTAGTACTTTTCATTCAATATAATGCAAGGGATCAATACCTCATGTTGGTCAATTCCTAATTTATTTGTTTGCAATTTGCTCAATGCAGCATGTTGAATGAATTAAACCTAAAGGAGAAAGGAAGACACTTTCATGATCAGTTCCTTACGAAGGTTTTTATGCTTATTCTTTCAAATTAATGTTTCCCTTAGTGGTTCATTATATATATAATACATTAGCTACTCTGGGTTGGACTTGTTAAAGGTAGCTGATTGCTACTAAAAATGAGGTTATAAAATAGCTCGACGAGCCCTTAAACCTAGCAGATTTAAAGATCAAAGTTCATCTTGTGATTATCTTCTGCGTTTTACGTGTTCCTTTTTGATCCAAAACGGTCTTCAGATTTAATTAGATTTAGTAATCTATCTTTAGTAAACTATGAGTAAACTGACTTGAGTTGAATCAAAATTTATAGTTTTTATCATCATCATCATCGTTGTTGTTGTCGTCGTCGGCATTGTGTCATTACCATTGTCTTTATTATTGTTGTTGATAATAGTGATAATGTTAATGTTAATATCAATGAATCATCTCTATATGTAAATCATCATCAAATTTCAAATATAAGTTGGAATCACCTTCTTAGCAGTAATAATATGTACTCTATTTGTTTATAAAAGCTAAAATGAAAAAATCAATCTACTTGTTCTTCAGTTGAGCTCTTCCATATTTATACAAGGCTATGAAGGCTTCCTATTTTTACTTGACCTATAACAGGAACAACAACGACGATGTAGGATTTATAGTTTTAGGGTTGAATTATCATTGATTTTTGATGATTGGATGAGTCATGATAATTGGCACCCAGGTTGGTTTCTTTGCATTTCAAGACGTGCAATATATCCGATTCACCTGCGTTTTGGGTGAGTGTTAAAAAACTAGGAGGATATGGTGTATGTGAGTAACGGGATATGTCTTCCAAGCACGTGTTGGATAGGATTTCCTAGAAGTCATTTACTGACTAACTATGACCAACAAACATCATGCTAATACTTTTGAGATACGACTAAAAAGAATCAATGTGCATGGAATTATTGCACAACAAGCGAAGAAGCTTCAGAATTTTTGCCAAACGCATGTTAAAAATGATTTTTACTCCAATCTATACATACAACACCTCCTCTATTTACAAAGAATGATGTTCAGAGGATGACATTGATCAGAGTGGGGCACTCACTGAAACAATACAAAAGCAATCAGAATACTCCCAAAGAGACTCGACTATCCAAAATGGACAACATGAACCGCTAGCTGGGCAAAGGGCGCCCCATCCCAACCTACATACTACATAATATGATAATATGCTCTTTATCTTCAAAAGTTCAAGAGCATATTATGTAGTATGTAGGTTGGGTTGGGATGGGGCGAAATTGTGTTCAGGTCGATAATGAACGGGTTAGATATTCCTTGACCCAAATCTATTCCGTTTAATGAACGTCTCAGGAAACTCAACAGTAACCCAAACTATTTAATAAACGGGTACCCATATACCCCATTTAACCCATTTAATCATAATTATTGTTATTCTGACTTGATGATTTTTAAAAAAACGAAATGAACACTTAAAGAAGTATGCATGTTTAATAAATTTAATATTATCATGACCTATCTTGGAAGTTTTTGCATATGTTTTCACAAAAATCAAACAGTATGGTAGAATTTTTTAATAGAAATAAGTTCAATGGGTCAAGGCAGGTTAGTTTTTGGTTGTAAATGTCAACACTAACCTAAGCCGTTTAATTAAATGGTTTAGACTTTCCCACCCAGCTAACAACCGAGCTAATTTAATGGGTTGAAATCCCAACCGTAAGTCCCACTTATTTTGGGCTAGGCTCGGGCTGGGTTGTGGGTCATGTCAACTTTTCCTAGCCCTAGTTTTATGCCCACCTGTCATATCCGCTCGAGCACTTTTGTCTGGGCTCAGCTATTCGTGCTTTTACTTCCTGGATTGACAAATATATATGTTTAAGCTCCACAAACAGCGCATATATTCGTGCTCCATAAGTACACTACAAATATATTTATATTATGAATGTTCCAACTATACTATATTCCTTAATCCTTATTGAACATATCCATTGACCTACACCTTGCTCGAAGCCCTCTTCGGTCCATTTAAAGCCTTTTCAGCCTTAAGATTATATTGTCCTCTATGTTGACCACAAATCTTGGCTCTTGATTAACATATATATCTTTTTTATGTATCTATTGAGGAAGGGGGGTTTCACATCAAGCTGATACACAATTCCCACTTGATTCGTTCAATGATAGTGAGTATACCATATCTTGTCTCGATGCACGGGAAATGTTTCATTGTAATCAACACCAATAAGGTTGAGTATTCTGAAGCTATCCCTCTGTCTTTGTTTTTCTAAATAGGGAACTATGTGGATTTAGCTTTGTATTATTATCCACTTGGTCCAGCTCATGTACTTGTGTTGTTGTGTAGTAGCTTGTTTCAAGTTCCCAGATTTGGCTCTTCCAAGCATTGAATCTCTTCCTCCATGACACCTCTCTATTCTTCATGAGGAGAGGCTTGTCCATAGCAAATTGGTTTCATGAGACTGATTACAACAGAGCCATCATTGCTAAGATTGAGATCAGCAATTCTTTAAGCAGTAGTATATATTTCTGATAAGCTTTGAGTCTTTCGAGTTGGTGAATGCTAAAATTGTTATATTCATGTGTGATGTTTCAAACTAATTAAGCTGCAATCAAAATATTTCTTTTTCCTCGAAAAAAGCATAATGACTTCACAGAGGGAGAAGACTACTTACAAAGTTAGTTTGGCCTCTCGTATGGAAATGAGGAGTTTAGGAATATTTACTTAGTGCAAACCATGGAAAGAGAGTTAGAATGTATACGCAACTTTTATTGAAGAGAAGTATACTACTCGCTACTTTCCTACCTCAAAATCGACGGACTCTTCATAGATCCCAAGTTTGCAAGGCATTCCCTACATTCCAAAATAACATTAGTCACATCCAATTTGAAAATAGATTCTTCCTGAATTTCTTGGAGAACTATCTTGAAATAAGACGTTAAAATGATATTTTTCCATCTATTATTCTTGATCTACCTCGTGTCTTTGATTGTTTGGGATTTTCGTAGTCGCTGACCTGCTTTGATGTGGCTATCTCATCCTATAATCAATCTCCGACTAGGATTCAGACAGATTGCTGCTAACCCAGAAGATAAAGTAGCCTGGGAAAGAGAGGCTGAGAGGCATCCACAAAAACAAAGGAGTAGGGTAAACCAGTAAACAAACGGGAGGTCAGTTATCGATATCCATGTTTAGGGTGGAGAATGGCTCTAGTAGAAATTTGATGGTGTGAAAGAAATCAGTGGACTTTTTCGAGCAGAGCACTTGTGTCAAGGATTCAACCTTTCTTAGACTACCTAAAGCTGGAGCCTAGTGTTAAGTTACCAGTTGTAAGAATAGTACTAGACTTCTCTTAGGTTTTTAAATTTACTTTGCATGATAGTTAGACCGTATGACTTCTCTTAGGCTCTCCTTTACATCATACTAACCCTTGATGTCTATCATGCAAACTTTGTCTTGATTTAGTTGTCACATTTCTTATTCAATTACACTATTATAGTGACGATTATTTCTGTAAAGAGGTAGTATACTCTCTCAAGAAGATAAAAAATAAAAGATGTATGGGATCAAACTGAAGATGTTCTGTTTTGTGCTTCTGATTTCTTTATGTGTTTTGGCTAAAGTGTATGTTTTTTGCAGTTGTCTTTGCTACTGAAAGGGTCCATTGTAGCTCCACCAGATAAGTTTGGTAAGTTATATGGAAACTGATTTTAGAACGAGGAAAAGCTTCCCAACAGCGATCTGTGCAATGCATCATCTGAACCTGCTGATTTAGATTGATATTTAAATCAATTGTACTGTTTGTAGGGGAAACACTCCAAGACGAGAGAGTGAATGGAGGAGCATTCACGGGTCCTGATGGTCTTCAATTTCCGCCGAAGTTAATACCTGTAAGTTAAATGAATTGTTGATTTTTGAGCAAAGTTTGCATGTGATATGAAGATTTGTATATCTTAGAGTTTCCTCTTAAACTTATTATTATGTGATGGGCAGAAGGCTAGAGTTGCATTTAGAGGCGGATCCGCGATTTTCAATTTGTCGGTGTGTTGGGGGTAGGGGTACCTAATATAGAAGCCGGCGTTTTTCTTAACTTTACATTTGTCTACGAAAAATATATTTAGGGGACAGGTTATTGTTGGGGACCATTGCTTATTAGAGCATGCCAAAAGTGAGGATAATCTAACTAAAATAAGTAGAATTTAGTATCTGTGAATGAAAAAAGAGGGTAAAATAAGTGGGTGTTTGATCATCAAGGATCAACACCTCCTAAACCCCGCGCCTACAGCGGCACAAGAGTGGCAAAAGAGGTAGATAACTTCCTCTTCGACATGGAGTAATACTTAAGCTGAAAGACGACCAAAAGGTAGATTCCGCTATTATGCACTTGTCAGACAATGCAAAGTTGTGGTGGCACACCAAGCACACTGACATTGAAGCAAGAAAGATCAACACATGGACGGAGTTCAAGTAGGAACTCAAGGAACAATTGTACCCTAGTGAACACCTTTTATTGCTCAAAAGAGATTCCAAGATATCTACCTGAGGGATACCATCCCTCAATTATGTGAAGGAATACTCAGGCTTGCATGTGTCTATGAAAAGGCTCGGTTGTTTGTAGCGTGAGAATGAGGCTGAAGGTAGATTTTGTAGAACGACTAGTAGACTACTCTGTCGCGAGGGCCAACGAGGAAGCATGTGCTCGCTCGGAGGTCCCGACTCTGAGTTCCCCAAGGGCCCAACAAATAGTTTGAGGGGGTCGTCCAATCTATTGAGGGATTCAAGAGAACAAGTGGGGGAGATGACTTCCGAAATCATGGGTCGCCTTCTCCCTCGAGGCGGCACGTCATCGACAAATACTATGACATTGAGCTCAAGTAGGGGTGTTCTAAAGACCCAAGCTGAAAACCCGTGCCCGGTTAAAAAATGGGCAATTTCAATATTATTTTTGTTTTCGCGGGCGAGGTATCAAACACGGGAAAATAAATAATAATCACGCTGAGTTATGGGCCGAATTGTTAAAGCTAACTGGTTGTGCTTTTTTTTTTTTTAATGACGTTTCCTTAATCTTTAGCCTGCTGTGTGAAAATTTTCTACGAAGTAAATTATTCATTAGTTAGTAACTAGGTCATTAAACTACTTTCTCTTTCCCTCCTTTCTCACCCGAATGGATAAGTACAAAGATACTAGAGTCTGTCGCATATATCAATACTTATAAGTCTGCAATATCAACTTGATAGTATGCCTTAACTAGTAGTATCACATATGTAATGCAAGCACATGTTGGAATAAGAAAGAGTATGAACAACATTTTAGCATAACAAGCATATGTACAGCTCACTAAGCAATTTGTGGAACGAGTACCCGCTTTTTCCGGGCCAGGTCATGGGCTGTTTCTTACTACCCGCAAATGCAGTACCCACCTTTCCGAGCACCCAAAAACCAGGTACCTCTAGCGGCATGTTATGACGAGGCCTACATCGGTGGATATAGTGCAAACACAAAGGGGAGCTCGACAAAATTAACACATAGAGTAGGAGCCGACGCCACAGACCAACAATGATGATGAGCCGCTAGATGGGGTAATGTATAGAATGGGAGCAATGAGATTTGTGCCCCAAAAAGAAGTGCCGCAAGAAGAAGTGTGAAAGCTCTCAGCAATACGAGTGACGGAACCTCAAGAATAAGGCAACTTGCAACATAAGAGAATGACAAGCTCGCACCCGAGCTAACACATTGTGAGTGAGGGAAGCCACAAGCACCATCAAAGAGACCCCCTCGCAACGGAACCACATACAAAGTTCTTGCTTGAAGGAGGTCTTAAATGGGTAAGAAACCAGAAGCTACAACAAAAAAGCTACAACAAAAATACACCTCTGGATGTGACGAGCCATAATTGAAACATGGTGAAGCATCAAACAAAGAAGACATCCAAGCGATTTTTATAGCGATGGACTCCAAAGAAACATCAACCAAGTTGAGTTTCACCACACGACAACCGTATGGAAGCAACTCACTATAAGCCTTCCGAGAAGGCCTTCCAAGAAAGCTCTCCGAAGAAGCTCTCCGATAAAGCTCGCTCACTTTCGATAGAAACACAAAAAGAAACAAGAAAACTCCAACAACCACCCATCTTAATTAACATCGTGCACCAAAGACAATCAAGTTCCACATTGGAGATTTTTCATTTTTATGTGGTACGAGTTCGTCGACAACTTAAGTGGGGAACATGTTAGAATTCAACTCGCCTTTACTTACATTTTCCTTATTTTATGCTTTTTAGTTTTTTCCGTATGTTTTAGATCTTTTTCTTAGGCTTTAGCTTCCATTATCAAGTTACCGAAAATTTTTACTATCTCATACTTAACGCTCTTTATGGGATGATGGTGAATGAATGAAAAATCTGTGTTGCCTTGCTTTATGATATTGTGTGTTATTGTTGGCCAACTTAGAGCTTGTGGCGCCATAAAGCGCCCACCCACATTGAAAAATAGATATACATACATCCCGTCATCGGCCCCGCTTATGCTCGCCTTGTGCACACGAGCGCCACAATCGCCCCTCTTCTCACTCTCGTTTTGCTAATTGGTAAGAGTGCCTTTTCAGATATCGAGAGCTCATGCTTCGACGAGCCTCTAAGAGTCCCATTTCCGCAAAAAAGGCTAAGGGCGTGCCGTACGATCCAAGGTCAAAACACTTTGGGCCTTGACACACATGACACATGCCAACCACACCCCATGTAGATACGCGTGTGGTTGCATTACTAAAAATAAGTACTTCCTCCGTTTTTTTAAGTGATACACTTGTTAATTCACGCTTATCAAGGAAGCGATGTAAGGGTGTAAACGATTGGATTTTTCGATGAAATTTTAACACAAGTAATATAGAGTTTCATTCTTGCTTGTATTAAAATTTCATCGAAAAATTTACTCATTTACACCCTTAATTCACTTCCTTGATAAGCGTGAAAAAACAAGTGTATCACTTTAAAAAACAGAGGAAGTATAACTTTTTTGGAAGTTTCTTATGAGGTGTTTGTAGCTCACTAACTCTCTAATTAATGCCATCGAGAAATTTTTGCTGAGGATTCCCTTATATCTAATAATTATGTGATACACAAAAGGCATAATCGCGGTATTGAATCAAAATTCGGCCGTTACATTACGCAACGATCGTTATGTAATGGATTTTGAACCTGCCATTACGCGAAATGCCAATACTTAACACTCTGATGAAATTCACGTCCATATCGCCGCGTTGTCCATTATGTAACGTAACTTACCACGTTACTACGTTATGTCCGTTACTTTATAGAGAATGGAAAAATACACAACAGCACAAAAACAATAGGCACACACCAACAAAAGGAGGAAAATATATGAGTTAGTATGGGGAGGGGTTTTCGGCGGGTGCTGGTTGGTGGGGAGGGGTTTCTGGCTTGTTTCGGTGGAGGTGGGGGTGGTGGGTCTGGGTTGGTGGGGGGTGGTGGTTTTGGGTTGGTGGGGGGTGGTGGTTTTGGGTTGGGTGGGTGAGGGGAGAGATGGTGAGGGGTGGGTAGATTAGATAATTAATTAGATTAGTGAAAATAATTAGTATGGCGTAATTGTAATAAAATGCAAAAAAGTTTCCACTTATGGTAATGTAGCACTTATTTTGAATATTCCTAAAAAGGAAAGTGGGGCACTTATTTTGAAACGGAGGAAGTATTTATGTTTATAATAGGATATGGATCTCATTGTAAGTAACTTCTTATTCACCATATGTGTAATCCCAATCATATGATAGTTTCTGTCATATTAAGTTATAAGAATACTTCAAAAATGAATAATTGAGGTTAAAAATCTAATAGTGATTTTTCTAAAAAATTCACGCCACGTTAATTGTTCTATTCGACTTGCTACAAGCCGCTTTACAATGCGACCGCATCTGCGATTTTCTTCTTTGAATCGCACTACTAAAACATAAAATATAACTTTCAGTGGGAGTTTCTTACCAGGTTTCCTGGTTTCTATTTCCAACACAAGAAGCTGACTAGTTCTGTGATTAAGGCCATCAAGACCTTTTTGCTCAGAACTAGCTTGGATTTTGTGTAATTCTGCTTCTTGATCTCCATTTAGCTAATAAATAGTTGAAGTTTGATGCAGAATGCAGGAATGCGTCTCTATGGAGGTGCACAGTATCATCGTGCTATGGCTGAATTCCGATTTGTGGTAGGAGGAACTAAATGTCCCCAAATCACACGTGAAGAAATTGTAAATGCTTGTGGAGTTGAAGATATTCATGATGGAACAAACTACTCAAGGTATTTTGCTTAAATAACACTATTGCGTCAATGTCCTTTCAACAGAGGGTGATAACTGCCGAGGTCCCATTGTATCATTTGACTTATATAGAACTGTTACTGACCACCGTCTCTTATAGTAAATGTATTTCAATCTGACTAGTTACCTTTGATCTACTCGTACAACTCTGAAATTTCACTTGGTTGCGTGACTGCCTAAGTGTAACAATCATATTGAGGCTGCATTTGGTTGTCTGTGATAAACTGAAATTATTATTGGTTGCCTACTTGTCTTCTGTTTCCTTCCATCACAGTCTACATACATGTGGATGAGCTTATGACTGGTTCATATTAATATCATCAGATTTTTTTGAAATATAGTGATTGTAGATTTTAGGTTGTTCTTTATTAGTGGATGAGCTTATGACTGGTTTATATTAATATCATCTGATTCTATTTAAAATATAGTGATTATAGATTTTAAGTTGTTCTCCATTAGGTTCCTTTGGTTGCAAGGCTAGACTTGAGAATACTGCCTACCTTTGTGTACGAAAGGTATTTGAGCTAGTTACTAAATGGGTCATGGCCCATGGCACAAGTTGAGGTCTCTGAATTTTTTTTGCCTTTCGTATTATTAATAATGCCCTAGTACTGTGGAGCAGACATTTCATATTGTTTTTTTTCCCCCATGGTGGCAATAGGATGCCTTATCTGTTCAACATTTGATAGTATATCATGTGTAAGGTGACATGCATACTGGGTTGTTCCTGGAATGGGCCATATTATGAGATTTGTTACTGGGTAGTCACTTAGCTGGTTTAGGATTTTAGGAATCTGTGAAACTGTGTGCTTGTTTCCTTATTGAAAACCTATTGTCTTTGGTATATATGGCATGCAGGGTAACTTGTAGCAGTTACATATATTGACCTTGCATGTGACTGTGTCTGTCTGTGTGCCCATCACTGTTTGCTTACGCTTTTCTCCTTTATAGGACGGCTTGCGTGATAGCTGTTTCAAAGGCTCGTGACACATTTGAACCGTTTCTTCAGCAGGTGATATGCTAATTAAAACTTAGAATGTGTTTCTCCCCTTCCCATACTCTCTCAGATCATCACTCAATAGTGGAGCTAAGAGTCTGGTGAGAGCTATTCTCCATTCAAGATGGTCATGCTGCCCTATGGAGTTTGTTCAAGCTTCTAATGTCAGCTGTCCCAGTTGTCTGTAAAAGATTCGTAAGTATAAATAAAAAAAGCCTCAGATTATAAATCCAACATCTAAACATTATGAAGGCCGAAATTTCTCACGGATCCCTGTAGCACTGATGAAACCATTAGCAAAATAGACTTCAATCCAGATTAGGGAACAGAAATATGGAAATGGAAGATAAGAATCTTATGTTCATCTAGATGTTTCTACACGAACAGCGAGACAGACTTTGTGAGACTGATAGAGGGTAAGTACGAATGAAAGTCCAGCAAGAAAATTTACCATATCCTCTTGCTCAATGTAGGTGATTCATGATAGATTGATGGTTATTTTGGTGGCACCCTGGGACATATCATAGTTCATTCTTAATGTGGTGGCAAAGCTCTCGTGTTTCTCTATTATTCCTTGCAGTCTTTGTATTTCTTATGCTTTTTCCCTTTTTGCTCTATCACAAAGCGTGTAAAGCCAATTCTATTTGGAAGGAAAGATACCTCTTGATCTGTTTTATGTACTGTTTGATAAGATAACAGCAGCAAAAGAAAATACAAATAAGGAGAGCTGGAAGTTGATCATATACGAAGTCAAAAAAAATAATGTGGTCAGATTAGAAAGGGACACGTCAGAGAATGCCCCTTGAGTGTACCACATGCTCATAAAGTAACCAAAGAAGATTTGTCGAGGACGAAAAATGATTTCTTTCCTCTCTGAGCAAAGTGCCTACATAATGAAGAAAGGCAGCCTGGCACATATCTTATTTGTTTGTCCTTCTGAACTTCATATATTATTATCCGTAGATAACCCAAAGAGTTAAACGGGGGAGTCCACTGTAACGCCACCTAATCAAATAACCTCCTTGTCTTCTTGACAGTGCCAAAGAAAAGTTGATACCCTGTCTCTTCACTAGCTAACATGAAGTGCACGCGTGGGGGCAAAGGATTTCTATGGTCTCTGAGCCTGTACATTAGTAGAAGTTTCACCATACTAGGAACCAGAAAAAGCTTTGACTATGGAACCTTAGCTTTCTAAGTTAATGTAGAAAGAGAAAAGGATTCGGAATTAGGCATTTTCTGAAGGTGGTTGTGATGAGAACTACAAGTAAAAGACCACGGGAAATAAGTTTAACATACTGTCCTATCATCAGAGTGTGACAAAGATACATATTCAAGGATTATCAACTAGTTAGTGACACTAATCCTTTTCAGTGAAAATACAATCCTTTCTTCCGAAAGTGTAATCCTTTACCACAAAGGTTATGCTGAACCAGAACGGATTACCTATTTGTTGATTTTATTTTGCTTGCCGACCAAAAAGGATTAAAATTTGGTCAAGATGAAGTACTATTTGACGTTCTCACCTTCTCATATAAGGATTGTTCTCAGCCAGAACCCAATATATATCGATCAATAGATCACTAATTTCGTTCAAAGCTAAATTTATGACCCTTTTGGTTGTCGATTTAGTAACCAACTAACCATATAATCTTGATATTTTTATTTCTTAAACCAATATGAAATTGTATTTCTAACCTGTCAAACGCTGCCAAAATTGAGTCCTCTTATTCCATCCCAATCGCTATCACTTTTAGTAACCTTGTTTAAGTGGAAAGATGTTACAATAGCATGCTAAGGAGGTCCAGTTAAGGCGAGCATGAGAATGTTGCTTGGTTTTATCTAGTGACGTTGTATGATAACATTGTTTGGAAGTCCATAAATACATATATGTATCTGCTTCTATGGTGGTGGACTGATGGTAAACAATCCTATTGGCATTTTTGTGAGAAACGGTACTATGCTCCATGTGTAGGTCCAGTAATCTTATTGCACCTTGAACTGAGTTTTAGAATTGTATACTCTATATGAGGAAAAAAAGTATAAAGGGAATATGAAATATATTTCCTTCCCCAGGACTAGGGTAACTAAGCTGGCCTATATCATGCTTTTATAGGGTTGTTTGTCTTCTGCCACAACTTGTGCATCCCTAGTTTTGTGCATCTAGGTGCACATATCTCTTCATCTCATCAGGTATTTAAATTTTTAGGTGATTGAGTGACATTGATAATCACCCTTCTGCATGTAATTTTGAGCCCGAGAATTTTTGTCAACCATTAGTCACTTTTTTAAGATGTTATATGGCCATCTGTTATATGTCCAAATCCATACTTGTAAAGTTCAAGATTTCTTAGAAATTACCTTTTGTTTGGGTGTTGGATATGAACCTAGCTCATATCCGATAGCAACCTATACCTGCCCGGGCACCTGTTCACCAATTTCACTAAATACGAGCGTTAAACTTTCACAATTTACAACTCAACAAAGAAAAATAAAAATTACTACTTCCCCTTCTACCTAATGCAACGTTGCGCGTTTATGGAAATTCAATATTAATTGTAACAACAATAAATTTAGCTGAAGTTTCTCTCAATCACTCTCTTATCACATGGGTCCCTTTTATTTATCTTCTCATTCTCTTCTTGCATGGCCTCCTCAAACAATGCGCAAAGGTTAAATGTTGCAATATACTCTCTCCGTTCCTTAATAAGTGACACACTTCATATTTTCACGCTTGTGCATTATTTTAAACATTAATATCTATAATTATTAATAAGTAGAAAATTATAAAAAGTTGGTAATAAAAAAATGAACGTTTAGACAAATCTAACAAGATTCCATATGACTATGTTTTGCCTAAAAGATAAATCATCAAAGCAAATTAAAGTTTAAACTGTTGTATGTCACTTATTAAAGAACGGAGGAAGTATATAAAAAAATAGGAGAAGTATTAATGTATTGTAAGAATTTGCCAACTACTAAATAATAAGCTACTCCATCCGTCCCATAATATAAGTCCCCTTTCTATTTTAGGAGTCAAACTTTAAAATCTTTGACCAAATATTATTATTAATATATACAAGAATACATATCCACACGGGATCTTTTTAGATTCTTGATGATATGTACTTTCATAATATCAACTTTTTATATATTTTACTAATACGAATATGAAGATATAAAAGGTCAAAAGTGCGTCTTGAAGACTGTTCAAAACAAAACATGACTTATATTTTGGGACGGGGGGAGTAGCTTATACGGACCAAACACATGTAATAAAAGATACAAATTCGTCCAAGTTGAGCCCTACACAACCAATCAACCATACAACTATCAAATTCACACTCAAATATCAAAACCAACTTATCATATATCCAAAATACAGATGAATTTGTAGAAAATACAAATTTAAAATCCAAACCACAAGAAAAACAAGTTATAGCTCCCAAAAACATCATGTATTATGTTATAGGTGGTGCTAATAGTTGGATGTGGAACAAGTAAGCTTTTATATCCATCACCTACCTACTATAAATGGTGGGTATGACTTATGAATCCCATACTCCAACTAGTCAACTACCAATCAAATGCATACCTACACTCACCCTAATTGGGGTGGGTGCGATGCAGAGTCCGCCTAAATAGGCCCATCTCCATCCCTAGTTTTTCGCTAAATTTGTTGAACTATCATATGGTTCATTGTTTCTGCTAGGTTTGAATGTTGAAAATGGTGTTAAAACAAGGGCCGTGCCATAAAGGTTTTCAAATCTAGTGAAGCAATACTACCCGCATTGTAAAGTTGCCATAAACCGCGTTTTAGGCCAAATCAAGCGATATCTCGTGGTCTCAACCGACATACAGAGGTATAACAACCGCATCATCTTCGTTACTGCAATACATCGACCGTTACCGTGACCAAAACCGCATTTTCAAACCATGCCGTTGAATAATGATCATGGGCATTAATGTAGGCGTGGTAGTCTAGGCCCTGAGACTTGAAGTGTTCTGCTGTCTGGAATTTGTATATGATGTTGTGGGAGATCGTTTTTACGACTGGAGTGCTATGGATTTAAGCAACAGAGTAAGCAGATGTGTTTGGTCTTTGGTGATTCTATTTGGACAATTGGTTGGTGCATATCTTGGAGTATAATGGAAAATCTTTGTGGACAAGGGACTTGGAATAAACTTATTAGTTATGTATATTCCATGGCTCCTAATTGGGGGTGTTTCTAATCTGTGTTGCCATGAAATTAATCTCCATAATGGGATGGGAGTATCTACTTTTATAACTTCGGTTTTGTCTACCCTTAATTTTCTTTTTCATATTTTAGCGGTTTGCGACAAGGGAATGGAGAAATCCTCTCTACATGTGCTTTTTTGGCATTTTTTTATTGAAAACAATGAGTGTAGTCTGACTTCTGAAATATCACTTAAGGTGGTGGTCTTCTTTGCATTTTTCTGGTTAAAGTTGATGTCTTGTTGGTGTTACTATTGTAGAAATTTAGTCTCTCATTTTCCTTTCTATTGATCATCAATGCACTTGTTGCATCCTATGATGAACTTGATACTGAGTCTTCTATTTCATTGATGATATTCATTGCTAATGTCTTAAATATTCTATATTTTATTGCAGTTGGGAAATAGGCTTTTGCATATTCTCAAGAGATTGCTTCCTATATGCATCTACCTTCTACAGGTATGGCTTCTGCGATGTGGGAGTTATGAACTGGTTATGATTTTCTGAATGAAGACTTTTTGTTGGGTTATGTTTGTGTATTTGTAACATAGGTCTAATGGAACTTACATTTTACAGAAGGATGGTGAATATTTGAGCCGTAATGAGGGTTTTCTGGGTCGTGTTACTTCAGCCTTTGACAATTTTGCAGAATCTACTGAAAGATCATGTCGAGAAAAGTAAGCAATCAGCTGTTTCTTGATCTCTTTTTTTGTCCAACTCAAGTGGATGACGATTCTTCACTCATGAAATGGGTACTCGTTTTTTCTTTTTGCAATAGGGTGGATTTTTGGACATATAGTCTCTGTTGTTTGCTTCACTTCCTACTTGTTCCAGACCCCTTGTTGCTGGGGTCTCACTGCTTGTCGTTGTTGAGTAATAGAAAGGGATAGATGTAGCCTTATAAATCAAGGCTGTTGACTGTGAATATTATGCACAGTTATGCTCTTCTATCTTTCTGGTTCATCTGTATTCTATGCTAAATTTGACAAGGAGATTGATTCTTGCTCTTATGAGGAAAGAGGGAGGAAATTTGTAGAAAATGAAGTCATAGGAGATAGGAAATTATGGGAAGGAAAGCATGGCTTTGCTTGCATGTTCAGCTCCAAAGGGTGTCATGTCAACGATAACACTGCCAACAGAAATTTTACAGTAAAAGAACTTTATCTAGTGGCTTGACATCGCAGTACCTACAAAATCTAGTATAATCTTTTAAATCATTAATTTTGGGCTGCATGGTACATTTATGGGATTCTAAAGATCTCATGTGGGTTTCTTTCTGGGGCGTTGATTAATGAAAACATCAATGTCCAATTATGGAAGGAAACACCATCATATGCACACTTGTGTACATTTTCCTTAGAAACATCATGTGCTACTACAACGCTGAAGTCAATAGATTTTGTTTCTCAATCTGCTTTATCAAGATAAAGTCTGCTGTGTGCATCAATCAAGAATATGGCTCAATTCTCGTGCTGGAGTTTTTTTCTGAAGGTATCGCTTTGACTTGTGTGATATGTTTTTGTCATATCGATACTCTTTGGAAGGCAATTCTATTTAAGTTTTTAATTCTAATAATTACAAGTGGGATGGATATATATGAAAAATGAGGTTCACTTCCTGTGAAATTTTGACGATTTATATATACGTGCTGATATGCGTGTTAGTTGTGCATTCATGTACCTGTTAGTGTGCCTAGACATTAGTTTTGCTGAAGTTTTATTCTTACTAACTCTCTGTTCTACACAGGTGTATGGAAGATCTAGTGAGCACAACTCGCTATGTTTCTTGGTCTCTCCATAACAAGGTAACACTATCAATAATGACTGTGTATTGTGCTGTCCTGCAGGTACAAACACTAATGTAAATAGTAGTTGAATTAGTTGATTTTGAATGGTTTGGATAAAGGACTTCATTTCAGGAGGGACACCACAAAAATTAATGATGAGTGTCGGAAGTTCAAAGAGTGTGATAGAAGCATGACGAAGAAGGGTGTTTTAAAATTCCTGGCTTCCTAATGTTGATGATGTGTAGCCATATTGTGGGATTGTTGCAATTGTTTTATGAGGGTTAGGTGCTCATAGGGTAGTTTTGATAAACATACACTGCAAGAAGTTAGACAATTGAAGATTGTGATTTTTGCCATTGAATTAGTGCTATAGTACGAGGTTATAACAACAATGTTGAATAGTTAGAAAAAGTAGGATCAACTCTGTTTCAGCATTGACCGAGGACATTAGTTGGAGTTATTGCAAGTATTGGTGCTTTATGGTTAGAATGGGCTGAAAATTTAATCTTTATGATGAGATGCTTGTAGGCTCTATCTCTCTACCTGCTTGTCCGTTACCTGACAGGACTTTTTAAATTCAAGTAATATAGAAAACTATTTTCTAAAATCATTTATTTTACTGATTGTTTCTAGTGACAGTGCCAAGTCTTGAAGGAATTATATTAAATTTATTGTCTTTCACGACTAGCAGCGAGTCCTACCCTTTAATCCCCATTCAAGAGATCTATTGTCTTGGTATAATCTGCAGAATCGAGCTGGTTTGCGTCATTTTCTGGACTCTTTTGGGGCGAGTGCGACAGATCCATCTGTTCTTGGTGGTAACTACAATTATCCTCATTCCAGGACTACTGGCTCTTTTGTTGTTACTATAATTCGTTTGTTGTATTAATTTATTAAACTTATCAAAATGCTCTCCTGATGTTTCTCAAGAATCAACACAAAAAGAAAAGCCAGATACACCAAGATTGGCAGCAAAATCGAGCCACTTGGCCTCAGGAATGGACTCTAGTGGCTCTGCCCAGCTGACAGAAACAAGACTGGCTGACCTGCTGGATAACACCCTTTGGAACCGGAGACTTGCTCCTTCATCTGAGAGGATTGTGTATGCACTAGTACAGCAGATATTTCACGGGATAAAAGAGTACTTTTTGGCATCTGCTGAGTTAAAGGTC
The DNA here is from genome assembly GCA_947645195.1 of Patellifolia procumbens. Taxonomy (NCBI): domain Eukaryota; kingdom Viridiplantae; phylum Streptophyta; class Magnoliopsida; order Caryophyllales; family Amaranthaceae; genus Patellifolia; species Patellifolia procumbens. The sequence goes on from CANSGD010001405.1 coordinate 1,460,669, forward strand.
CGCATCCTTTTTCAATATTTTCTGTCAGCAGAGATATTCAGTTTCTTATTTTGCACCTCCTTAGTTATACTCCCTCCTTTGCCAATCGAAGGCGAGATATTGGCCCTTTTTCTGACTACATGGAGTTTCCTGTGCTTATAAAAAAATTCATATACCAGTTAATGCTTTCTGTTTTTTTTTTTTTTTGATAGGTAAGTGAGGAGATTATATTGCATCAAACAACATTCAACCAGTTAATACTTTCATACTTTAATCATTCAACCAGTAATAAATAATCAAACACGCTGACCAATTAATGTTTGTTGGCAAGGAAGTTTAAATGAAAAAGGGTATATTGCTGTATACTTAAAATATCCTGCTGACATTATATGTTTTCTCAACACTAAGCAACAGTGGTCTAGTGGTAAGCTTGATCAAACCCCACTAGGGGCATTTTTGGCTGGGATTCCTTTATCTTTTCTCCCCCTATCCCCAATGGACCTTTGCCTGTTAAGCTGGGCCGGGTTGACCTCTCCGTTTCAGCCCGGTAGGACACTTCCACCAATCCAGCAAAAGTTCTATTCAACTTCGAACTTTAAATTTGGAATATTAAAGATTTGATGATTGTATTCGAGATGATTTGGAAAGAACGAATATGATGTAATCTGTGTTTGGGATGATTAAGAGCTGTTTTGACAATCTACTAACGGACTGCATTTTGTAGTTCAACTGCTTTCTATTAATGCCAATAGTCGACAAGCTACCTGAACGCTTGCGTGAAGACTTGTCTAAATTTGAAGATGATGTGGATAGCATCTTTGATGTTGCTAGTTTAAGGAGCTCTTTAGATCAGCGTAAGCGAGACATGGAGATTGAACTGAGACGAGTAACGCCTGAAACATATCTGTGATCATTTGAATTTTGCTATTCCTGTTTGTCTTGCCTGATAAACTAATGAAATTGATCTGTTTTGTGATGCAGATTCAGAGGCTTAAGGATAAATTTAAACAAATCCATACGCAGCTATATCATGATGTAAAGTCTGTGCCATAGCTTTCTACCGATGTAATTATTCTTTGGTGGAAAAAATGGATGTAATATCTTTTTACTCTATTTTCCTCCGAGCAAGTATAATCTACTCGTAAGTACTATGGTATTTTTCTAATACTACAAGTTTATATTTAACCCATTCAAGGATAATTCATTTTGAACTGGGGCTAAAATCATCTCCTCTACTGTACACCCGGCTGATATACTAGGGGCATTTACATTTTTTTTTTTTGGTAAGAAAAAGTGGTCCGAACTCCGTTCGGGTCCTATTGGGCCAGGCACTTGAGAGTAGGGGAAAGGGTAAGGGAAGTCCCCACCCTCAAAGTAGGGGTATTTACATGATAATAGCAATCTTCAATTTTTTTGTTACAATCTTCGTTTGACGACACTGTTTGGAAAAGAATATTGTCTTGCTTCTTCCGCTCCAAGCTTGAAAAACATATATTAGCTTAAACACTGATCAAATGGAAAATTCTCAAATTTCTAGTGCTTGTATTCTTATGTATTTGTTTGTATTCATCAATATCTACAGATAAGTTGTCAAAAAAAAAAAAATCTACAGTTTAGGAAATGGATCAAACTTGGAATCAGTTTGAGTTCTTGTTTTGTAAAATGGAATAGAAAAATGAAAAACAGATCAGTTCGAATCAATCAAGGTTCTTGATCTGTGAAATCAAATCTGGAATCAGCTTGAGTTCTTGATATGTAAATTGGTAATAGACATTTGTAATGAGCAAAAAGTGAATAAAATGAGTATGCATCCTTAAATGATCAAAATGTCCTTGAAATGTGCAATAGCGGTTGAAACAGTTTTAAATTGGCTATAAACGCTACACATATTGTTCCTCCATGATTGTAAGTTTGTAATATTTTTAGTGAGAATATATGTTTTAGCAGTAACACATACAATTTTAACAGTATCACATACACAATGTATATATTTTAGTAGTAACATATACAATGTGTACGTATAGCCCACATCCATTGTATGTGTATCCAGTATCCTCTCTCTTAATGTGGCTATTAGCATCAAAGATTTGTAATGAACAAAAGTGATTAAAAATGAGCATTAATAAATTAGATAATCATCCTTGCAAGTTGAAATGAGCAAAATTTAATGGGGTTATTTTAAATTGGATATTTGCATGGAGAATCTATATTTAGGATGGCAAAATAATCATTAGGATTTTTTGGTTAAATATTACTTCTTGAACGGGATCCATTATACTGAAAAAGCTATTGTTAGTGCTAGTAGAGGATACAAGGAAGCTCGACTAGAAGGCCTACCCAACAAGGAAAAAGCAATTGTGCCACTAAATATCCATGAGAAATAATCAAATAACCATAAATAAGCAGATTTTTTAAATGAAATGAGCAAAATTTGAAGAAGTAAAACAAAAAGGGCTAAATAATTGAATAATGTGAAAAAAAGTCAACTATGTTTCTAGGCTTGGGCATCGGAACTCAAATCTGCTAAGACCTTGAAGTTGCTTATAAAGGCACTCATTACCAATGAGCCAGACTTCATTTTTTGATGGAAATTTTATCAGAAAAGACCTTCTAAAACTTCTTTTTATGATAAACAATCTTTAAACAAATTTATGGTTTAAACAACCTTAAACCAAAATTTATTTGCGAGAACACACATTAGCCTAAGTTTTCGGCATTGACTCCCACCTTCCGACATTGACCATTTGTTTTTCCTATTTGCACTCTGTATACCTCCATTCATAAAATTGTCTTAGTAATATACACAATTATTAAGACAATAACAAATAAAACTAAACACCTTGCTAGGGTGGCTAGTGATATCCAACGATGGGGATCTACGACCTTTTCTCTTCATACTTGTATGAAATTTGGTTAGTTTGGGGTTCTTTTTCCTTCCTTTACCTTTTGGGTTCGTAGCAGAGTGACAAGCGTTCTTACTACAAGGACTGCCACGTCCATTTCACATTTTTCAAAGCATTTCTTACCTTTTCCATGGGAGTGGACTCACCTGCTTCTTTCGATTGAATTATTGTTATGAACATCTCTACTTTTCTTTGTGTTTTTTTCAATGTCCCTTACAAAATCCATATCCTCTTTAGAGTCTTCACCATCCTTCATATGGTCTACGGGAGTGAGGTCTGCACCAATTGGTGATATTTTCTCCTATGCTTGCACTATCGATTCCCTTGAGTTTAGATCCTTTGAGGCTCTACTCAAGATGGTTGATACTTTGGAGACTATTGCTTCCCTCAAAACACATTTGTAAGGGGTCTCATCTTGATATTTGCATTTTTGTTGAAGGTACGGACCCGCAAAGTTGACATGAAACAAGGGTCATAGTACTCTAACTCCTTTCCTTGCCTCATCTTGACAATGTTCATGTGAGTTATACTCATGAGTATGGACAGAGTTTTTTATTGAGAAAAGTTACCTTGCCTTCTAGAGGCGAGCAATCGAGGGCCTTTTTTCCTTCGGATTGCCTAAGTTGCCACATTCATACCAACCTTGCCATTATCTATGCTTGTGACGTCTCATTTCTTCTTAGGTTTTTCGGTGTTCTTTGTTAACTCCAAAATACTCTTTGCTTGTTTTGTTTTGTATGGTTGGAAAATTTGCTCCGCCAAATCATCTTTTTTCTCTAGACCAAGGTTGCATTGACCAACTTGCTCCACCACATCTTTTTCTTTGGTTCAAAGTTTGGGTTTCTAATTTTTGCAGATTCTTGAGATAAGGGTTGCAGTAGCTTTGACTCACGAGCTTTATTTGATTTTCCTTCTTTCCCTACAAACATAACTTTCTCTAGGCTTTCAACTTCCTTAGCTCGGTCCTTGTTTTTGGATTCCAACACCATTGCTTTCTTGAAATTCTCATAAGCCTTTTTTAGCATCCCTATGTTTTCTAAAGCTAATCCTCTCCTGAAGAAAGTTTTCACACTTCTTTCACCAACTTCTAATACCAGTGAACAAAAGAGAGTGACTTTGTTCAACTTGTTTAATTTTAATGCACAGATTGCCAGATTTAAATGGAGAGAAATTGTCAATTCCTTGTAAAAGGGATTTTCATCAATATTGACTAATTTCATGACATAGAGCGAGAAGAGAAACGCAAAGAGTTTTGATTGCTTGATTATATTTGCTGGATGAGTTTATGAAATCATGAGTTCTAAAAAGTGATTCCTTCTTCCTTAACAGATACCACATAAGGAATAGGATCATCGTGGCCCTCAAGTTTGTCGAACAAGTCCCCAACATCCTTATCATCTTCATCCAAGGCACTTAAGTGGTGAACCAATATAGGGGCCAAACTAAGATTCTCCTCTTGTTCGCAAAATGAACCATAGTAACAAGGTGAGAACTACTCATCAACATAAAACTTGGATTAATAAATTAAATCAGATCCAAGATAAAGCATAATAGAGGATCGAAAGATCTAGTAAAGATGACCGGAAAACAGTGCAGATAGGATAGAAAGATCTAATAAAGATGATCGGAAAACACTGCGGATAGTATAAAATACCTTAAAGGTAGTAGATTAGACAAGAGAAAGGTCGGAGTCAGGCTCGGGAGTGGGGTCGCTGGAACTTTAATGGCCACCGACGAGCCTGCCCAGCTACGTGTTTGGAGTTTAAGCCAAATTAATGAAGTTAGGTTGGAGAAACCGCGTTGCTTGGCCAGCTAGAGAGAGAAAGCCTTTTTATTCCAGCCAATTCTCACTTTTGAGATCATTACATTTCTATCAAAAAGATTTAGGGTCTCTTTTCTCCGTCTTATTTACGATTCAATCTACACAATATTTTACTCTCCAATTTCTCTTTACCTTTCAATTCAGTTCAATTAAGTTTTTTCGATTCAGTTCAGTTCAATTATTTTATTCAATTAAGTTGTTTTCATTCAAAGAGAAAGCCCTTAAAATGTATGGTAGAATTAGAGGTGGCAATCGGGTCGATTTGTACTTTTCACACTTATCAATGCATATCTTTGGTCACGAATATCTTTAATTACGCATAAGTAAAAATTATTAAAAGTTGACATTAAAAAGTATATTGAAATGAATCAACCAAGATCCCACATTATTATGTTTTTCCTCATGTATAAATAATACTTCCATAGTCAAAGAGTAGAATGTGTATAGTAACAAAAATGAAAACATCTCTATAAATAAAAAAAGGAGGGAGTAATATACAAATCATATGAAATTACAAATAAAAACATATATTGGAAACGGAAAAGAACAAACATTGTGGAAATGAGAAGAGAAAGAACGATAACTAGGGCCCGTTCGGTATCACTGTGGTTTTTTTTTTTTTCAAAGTCATATGATATATATCCTATAATAAATAAAAAATTTGTCAAATTTATTGGGAACATGGTGATTTTTACTTTTTCTGGTTTCGTGTTTTTTTGTTTTTAGTTTTCAAAAAAACTGAAAACCGAAAACATAAAACAATAACGAACAGGCCTTAGTGTCTTTTTGCAAAAATAAAAACAGTAAAAACAATTAATTATAAAAGAGTGTTATGCCTGTTCATTAGAAATTAAAAAAAATATATATATTGATTTTGGTGTCCATTCTTCTTTCCTTATAAAAAAGACATAATAGAATTTAACAACATTTTCATCCTCCCAAAAAAAACATTTTCATCCACTAGAACTTGCATCAGCCATTTCCCTTATTCCAAATTGAAACATTGGATGTGAATGGAGAGGGTAGAATAGAACCTTCTAATAATTCTCATCTCACATGTGAATAATTGAAGTTGTTAATGATCTTGAGTTTCACATTCGTAAACATGAATACATCAAAGTGTTGCAAGTCTGTCAAATCTAGACCAGAACAAACTAGATAAATATATGGCCCATTATAAAGAGACGAAGGAGTAATAGATTGATAAAACAGTTAATAATAACAAATTACAAAATACCTGTGTGAGAGAGAGTTGGCTTCACTAATAAAAAAGGAGGTCTTGAACTACATGAATCCAACTCTCGAGATCATAGTCCTCCCTTCCTTTAGTGTTTGCTCTATTGGAGAGAGGTTCACAGACCATTGTACACTATGGTTACAAGTAAATTCATAAGAAAATAACGCCTGTAGTCCTTTATGATCAACAAATATGGTTATTACAGAAAGGATCATTATCCTGGATGCGGTTCCATTTTCTGGACAGCTGGTGCTGTAATTACAGGTAGTTTCTGATCAGCACAATTTAGACCACCGGATCTCTCGCATATTTCCCTGTATTCTTGGCACACCGCACATAGATGACAGAAGAAATGAGTGACAAAATCTCCACAGGGTGCTTCCTGAACCATACGATTGCGCCCAAACATAACAGCAAGGTTAGTCAATATATATATTATAAATAGTGTGACAAAGAAGTATATCCATGAACGAATAATCACCCCCTGCCCCGGCAAATTAGCACCGCAACTGACCTTCACCATCGAACATTAAAGAGACGAGAGGAGAAAAGGAAAGGGCAGTCTTCAAGCAACAAGATAGAATTACAGTATGCTAAGGAATTCTGACTTCAAATATAATATATTAACAAAAGGCATGAAGGCAACTTAAATGAGGAGGGATAAGCTTAACCAGAACAAGATGAACAAAAATGCAAAATCCACAGTCCATAGGATATTGGTTTTTTATGCCTTTCAGTTCCAATTCGCTAAGTTTATTGAGATCAAGGTCAAGTGAATCAAGACTAATGGTATAACATGACCAGTAGGGCATAGTTCTCATACTCCTAACGGTATCACAGTGCATTTTTGTAGAGCGCACCAAAGAATTTAATAAATTAGTGTCTATCTTTGTGAGCAAAAGTAAAGAATAGTCGTATAGAAAGCAATACTTCACACTTCTGCAAACGCAATTATCAACATTCTAGTAGATAAAAGACCGAAAAAAGGAATAATTTTCTTCTGTGAAGGAAGTCCCAACGGACACTACTTTTCATGAATCAAAGTCATGCGGCATCTACAATAGATTTTCAACAATAACAAGCAAATCTAACAAATTCCAAAAAAAAAAAACTGTGACAGAACTACGAATCCAAAAATCTAAATCTGACAATTCGGCACATTCTCGAATCTTTGTCTCAATACAACATTCCACAAGTCGGTCCGTGGCTCCGTCATAAATTCTTGAAAGGAAATTTGTAAGGGAATAGTTTTTTTAACAAGGGAATACCATAACATATAGAGCACAGGAATGAGTTACTCCCAGTCATCATGATATCACACTATGAGATGATGAAGAACGAGAGGTGAGGACTTAGGACTGGATACCCCACCTCCTTGTCACCAGGTCCCACGTTCAAAGGTCACCTTCAAAAGCCCCCACCACCCACCAATCCCCCAATTTACACACCTTTAAAAAGAGAAAAAAGTCCTTGAGAACAGGGGGGAGGAGTTGATGAAAAGAAGAGACAATCCCTTCAACGCTACTTCAATCTGTTAGTCATTAGTTGCAACAACTTAATTATCCTTTCTAATGATAAGCATTTTCTCATTCTGATTTCCAGTTATGGTCATCCTCAAACATCAATTCTACTAAAGGTGGAGGTCTTATAGTAATCAATAAATAAAAAGATAGTGAACGCTTCAAGCTTCAAACTTCAAGCATCGCCAGTCTAGGGAAAATAAAATAAAAAATCTCATCTTAATAATATCAATAACATCTGGTTGGCACTTGAAAGATATTGGGGATCAGGAAGCACCCTGTACACCTGCCACCAGCTAGGCAACTAATCCTGATGCCCTTAAGAAACAAGAATTTTTGATGCTGCAATTCATCAAGAAACAACAACCCCGGCTAACAAACAAAAACTCACCACAGCTTGGAAACATTCTTACACTAAAGTTGACCACCCGGTCAACAGTCATGGCACTGTACAAGGAAATGCCGCAACACAGACAAATAGGAAAGAGTTTAACATTTGGCATGAATCTCTATCTCAGCAATTGCCTTTAAACAAGAACTACTAAGCTTGAAGAGTACAGTAAAATAAAATCTCACTGACAAGTGAGTGAAAATATCCAGGAAAGTAATTCCAGTCCAACAATGCTCCAAGAAGAAAATATTCGAGCGAAAATTGGCACCATAAAACCCGAGTTTGGGATGTCTTCCCATAGATATCCTAAGTTTGATTTATTTATGAATAACCAAAGTTAATAGATCAACTTCCCATATTGTTCCCAAATCAAAGTTGACCAATTCAACCAGAAACAATTCACTTGTCATGCTCTAATTGGCAAAGGTGGCTTGATAGGAGGGAGTGAGAGAAAGGAGAGAGAAATGAGAACTAGGACCAAAAAGATAGACAAAGTTTAACTTGTGAAATAGGCATTAAGTCATTTAGGACCAATATTGGAAGGATGCTTTTAAACTGGGGATTACTAAAAAAAATCGAAGTTTGGATCGGTATTGGACAATTGGGAGACACCCAAAACTCCGGAGTTATCATGTCAAAGTTTCCTATATATAATGGAACTCCATCAAAGGTAGTGGATACTCGAGATAACATAGAGCATCGGTGAAAATTTTCTGAAGCAATTTACTTCCACTGATGGGAAACCTGACATTAACTGGGGCATCAGAATAGCTGAAAAAATCCCTTATTGATTTCAATGTATAACTTCATAACTAATAAAGCATACAACACAATTCAAAGAAAGGGGAATGCAAGCTGCATCGTGTCAGTACGCCAAGATCTCTCCTACCAATAAAACCATCTACGCTTCTAATCAAGTCAATATTCGGCATAGACCACGGGGAAATCGAGTAAGTTCTCATTCTGCTGGGACCTTTGAGCAGAAGCCAGGAACTATCAGAATATGTAATCCCAAATGGCAAGGTGGTATAGAAACCATAATCAAATATAGAGTTATAGACTAATGAACATACTGCTGGTGGCACGTTTTGACCTGCTGAAACAATTCTTTTACAATATACTTATCTCCAGTCATAAAAGCTTGAAAGGAATATCAAATGGCTGAAGGGTTGGCTGCAGTTTGCAAGCACTGCATAACATTTTATGATCTTTTTACATAAACGGTGTCCCAGACATTTAGTGACCATTTAACAAAAACGGATCCCTGACAATATTGAGGTCCAAAAAGATTGGGGAACAGTTTGCGTAGCGATTTGCAAGCAAGTTATTAGCAATGTTCACAAAAAGTTACATAATTTCCCGATAGTATACAAAGAAAAAGAGATCCCTAAAAGTATTGTCATCTTTCAATAGGAGATAGCTTGACTGGATTTATGTTGAGTTATTTTTAAGCTGAAGTAACTGGTATAGACCAGAATCTTACTGTGAGTTGCTCTCTAAAATAGGCACAAACTAACTGATAATAGCTAAACAAGCAAGGTATTTAGCTAGCTTTCCTCACTCATTCGAGAATGTGAGGTTTCTCCCAAGTTTAGTCTCCACAATTTCATTGATAATGCATTCAGCTCAGCAAGGCCTTATTTATACACACTAAGGAGACTAGATACTCAGTACACCTCATACTCAGAATAACATAATCTGGTATGGATGACCGAGACTAAGGGAATAACAGAAATAGAGAATAACAGAACAAGTAATAAAATGACTAACTTGCCCCTAACTTAACATTTAGCTAAGAATACTGTTGTTGTTGGTGTTAAGTTGAGCTGCTGCTGTTGCTTTCTTCCTCCTAGCATAAGTGGCTATGATTGGAGGCCTCTCCCAACTTGTTGCATTACCCCCCACTCAGACTTTCACCTTGTCCTCAAGGTGGAAGGTAGAAAATCTTGAATCTAGCAGAGAGAATTCTTCCCAAGTAGCCTCTTGGACAGGTAAGTGTTGCCGCTGAATCAAAACTTCAGTGATGCTAGCTTCTCCTTGAGGAACTTGCCTAACTCTTAGCACAGCCTGTGGACACACATCCAAAACCAATTCTGAAGAGAGGTCAGCAGGTAGAGTTGGTTGGACCAGTTGAGCTCCCCTAGCCTTCTTGAGTTGTGAAACGTGGAAGACAGGATGGATCTTGGCCTGTTCAAGAAGGGACAGTTTGTAAGCCATCTTGCCTACTTTATTTAGAATAGTAAATGGCCCATAGAACTTGGCAGCTAACTTTTCAAAAGGTCTCTTTGAAAGGGAATTTTGCCTATAAGGCCTCAGCTTAAGATACACTTGCTCTCCAACTTCAAAGTGCACATCCCTTCTATGGGTGTCAGCCTGTATCTTCATGTGATTCTGTGCCTTCAACAGTTGAAACTTCAATTCATCTAGGATAGCATCCCTTTCCACTAGCTGCTCCTCCAGGGTGGCCACACTGTAGTACCCCTTTCATACTTAAGGAGATGTGGAGGGTCCCTCCCATACAAAGCCTTGAAAGGAGTGCATTGAATGGATGTATGGCAGGAAGTATTGTACCAAAACTCAGCCCAAGGTACCCATTGAGCCCAAGATTTAGGTTAACCATTGATGAAACATCTCAAATACCCTTCCAAGCATTTGTTAACCACCTCACTTTGCCCATCAGTTTGAGGGTGGTAAGCTGTGCTTTTGCTGAGTGTAGTGCCATGCAACTTGAAGATTTCCTTCCAAAACAAGCTCATAAATACCTTGTCCCTATCTGAAATGATGGACTTAGGAAATCCATGCAACTTAACAATCACTTTCACAAACATAGCAGCAACTCCACTAGCTCCACTAGCTGTGAAAGGATGCTTGAGAAGAAGAAGGTGACTATATTTGGATAGCCTGTCCACCACCACCAATAGAGTGTCAAATCCCCCACATCTAGGCAGTCCCTCTATGAAATCCATAGTCATGTCATCCCAAACCAAGTTAGGGATAGGTTAGGGTTGCAACAAACCTGCTGGTTTTAAGTTGGATGCCTTCTGTTGTTGACAAACTTCACAATTCTGAACATATCTGATCACACACTTTCTGATTCCTTGCCAATACCAATCAGGTAAGTCTTGAATTCTCCTCTCCTGAATGGCCCCCCATAGGAGAGTCATGATAAGCCTTAAGAATCTGCTCAATAAGAGGTTTTTGGGCTGGAATGACCAATCTGCCTTTATACTTCAAAAGGCCCTCCTCAACTGTGTAATTTGCTGGGGTTAAAGCTCCTGTTGAAACAGCCTCAGTGAGTTGTTGTATCTGTTTATCTCCACTGATGGCTTCCTGAATCTGATCCCATTGTAAAAGACAAGTAGAAATCATAGCATTGTTTTCTGCTGGTGTATTTTCCCTTCTTGAGAGTGCATCTGCCACTTTGTTTGATGGCCCAGGTTTATAGGAAATTTCAAAATCAAACCCCATCAACTTGCTCATCCATCTTTGGTAATCCGTACCAACCTCCCTCTGTTACATGAGATGCCTCAAACTTTGCTGGTCCGAGTGTATTATGAAATGTCTTCCCATCAAAAAATGATTCCATTTTTGGACTGCCATAGCAATTGCCATTAATTCCTTCTCATAGATGGATTTAGCTCTAGCTCTAGGACCCAAGGTCTTGCTGAAATAAGCTATTGGGTGAACTGCTCCCAATCCAAATGCTTCTAAGACAAATGGTAGAGTAAAATCAGGCATGCTCAACACAAGGGCAGTAGCTAAGGCCTGTTGGAGTGTTTGAAAAGCAGCAGTTGCCTCCTCTGTCCACCAAAAACTGTCTTTTTTCAGTTGTGCTGTGAGGGGTTGAGCTATATTGGCATCACCCTTTATAAACTTCCTGTAGTAACCTGTGAGGCACAAAACCCCCCTCAATTCCCTTAAGGAAGTGGGTATTGGCCAAGTGGAGATAGCTTGGATTTTAGTTTGATCCACAGAGAGTGGCTGAAATCACATGCCCTAGATAGGCAACTTCTTCTCTCCAAAACTCACACTTTTTCTTATTGGCATACAATTCATTTTGTTGCAATAAGGTTAAAACCAACTCTAAGTGTTTCTCATGCTCCTATTTATCTTTGCTGTATATCAAGATATCATCAAAAAATACCAAAATAAACTTTCTCAAATATGGCTTGAACACATCATTCATAAGGGCTTGAAATGTGGCAGGTGCATTTGTCAACCCAAAAGGCATCACAAGAAATTCATAGTGCCCCTCATGTGTCCTAAAAGCTGTTTTAGGTATATCATCTTTCTTCATTCTAATTTGATGATATCCTGATTTGAGATCTAATTTAGAGAAAATGGTTGAACCATGCAATTCATCAAGCAATTCATCTATTATAGGTATAGGGAATTTATCTGGTACAGTTGCTTTATTGAGAGCCCTATAGTCTACACAGAACCTCCATGATCCATCCTTCTTCTTAACCAACAAAACTGGGCTAGAAGAGGCTTGTATAATTCCTGCTTGTAGCATATCTTTTATAAGCCTTTCTATTTCATCTTTTTAGAACTGGGGATATCTATAAGGTCTAACGCTTATAGGGTCCTCTCCATGTTTCATTAATGCTCATGGTTCCTACTAGGGGGAAGGCCTGAGGCAAGTTGAATACCTGATCATAAGTTTGCAGCAGGTGCAACAGTTCTGGAGGCCCTTCATTGCTCTCCTTGCCTTCTTCTTCTTCTGCTTGCAATAGCTTAAATTCCACTAACACTCCACCTTTTTCCTTCCTAAGAGTCTTCATCATTGCTTTAAGTGAAATCCCTGTTCTTCCAAGAGAAGGATCCCCCTTAATGGTTATCTTTTCCTCCTAGTTGGAACTTTAAGGTTTGAGTCTTCCAATTGGTGCTCATGGTGCCCAATTTTTCCAACCACTATATCCCTAAAATGATGTCACAGTTACCCAAAGGTAAGAAGTCTTCAACCACCTTAGCTTCTTGTAGCTGTAGCTCTACTGATTTGCATTCTCCTTCACCTTGCACAGTGTCACAGTACCCAAGGACACCTCAAATGGTTTACTCTTGTTGATGGGCACAGCCAACCTCTCCACTAGCTCACTTGCTATAAAATTGTGAGTAGCCCCAGAGGGTCTACCATCACTACCACTGGAGCTCCTTTGAGTGTTCCTCTGAGTTTGAGAGTTTTGGGACTGGTTATTCCCATTACAGAATTGAGGGAGATCTCAGGTTGACCTTCCAAGTCCAACCCCTCCCCAAGTTGCTCCTGTTCCTCCTCTTCATCTTCATCTCCTTCTAAAGTGAGAAGCATGCTTAGCTCCTTTCCTTTGCATTTGTGATTGAAGTGCCACTTCTCATCACATTTAAAACATAGCCCCCTTTCCCTCTTTTGGTGCATTTCTGCTTCAGTTAATCGTTTCACAAATCCCCTATTTCTTTGATTAGGTGGATTATAAGTGGGTCTTGGGTTGTTTGAGTCTGTGGACTGAAGGGAACTTTGGGCCTGGGCTGGTAGTTGGGTAGTTGGGTTAGCGTTTGGGTGGGTATTTGTGGTGTAAGGTTGGTTTGAGTGATTGTTGGTGGAATAATAGGTTCTGGACTGAGTTGGATTAAGAAAAGAGTTTTGGGTTAAATTGTTGTTTCTAGTTGACCCAAAGAATGGCCCATTTCTTGCGGCCCACCTTTTACGTTCAGCATTTAAAAACTTGGTTTCTACTCTATGGGCTAGGTCCATTGCATGATCCATGTCCACTGGATCCAAGATACGGATCTCATCGCGGATCGGATCTTTGAGCCCACTTATGTATTGGCTCCTAGCCAATTCTTCAGAAACCTCCTTTAAAGGAGCCAAGAGCTCCACAAACTTCCTTGTATACTCAACCACCCCCCAACTGGCGGTGCTCCAACCACTGCTCATGCAGTGAACCGGTGGCCGTCGACCGGAACTTCCTCAGCAGAAGCCCTTTAAGCTCTTCCCAACGCTTAACCGGTCGCCGTCGATTCTCCCATTGGAACCAAAACAACGCGTCGTCTTCAAACGCCACCACCGACGCTTCCATCTTCTCCCCCTCACTCAAGCAATAAAAGTTAAAGAACCTCTCAGCTCGAATGATCCACCCATCGGGATTAACTCCGTCAAACAAAGGTAAGTCGAGTTTCTTAATTCTCCAACTTCCTCCTCCTCCTCCGTTGCTCGCCGGCGTTTCACAGTGCCGGGAGTTTCTTTCCTGTTCTAGGTTTTCGAGCCTTACCTCACCTTCGTTCAACTCCTCCAAGTTTACTCGTTGTTGCGAAGGTTCCTCCACCCTTCTTTGGTTCTCGTTGAGTTGTCTTCTCATTCCTTCCTCAAAAGCGGTCTGTTCCCGTCGTATTTGAGCCACCAGGGCCTCTTGATTCTCACGAGAACGGTCGATCCTCCCCTCTAAACGGTTTGTCTGCTCTCCCAACTCACTAGTAAGCTTAGCTATGGCGTCTGCCATTCTAGCCAACGCTTCTTGTAGTGGCTGGTTCTGTCTCTCTACCACCGCCGAGATTCTTCGTTCATTATCCTCATGGAATTCGTTCAACTGACTCTCCAATTGCTCGATTCTTTGAGAGTTCGTGTTTCCAGTCACCATTTTAAGGAAAAATTGATAAGAATAATCCGACCTTTGGCCGGTCTTCCATGAATGGTACCACCTTCATTTAATCCAGGTATAATCCGACCTTTGACACCCATATTCTCTCAATGGTCCCTCACCTGTTGGTGACCTGCAATTACAGGTAAACTCTCTTAATTACGTGATTAATAGCTAATTAAGTATATTTTAAACATAAAATTTTAATTAAACCATTAAATCAAAGTTGTTAAAAAAAACTTACGAAAAACCCACCCTCCCCCAGCCAACCCCCACCCCATCCCCTCCCCTTCCCCCACTGCCGCCACAAGAAAGCCACTCCCACCACCCAGACCCCACCGGAAACCCCCTCCCCACACCCAGACCACGCCGGAAACCCCCTCCCACACCCAGACCGCGCCGAAAACCCCATCACCACCAACGTACACCACTCGAAACCACCTCCCAACCACCGCATACCCACAACCAAACACCACCGGAAACCCCCTCCCTACACCCAGACCGCGCCGAAAACCCCCTCCCCAGCCCCAAACCGCACCGAAAACCCATCCCCACCAACGTACACCACTCGAAACCACCTCCCAACCGCCACACCCACTCAAAACCCCATACCCACAACCAAACACCACCGGAAACCCCTCCCTAACCTCAGACCGCACCGAGAACCCCCTCCCAACCACCGCACATCACTCGAAACCCCAATTGCAGTGGTTCTTTTCAAGGGTGGGGGAGGGATGAAGGGTGGTTTTAGGTGCTGGGGTGGAGAATGTGATGTTTTCCGGTGGTGGGGGAGGGGTGGCAGAGGTGGGGAAGGGGAGGGGAGGGGGGGGTGGGGGTTTGCTTGGGGGATTACATCACTCGAAACCCCGATTGCAGTGGTTCTTTTCAAGGGTGGGGGAGGGATGAAGGGTGGTTTTAGGGGGCTGGGGTGGAGAATGTGATGTTTTCCGGTGGTGGGGGAGGGGTGGCAGAGGTGGGGGAAGGGGAGGGGAGGGTGGGGGTGGGGGTTTGCTGGGGGGATTTTTTTCTAAAAAAAAGTTTTTTTAAAAATAAAAGTCAACGGTAATTTTTGATGGTCAAACAGGTTGCCATCATCCTGTACCATTGAGAGAATATAGATGTCAAAGGTCGGATTATACCTGGATTAATTGAAGGTGGTACCACTGATGGAAGACCGGCCAAAGGTCAGATTATTCTTATCAATTTTTCCTTTTTTTATTTATTTTTTAGTACGAACTGCTCTGATACCAACTTGGTATAAACCAGAATCATATTGTGAGTTACTCTCTAAAATAGGCACAAACTAACTGATAATAGCTAAACAAGCAAGGTATTTAGCTAGCTTTCCTCACTTATTCGAGAATGTGAGGTTTCTCCCAAGTTTAGTCTCCACAATTTCATTGATAATGCATTCAGCTCAGCAAGGCCTTATTTATACACACTAAGGAGACTAGATACTCAGTACACCTCATACTCAGAATAACATAATCTGGTATGGATGACAGAGACTAAGGGAATAACAGAAATAGAGAATAACAGAACAAGTAATAAAATGACTAACTTGCCCCTAACTTAACATTTAGCTAAGAATATTGTTGTTGGTGGTGTTAAGCTGAGCTGCTGCTGTTGCTTTCTTCCTCCTAGCATAAGTGGCTATGATTGGAGGCCTCTCCCAACTTGTTGCAGTAACCTTTTCATTCATCTCTCTAAATATCAAGGAATCACCCAAAAATTCATCCCCTTTGCGGCTCATTTTGAAAGCATTTATGACAATGCTATTTACTGAAACCTTACTTTGTTTACTTCATAAAATCTTCGTCAACCTATGCGAACTATCATCGAAGATATAGAAAATTTAATCCTCGATGAAAGAATTATACGGGCAGTAATGACTTTGGAGACGATGATGAAGACATTGACAAATGAAAAACTAGTTATCTCAAAATAATCAGATTATCAACAATTTCCATGTAAGTATGAAAGGGAGGGAATTTCGGATGATACCTCTATATTAGAGGAGGTAAAAACGAAAAAAAAGTTATTTGTTGAGTTACAGGGAAATAAAGATGAAAAAACATAGGCAGCTAAAATTGTTTTGTAAAATGTAATAGTATAATGTTCTAAGTGGCAAAATTCTAATGAAGTATAATTTTCTCATTCTAAAGTATGTTAAAAGCAATGTATACAGAAAATTAGAAATAATACTTTATCCGTTTCAAAATAGATGCTACATTTTATGTTATCACGCTTGCCAATGCATTATTTTAAACATTAATATATATAATTACCAATAAGTAAAAATTATAAAAACTAGATATTAAAAAAATACATATCGAGACGAATCTAACAAGATCTCACATGACTACGTTTTTCCAAAAATGTAAAGCACCAAAGCTAATTAAAGTTTAAACCGTGAATAGTAAATACTATGCAAATTTAGCATCTATTTTGAAACGGAGGAAGTATAATGTAATAAAACTTCAGCTAAGTTTAACAAAAGTAGTAGCCTAGTAGTAATAATTTGGCAAGATTTTGCTTGAACACACAATGCAAGAAGACTCAATTTAAGCATGAATGATCAAATCAACATGGTTCAACCATTCCATCACAATGTGAAGGGATATCCTTCATGGTGATGTTCAATGCTAGAGCCAGATTTTGTCTCAAAGAAAACCGCAAGGCGGTTGGATTAATACGATAATACAACAATATCGAGTTTATGCCTCCATTTCTTTCTCTCAAGTGCTACATGCTCGCGTAGAAGTTTGAACTGATTTCTTCACATCTTTTGTGACACCCTTCATTCAAGTCATCTTCATCCTCCCTTAACCGCTTGTAAAATCTCTAATATCTCAACCTTACGCATCTCAACCTTACGCATCTCAACCTTAACCGCGGCATCTTCGATGTCTCATGGTAACTACTCTCTTACTTATCCTTGATGTATGCAACTCCAACCCTCATTGAAACATTTTTGTTGTGCATTTAATCTCTTAATATGTTTCCACACAATCATCTTAATATGGTCGATATAATCTTTCCTAAATTTGAACACTCAAACCCGTATGATTAGAGATACACTATGGTGGCAGCGTGGCACAAAATCACAATTGCTCCTCTCCGTTTAAACTCACCCAGACTAAATCCCATGAGTCACTTCTTTGGAAGTAACTACGTCACTCTATAAAATCGACCCAAGTTACTTAAAACACTCACTAGTTAACGCTTTCTTATTACTAAAATTGCACCTCGTGTACTTTGTATAGTTCCTCCTTAGCCAAAGCCCTCGAGATACTAAAGATTAAAGAAGGAAAAATGTTGCACTTCATATGAAAGGGTTGGCTTTAGATATCATGAGATTCAAGAGCCAAATACAAGACGAACTTAATAAGTTCATTACTCAAGATTGGAAGGGGTTTGTTTCTATCGGCACATAAGAGCAAATGCCACTAAGTTGAGTAAAATTAAGGTAGAGATGGATGTACAGGTACATCTCGAAAAGAGGTTATTATTTTTCATCGTAACAGTAGATATAATCAAAGTGAATATCACTAACGAAAATAGGACATGAAAGCAAGCAACGAGAAGGGTTATAGAAAATCATAACTGATGATGTATTCTTTGTATTCATACTACACAATGATGATTGTCATAATCTCATAGTTGAAGACTATGCTAACTCGATAAGGTGATAGCCTGATAGGTAATAAGCATACACCATCATACCACATTATCACACACAACGACTACGTCTTTGCGTACATTAATGGTGATTTGGAGGGCATTTAGATAACAACCAAAAAACGAAATGGCATAAGAAAGAGACAGTACCTTCTTCCTCTCATCTCTCCCTGCATACCTCTTTAGGGAATGCTTTATCTCTCTATGACACCATCTCTCTATGACAACATCTCTCTCTTTCTCACTTAGCCTCTGTGCCTCATCTCTAATTCTTTCTACACGCCGCCCAAAATTGCCTCTTATTATCTTGAACCCCCGTCCAAGCACTTGCATAGGACATGTAAGAACGACAAGGTAGTTCTTTTAAGAGAATTGGCATTGGGTTGTTTTATAGGAAACGATATTTAGTTGCAAGCTTACACTATTAGTTTGAACAATCATAATTATCTCAATAGTGGAAAATGGAGGCTTAAGGGCCAAAGGAATAAAGTCTATTGTATGTGACTCTAGCTAAGTTCATTTCTCGAGATTTTGTCACATGAATAAGCAACAAAACACAACAACAATACCACAAAAGTCAAATATTTGATCCTAAAAGATGAGGTTCCCTCTATGAGCCAAAGTATGTAAGTCTTATTATCATCCACAAGGACCATTTTCCACAATCCAATTTGTTATATGCATTTATATTCTTTACATATGTGACCAGCGTAATCGGTTTCTCTTATCCCGACATTTACAATTTGACCTTATACTTAGAATTGCGTTCCTAAGGGTATTCCCATTTCCCACACACCCATCTCAACATCTTAGTGTATTCCTTACTAAAAGACATTGTGACTCACACACATAGAATGATGGGTCCCATCGTCCTATTGTGACTTACATACAAAGAATGATGGGTCCCATCGTCCAATCAATCTTTCCCTTTGACCTTAGAAATGCTATTAGAGTCACCCAACATCTAGAATACTCGTAGAGGGATGTTTCAGCAATTTAGCATCAGCTTTCTCTACTCCAGGCTACCCAAACTTCATTTTGTTAGTGACGTCATCCTTAATACTCCCATTCTTTTTCAAAAAGATTACCAAAGGTAATTAAAACACTCATGTAGTTATACCTCCTTAGCCTCCGGCTTAAAATTAAATCGGCACTCAATGTACATAAGTTTGCATGATGAAACAAGAACTTGATGTACACGTATTTTGTTACATGTAACAATCATCAAATTATAGGCCTATAGATCGTCAATAAATCATGTAAAGACCAAGTTTAGAAGCTTTCAAGGTGTTCCATGCCAAAGTAAGAAACTAGCGTAATGTTGAGATGTGCAATAAACACACAATGATGGTGACGCTGGTGCGGCGGTGACTTTTATTGTTATGGGACGAGCCTTGAAAAGCTACTTCCAAAGCCGACACAATGGTGTGGCACGAAGAAAACAATCGAGGAAAGAATCCCATCGAAGCTCTCGCGTGCAAAGTTATTCAAATCATTTTAGAAATAGCAATGGTATTCTTCGCCAACTTTCAACCCATATCCTCCAATCCTATACATAATGACATCTTGGAAAGCATTTGGACAAGTAAATATATGTCCACTTGGCATTTGAGAGACTTAGCACATAGTGTACACTTCTCAAAAAAGATCTAAAGGTGACAATGCCATAGTGTAAGGAGTCGAGCAAAGTTTTTTTTTTATAATACTTAGTTAGAGCAAAGTAGTTTGTTCACATGTTGGGTGGAACCAACGATATGGAAGGGTATGTGGAGACGGGCATAAACCAAGAACCAAACTTCTTGAAGGAGACAGAAACATCCAAAATAATGGTTGTGAAGCTAAAACACTTGGTACTGTTTTTAAAATACCAAATGAGATTGGAATAACAATCAAAATTGACAGCATGTCCATTAACCGTGATGTCATTTGATTAATAGTGACTAGTGATCACTATACAGTACGACAAGTATCAAAGAGAAAATCAAACTCAAATGTCATATAATCAGAACTTGACTCAAATGCCTACTAAATTTCATACTTCACACTTTTTAATCCAAATTAGTTTGAACAATTTCCTTTTATCACATATTAGTTTAAACACTTCTATTTTAGAGAAAGTCACACAAATATTTTGAAACTTCTCTCCTAGCAACATTCACATTGTCTTTCGAGACAAATATCCCTCACCTTCTCTGTCCTTCATTAACAAAATACCCATTATCGCCTATCACATCTATCTTTTTTGTATAATATAAAAGCACCTCCCCCCTATCCTTTCCATAATCCAGTTTCGCCCAAAGATCTTTAACCAAAATATGATTTTCTCGTTGTCTTTTTTTTAGTTAGTTGTAACGAAGGAGAAAGAATTCAGAGAAAACTAGTCTTAATCAAGATTAGTAGAAGCGAAATAGAAGAGCAATTCATAAGCCTTTGATAGTTGAACACTAATGGAATATGGCAACAAATAAGTAAATAATTCAGATGACAGCTTGAGGTTTCAATGTTTACTTTGAATTCTCAGTAAGAAGCATATCACCAATCTGATGGAATATCAGCCACGAAAGAACAAAGAATGGACAGGACATACCGGTAGATTGTACTTAGTTCGTAGAATCCTTCGATAGTTACCAGCATAACATGAAATAAAACAGCTAGGCAACCCCAAAAGTGCACAATCTGTTAGAAAGCAACAAACGCCATTGACGAGGACCCACAGCAATAAATGAGTGATACAAGGTCCTATCAGGGTTCCTGAACCCAAAAACTCGGCATTCTTAGCAAAGAGGTAGCAAGGGCATAAGAGACCTATACAGCCTGCATAAAGTCATAAATAAGATAAAATCAGGTATCAAGATACCATGCATGGAAAGCACCAGATTTATTATACTATGGATAACTTCATTGACAGATTTCTCATTGTAGTTGTCTAAGAAATAGAAATCTCCAACTCGAGTAACTTTTTTCCAATATTCTCAATTTGACTAACAGAATAAGTTTTCATTTTGGTTCAATCCTCAATTCTAACTGGCTTAAAGAAATGAAAAGTTTTAAGTTACACATTATCATTTCAACGATGACAAGACATAAAATGGAAGTATAGAAATACAAATTAAAATGAGATTTATAAAAGCAAAGTTTATCAATACCTTCAGCACCAGTATGGAACTCTTCTTTTATTTGTATACTCTCACCATTGAAGACTAATGCCATCAATATGGACTAAATAACATGTAGTAATTCTAAAACACCACAATAACCAAACAACAAGTATGGAGACCAGTTTATACATTCAAGTACTTATCTAGTGGGAAAATGCATATTGCAAAGTGTAAACATATATGCAAGAACCCATAAGCTGAACTTATAAGAAGTCCTGCAACCAAGTTCTAGCAAAAAAATCAATGTCTGTCACATGAAAACTTTCTAGCTAGTCTCTACTGCCTACTTGTGGAGCTACATGATGATCCCAACTTTGTGCCTTTGAGGACTCCGAAATAAACTCTCTTGGATTCATGAAAGGAAATTCTACGTGGTGGCCCCATAGTTTGAGGAAATTCTACACGCCGGAGAAAATCAAAACTTTTGTTAACGGAACATTAATATCACTTTTGATATTTTGAAAAAGGTAGAGGGCCACTTAAGAAAATCAAAGTTTTTTTCTTCCCGGAAATGCCTACATGGCTACATGTGTAAATCATCTTTACAGCAAATATTCGCTTCAAAGGCACAAAATTGGGAACTCTAGGTTCACTAATCACCTTGAATGCCAATAAAAATACGCTAAATGCAACATAGGATTTCATTGTTTTTTCAGTATCATATTAATATGCTCAAATTGCACCTTTGACAAAATCATCCTTGTGATAAAATCAAGAGGTGGGTCACAAGTCAGATAGTAGCATACAGCTCGGCGTATCATCGCAACAAGCACAGATACCGGACGACCACTGTGCAGGGCCGTCACTAGAAGAAGCCAGAGCTTGAACATCATTGTTCTCTTCAGCTGCAGCTTCAAGTTCTTGGTCAGACTGCCCCAAGGGTATATAAGGAGGTGGAACATAGCTTCCCTGCCCTTTCATTTTCATTCTTGAAATTCAACACAACAGCTAAAGCACTGTCCCCACCCCAACTCTCTTCAATCAGCTCCAAATTTTTCTGATACAATAGATTTCAAAAAATCAAAAGGTAATTACAATGCCCAGGAATTGGCTAAACTGAATTCATAAGGGCATTATCAAGGAAAATGATAAAAACAGACCTTAGGGTTGTATATAAAATGGAATTTAAGTAACTTGTAAACATTAATAACACTGATTCACGCGTGATTTTAGCATGAATTCCCAGTTTAATACCATCTTAGTGATGTATATATCATTATCCAATTATCAATTATACAAGCTAAGGCGAATAAAAAGTTGTTGTGTCGTATAAATTGAGTGCATTTATATTAATTAAACTTCAAGATTCGCCACTGTTAGAAATAACGAAATTGTATGCAACATAACATTAACATCTACACTTGTTGCCTATTCGGGAACGAGATTACACAACACCAGAAACCCAGAACATAATTCACAAGGCTGACTGACTATTATTTGATAATTCCAGTACAAAATTGACAATCTTATGTGATTGATAATCAGCTGATTAATAATACCTCACGAAAGCGGAAGAATCGCTACGAACGAATGTAGACTTGAAAGGAATTTAGATTTTCGGTAGCTAGAATTTGATTTGAAAGATCTTTCAGTTGCAATTTTGAGAAAAGCCAAAATAAACTTTTAGGTAGTTCATTAATAGATAGGGATGGCAATTCAGTCCGACTTTGACCCGAGTCCGACTCGATCCGAATCCGAAATCATAAAAGTCCGGATGAAATCCGATAGGAGTTGGACCTTAGGTAAGATCAGATCCGAATCCGACTAGAGTCCGATTATTACTTGTTACCTCGTCAACTAATTGATTGAAAGTACATTTTAATACAAATAATAGATATTTATTATAAGAAATTAAGTAAAACATTAAAAATTTTATATTAAAGATATGTTTTGGTTATTTAATATGGTAATTTAATCCGAATCTGATCCGAGTCCGAAACAATCCGAAGGACAAAGTCCGAGTCCGAATCCGATAATATATAGTCCAAATCCTAATAGGAGTGTAAAAATATAGTCCGATTGAAATGGACCGGACTTGGAGTTTGGTAAGTCCGATCCGAGTCCGATCCATTGCCATTCCTATTAATAGAGAGAGCTCTTGGCAATTGGCACGACTGACTGAATTTTGATCCGGGGCAGGCTAAGTTACTCTTTTAGTTGAAAAATATTGAGGGGAGGTAATGTGTATGTGGGCTTCTGCAAATTTTAGATTAAGGTCAATCATATAATTTCAGTTTAGTTTAGCTCTTAGTAGTTGAGAGTTTTGACACAATTGACCGAATGTTTTACTCTGAACTCGCTACTTGAAGTAGCGTTTCGATCATAAACTCGCTATTTTATGTTGAAGGTTATAGAAGGTATATTCTTGCCTAATCCTACGTCGATGGTATCATGATAAGTTAAGAATGTTTTGGACCTTTAGTATTATTGAAGAAAAAAGTTATCTTTTGGTAGTATCACTGCTATGACATTGTTTACCTTCCACAATTAGACATTATCTACTAACTAATCCCCTTTCACAATACATGGCGACCATATGAATTTTATCATGATAAATAACAAGTCATATCCAAAATATTCATACATTGCATGATATGGAAAAAAACATCTACTTATTGAAACAAAATCCACAAAGAAAAAAGTTTAATATCTTTTTGACTAGGAAAAATCTAAATTGTATGTTTTTTCATTTCAAACCAACCTTAAGATTAACCAACTAATGTTCGAAACGGAAAGTAAATGATCCTTGACATATGCATAGTTACTAAAACAATCCACAAACGAAAGCTTTATCTTCTATATGTGAAAACCTAAATGAAATATTTCTTCATGTCAAATCAATCTTAAGATTAACCAACTAATGTTCGAAATGGAAATAGAATGATCCTTAACATCTGTAAATTTTTAAAATACAATCCACAAACAAAAGTTTAATATCTTTTGTTAATTGACTAGAAAACCTATACTGAATATCACTTCATACCAAACCAAACTTAAGATTAACCAACTAATGTTCGAAATAAAAATTAATTTTTTTTTTGGCAGCAAATAAAAATTAAATGGTCCTTAGCATATGCATAGTTATTCAAACAAAATCTAAACTGATTATGTCTTCATGCCAAACCAACTTTAATATTAACCAACTAATGTTCACAATGAAAAGTAAATGATCCTTAACATATACATGAAGAATATTATATTTAAATTTCTCAATAGCTAGTAGAATACAACTAATTTCAACTTGTCAATACTTCCTCCGACCAAAATTATCTCTCCTTTTGTCGGTTGTCCTTTGATATATAGTTACAATTCTATATAGGTTTTTTTGCATCATCTTATTTTTATTGAACTGCACTTAATTGAACTGAACGAAACTTATATGCATTGAGCAGAACTTATTAGTAATAAAACCAAACTATGTTTAGTGAACTAACTTATATGTAATGAACTAACTTATTTTAGTGAATTGAATTATTTATTATTTTTCTTCTATGTACTGAATCAAACTGATTTTGCCTGAGCCGAGCTTACTAACTTGAACTTAACTTATTATTATTGAATATTATCGTCTTAAGTTTGAAGTGAATAGGGAGGAAGTTAATATGGGAGGGAGTTATAAATAGACATTGTCCAAAACTATTAAAGGTAAAAAAAAAATAATTGCAGCAACTCAATCACCATGCATGGTGGCTACATTGGTAATTAAGTATTATATATACATATATAACACAGAGTATTTTTTATTGTGAAATTTTGAATTCACAATCTCGAGTAGGAAAGAAAGAGAATTAACCATCACTCTACTACACTACTATTACTTCTTTTATCAAAATATTCAATGTTATATGATTTTTAAACCGAAACCAAGAGTTATGTTACAACATTGAAATAAATAACATAAATAAAAGGAAAAATTGCCTAGAATAATGCAACCTTTTGGCGATTCGCAAATAATAACTCAATCTTTCGATTATTCTGGAATAATGCAACCTTTATACCCCATTTATTTTAAATGAGTTAAATGACCGGTTACCTGAACAAATGGTAAATTTATAATTAAAACTTTAAATTCTAATTATTAATATCAAATAAACTAAAATAAAAATGCTAAACTAAACCCACCCACCCACTGCCACCCCTCCCCTCTACTAACCAAACACTGCTACCAATTATTATTATTGGGTGGGGTGGGGGGTGGGGGTGGGGGTGGGGGGTTTATGTTTTTATTATTATTACTAGAATTCTATGCACGCGATGCGTGCGACAACAATCTTATCATGAAATTTTATAATGTACAGTAGATAATTTTATGGATAGTCGCATCTTACCACTTAAACTTTTCATATTTTTAGAAACGCCCACCTTAATGATTTCTTTTTAAATTCAACCTACCATTTACAATTTTATTAAGGGAAATTCCCAATGGTGGCCCTTAGGTTTTAAGAATTCTCAGTGGTGTAAATTTCAAAAAAACTTTCCTGCTAGTAACCCTGTTTTACAAATTATTCCCAAACATAACCTTAATGAAGAATATTTCATTAATAATAAAGCATATTATATTAGTTAATAGTTAAAGTAGTTAGTCGCACGTAAAACGAAGTATTTTGGGTCGTTTTTTGCCCTTAAGGGATGATTTTAGTGGGTAAGTTTTAGCCCTTAAGAGTTGATGTTGAGGTCGAAATTGGCAAAAAAAAGACCCAAAATGCCTCGTTTTATTTGCGAGTGACCGCCTTAACTGTTAACTAACGGAATATGTTTTAT
Source organism: Patellifolia procumbens (assembly GCA_947645195.1). Classification (NCBI taxonomy): domain Eukaryota; kingdom Viridiplantae; phylum Streptophyta; class Magnoliopsida; order Caryophyllales; family Amaranthaceae; genus Patellifolia; species Patellifolia procumbens. The sequence goes on from CANSGD010001405.1 coordinate 1,486,735, forward strand.
TATTAACGGAATATTCTTCATTAAGGTTATGTTTGGGAATAATTTGTAAGATAGGGCTACCAACGGGAAAGTTTTTTTGGAATTTCCGCCACTAGGAATTCCTTAGACTTAAAGGCCACCATTGGGAATTTCCCTTTTATTAAAAACTCCCACCACTTAACGGTTTTTGTCAAATTTCATTAATAAAAAACCGTAAGTGGGTCCCACATATACATTTTGTTAACAAAATGAAACTTGAAATAGTTGCAATTCTTTCCAAATAGTTGTAATTTGCTCTAAATTTGTTGAAGATTTACCCTTAAATAGATGAAATTGACTTCAATTTCAGCGTAATAAAATGCATATGTAGGGCCCACTTTACGGTTTTGTTAACGAAATTTAACAAAAATCATTAAGTGGTGGGAGTTTCTAATAAAATTGGGAATGATAAGTGGAAATTTAAAAGAAAATTTCATTAAGGTGGGAGTTTCTAAAACGTGAAAAATTTTAGGTGGTTTTGAACAAAAAAATCCTAATTTTATTCGCATACGATGTGTGTTTTGGCTATTGTAACATGATAAAATATGAAGGTACACATATTTTATTTTCAAGCTAAATTTATTTTGGCTCATTTTTCTTTGAAAATATCAATTACTCCCCACCATCAACTATAGCTTTTGTTATATACCCGATAAGATATTTTTTGCTCATTGTCCAAATGAGAAAAAATTCAAAAGTACTTGAAAATACTTTATCATATTTCTCACTCATGCTAAAATACTTTATCAGGATCAATTTGATCAAATGTGCCTTCACTCATGAACAATCAATTACTCATGTATTTCAAAATAAAAAATTTCAAAAGTATATAAGTATAGCAAAGTGGGTGTCTATCTATAGATCTCAAGAAAATATAATCGTTGATATTTTTTTAATTGTTTTTACTTTGTAGGTTTTTAGATATTTTAGTTAGAAGTTTTGAACATCTTTTATTAAAAATCTGATGGCTAAATTTGGAAATAAAACTTAATTACTTAATAAACTCATTGATTTATTTTTTTATTTTCCTTTTTTTCTTTTTGGTGTCCACCCCCACCTCTTCACTTATATAATAGAGATTATTTATCTATTTATTTTAATTTTTTTAAAATTATTTATTGAAACCAATTATTAGGTGACATATGTCACATTTTACCCATCTTTCAAGTTGCAACCGGTTTCAACTCATTTAAAATAAATGGGGTATAAAAGGTTGCATTATTCTATAATAGTCAAAAGGTTGCGTTATTATTTGCGAATCGCCAAAAGGTTACATTATTCTAGACAATTTTTTCTAAATAAAATGAGTCATCATCTTCTTTTTACAAATTTCTTTCTACACAAAATGATATTAGTTATTAAGCTACTAAATTGAAACACGGAAAAACTCGAAGCATTTTCCATTATTTTTGGATTAAAATAAATAGGTTTAAGTAACACTACACTCATAGCATTACATATCTTGGATGCCTTAACACCATGATTTTGATTGTTTAATACTTCCATAATAATTGCTAGAATGACCTTTTAAAATATTTATGATTCTTTCTCGCTCTTCTTTTTCTATGATTAAATTCAGCATATTACTACATTTACTAGGGAAAAAAATAGCAATAGCTAGTTAGCTACCCCTATAGCTACGAACTTGTAAGTAAACCCGCAAATATCTATCCACTGAATAGGTAACACACTATTAGTGAAGATATTAAAATAATATTAATTATATTGAGTAGTCCACTACAACATTCTACTAGTGGTAGTCTGGTAGATACGGGATAGTCTACCCCGTACATGGACAAAGTTTTTTCCACTTCTATATCACTATTTCTCATTCTTGAAATTATGTGCCCAAAAGAATTGTAGCATTCGTCAATTCTTATGTTGTTCCATTAAATTGAATTAGATCTCTTTTATCTTCAAGGCCATCAATGCAGGCTGCTACAATGGTTATTTTGAAGACGACCACTACAAATAAGCATTGAATACAACTTTTATTATACAGAAAGTAAAAGAAAGTCAACCCTGAATTTTGACAAATCTGCAATTTCCGGTACTGTACCATGAGCATGGTACATCCAAGACTTTTTTTTCTCAAATAGATTTGGGTGTACCATGAGAATGGTATACCTAAGGCTATTTTTTTTGCCCAAGTAGCCTTGGGTATACCATGCTCATGATACATCCGGGTGTATGATGCATACTCTTAAGCAGATTACCAATTTATCAAATTGATTAAAGTATTGATAGCTAGTGTAAATATTAAATTTAAGGGTTAAGTTGTGAAGCCATAGTTTTACAACAAATTCAACGCTTTATCCTTTTTTTCTCGCATCCTCTATGTCCTCCACTATAATTTTCATTCATTTGCCATCCTACATTCTACCCTCTACTAGAAGTACTTATGAAGCAACCCAAGCTCGACTTTGGGCTAACATTACTAGCCTCGCTAGCATCTGGAGTCGAGCTCACTCGAGTTGAGTGTTGATCAGCCTTCACCCGAGTTGATCTCGAGTGGCTTGCATGTTGTCTTCATTGTCTCATCTCATTGGGGGTAGTCGGATAAAGATTATTTAGACATTTTACTTTCAATAGAAATTGATGATTTTATTTTCGAGTTTCTCACAAGCTTTCAAGTCGAGTTTCAATCATTTCAACTCAACTTGGTGACATCGGGAGCCAAGCTGAAGCTCAGCTCGAGGTCACTCAAGCTGAGTTTTGACGAGTCAACCTCTAGTAGTAGCTTGCAAGTTGTCTCGTCACTTTAACACTTCTACCCCCAAGAACCGAGCAACATTCATCAATCACCATTCATATTCTATTAACAACTCACAAAAAATTCACCATTCATAATCCATGATTCATTGACAAAAGCTTTTCTACGTTTAACATCGACCAAGAATACCTAAAACCGTTTAAGAAGTCCCAAAATACCTAAAACCATTAAAGACGTCCATACGTAACAATGAATCTCCATGTCAAACTTAAGACAAACCAATTAATCTCAAAAATGAAAAGCACATTATACTTGAACCGTTCTGTTCCCTCATTTGACTGCTATTACCGTATGAAGTATCCAAAAACAGTCTTTCCCCCCTCTCTACTCAACCACATATTGCATATTTGCATGCAACATAATTTCAATCTCTTAATTAGACTTACTAGTGTGCCATTCCACACGCTTTACAAAAGCTAATAATCTTAGCCTCAGCATCTGCAGATGTATTACATGTGCATAGAGGATGCATCTACATGTGTTACATACTTACATTGTTATCTAATCTTGCTAATAGCGGTCTGTTGGTAAACTAAAGTTGCATAAATTAATTCGTTCCAAGCATCAGGAACACCAGGAAGACACCAGTGGCTGCAATCTTGTTTTCTAGTAGAAACTTTCATCCCTTTTGGTCTCATTTTACCATAAACTGATGGGTGCCCATCTTTGCGGAAATTTGTCAGCCTCGTAACGTTTAGTAATATCACAGGAACCTTCATTTGTTGGATAACGTCTTCAACTATTTTCATTTTCATCGGGTAGCTATCTAGGAAAGTGCCGCCCCTTAATATGGGTTCCGCTTCACCATTGCATGTACCTCCGGAATCCCAATCTCCACCCCTGTTCAAGAACAATAAGAATTACAGCCTTCAATATTGTGCAACATCTCAATGACAAAAAAATAGCAAAATAAAATGAAGAGAGAAGAGAAGGAAATTATCCTGAAGGCTAAGTTACCTGAAATGCGCAGAAGAATATGCACGGTAGAACACCAATTGCCTTGAAGGGTTCAAATTTTTATCTATCCATTCTCCCCACGTTTTCAAGGCCTTCCTAAACGCCTCAACAGCATCAAATTTGGGATAGAGATAGTCACCCTCTTTAAAGTAACTTTTCCTGCATCAAGATAGCTCTTTTAAAGACATTGTCCAAGGGAATTAATTAGTATAGGTGCTCTCCACTCCCTATGGTTGTCATTTGCAACAAAACAGTTTCTTCCACTCCTTGAAATGAAGTATTTTACACTATATATCTTGAGGAAGGATGATTGCATACCTACCCTCTCGAAGTTTTCCCATGAGTCCACCAGTGCCCAGTATTGAAAACAAGAATGTCAGCCCGCTTCCACCTTTTGGCAGTCTTATCAATTTTATCCACAGATAATGTTGGGTTCGAGTTTCCTTGTCCATTAATGCGGGTTCCTTCTCTTACAAGGAAATGGGACCTCATATATTCTATTGTACAATTAAAGTCCTGCACAAATAAGGTTACATACAAAGCATTAGGAAGAACTCAACCAGCTATTTGTATTCAACCAGATATATAATCAACTAAAACCCAGTGTCTATAAAGAGGCTTCTGCTGTTACTGATGTATGGACAGTTTTTTTTTCTTGGGGGGGGAGGTGTGCAATTTTACCCAACCTTAACCCTGCAATAACATAGAAGCTATTTCCAATTGAGCTTTGATTTTATAAAAGAGGATTCTCTGTTACATTGTAAAGGAGCAGAAATGGTTTAATTTAGCCAATCATAATCCAAAAGCCAAAATAGTTAATATATGAGTCTTTTACGATGGATGGGAGAAGCATGCAACTTGCCGTTATGAAACTGTAAAGAAAGGCATATAGGAGTTGCAATTACCACAAACTTAAAGATGTAGAAACCTCTTCCTTTAGTTATTTTATATCCATGGACTTCGTACATTTTACTCTTGTCAGGAAGTCCCTCACGAAGAAGGCATAACATCGACTCAAACTGATTACGGTTCATAGAATCTCCAACAAGCATCAACCTTTTACCCCTAATTCTGACCAAAAAGTCAGTCGCGTTAAACCTGCAACTCAACAAAGGGATTTACCTAATTAGTTCTGGCATTCACAAAATCATCAGTATAAAGCTTATACGCAGCAATAGTACGACAAAAAGAAGGAAAGGTCATGGCCCATGACCCCTTATGCAAAAATAAAAGCAAAAGATACCAGAATGGTTAGACATCAGGAACTGTACACAAGTATGCAACAGATAATCATCAAGGTGAAAGTGATTGTTTGCATGGTAGTTTAAATGTTCCTTAAAATATTTTAAAAACCATTGGAAAGAGAGATCTCATCGACCAACTCTGGTTGTTTCATTCGATTGTCTGAGGATGAGATGACTATAAGCAGAAATATGTAAATCAATTCCCTAAATTGAATCCAGGTTCAATCATATCATTATACAAAAAGCCTACAATATATACACCATCATATTTCCTAATCGATTCACTCGAGCATGAGTATATAATCCTTGGAGTATTTGCTACAACACATATCGGTGCAAGACAGACAGATTTGCCATTAAACAGTCTGGCCAGTGGCCGATTAATTCATTTTCACACTGAAAAACAAAAAAGACAAATATACCTCTTTCAATTTTTGATTCAGTAACGGAAAAGTCTACAAGTGACTCCTATCAAGTGCAATTTTATCAGAGGTTCAGCTCCTTACCAATACAGGAACTTCTCCCAGCAAGTAGAAGAAGCACATAGTGTTTATTTTAATAGTCCGCAATATTAGCTGAGAGGCCTGAGACGGCTGGAGAGCCAAAAGATGCAATTGTTTCAGCATTAATGTCCTAGTTTCAAATTCTAAAGTAGTTCGTGAAGTTGCATTCAGCTTCCTACCTATTTGCTGCTAAAAGTGTAGCAATCTAGTTTCAATTAAATGAATTCCCACCGCTTACACGCAGTCCCTTATTTTTCAATATAGTGATGCAAATGCCCTTAAATTCTCTACTAAATTTCTTCTTATGTCATAGACAAGCGCGTTGAACTAAACCACAACTTTGTTCAAAAAATAGGGTTCCAATTAATCAGCGCGCGGAATAATTCCTACTTTGTCCTCTCTCATTCTTCAATTTGCTAATATATCTGCTCTAAACATTGCCAGCAAATTAACTCCAGTTCTTAGCTAGCATAAACCACAATCAATCACGCAAACAAAAAGACTAGAATCTCCTGCTTATGGGCTTATGGCAATCAAAAAAGATATGATTGTATTCAGCTCTCACTACTCTCATTTCCTTCTAATACTAAATACAAATTCTAATATGCAACACAGATTACTAATAATGCATAAATGGCATTACTGAGATATGACAATACATAAACAAGGTGACGAATAAGATTACAGTATCATCAATTCAGCAATGCCACAAGTAACGAGCTTGTTCGAATGTACACTACAAACACATGTGTTAGACGGTCTATACACGAGCATACAAATAGACAGTAAGACATACAAATTAAAAAGCATATGAAACATGTAAAACTTAAAAAAAAAAAAAAAAGCAAGAAATAACCTAGGAAGATGACAGTCATCAGGCTTCCAACGCCATTTCATAAAATCAAAATCAGGCCTTCCATTAGTCTGACAATCATAGGCCTCATCCACAAATGGACAAGAACCCGGTTGATAAACAGGATACCCATCATCTCTAACCCATTTACCCATATACAAGTTACAACCTTTACCCCATTTTTTAACTTCTTTTACATCTTCTATACCCGACCCATTATCACTAACAGATCCATTAACAAAACCCACATTCTCATTTTCCTTAACATGGGAAGTTCTAGTTTCATTTAATTTTACACCTAATGAAATGGGTGGTTCTGTTGTTTGATTAGAATTGAATTGGGGAATGTGAATAGGTGGAAGAGATTGAGGAGGAAGAGAAGAAGAGGTTTGTGAGAAGAGATCTGGGTTGATGGAAGGAGAGACAAAGAGGTTAGAAGTAGGTTCGGTGTTAAGAAGGATGAGAAGTATGAGTATGAGGAGGAAGGAGATGAAGATTAGAATGGAGGTGAATGTGAATACATTGTTGTATTTTTTCTGAGGGGGTATTGGTAATGATATTGAATCTGCCATTTTAGGAGTTGGGGATGATATGGTGAGTCTAGTTAGTGGCTATTTTTTGGTAGCCATTGTTTTAAGGGATTATAAGATTAAGATTAACCGCCTTTTCTCCGACATTGTTTTTTTCTTCTTGTTTTAGGCAATTACTATTACCACATTCGTATAAATAAGCCTAAAGAGGCAAAAAACCAATGATTCTAAAATGGTCATGTTTTATAAATGAAGAAAAGATTGAAGAAATGCAGCCATGAGTTGTATGAGTTGATTGAAACTAATATTTGACCGTGCTAATGCACATGAATCCGCATCTATTTTCAAGGTCATTCTATTGTAGAGCGTTTTTGATTGATTGCCTAGTATATGTCACTTGAAAAACAAAAAAACTAAATACTTCCTCCGTTTTTTTTAAGTGATACATTGTTACTTTTACGTATTTTGAGGCAAAATTTCTTAAGTGTAATTAAACAGTGAAAAGTAAGGAATAGGGCATATAATTAAATTAATAATCACCACCACCTACCACCAATGCCTCACCGGAAACCACCCTCACCCACTGACAACACCTAATCAACCACCCCCACCCAACGAAAACACCTTCCTGGCCACGCTTAGCCACCAAAACGACCTTCCCAACCACCTTTAACCACTAATACCACCTTTCCAGCCACCCTTGGCCACCAAAACCACCAAACTCAGCCACCAAAACAACTAAGTCAGCCATCTCACTCACTAAAACCACCGAATCACCGCCCTTAGCCACCAAAACTGCCTTCCCAGCCACCCCCAGTCAAGAAAACCCAAAATCTCTCGGTCAATTTCCGTCTCCAAGTTCACGCCACCACTCCCACCGTCAATTCCATCCTCCATCTTTTTCTCTCCTCGGCAAAAGCAGTACCAACAACAGAACTTCACCCACCACAAACAGACCCTATCTCCAACACCGGTGAACTCAAAAACGAGCCAAAACCAGACGAAAAAGATGACAAAGAACTGGCGGATTTGAAAACAAACCAGAAGTAGAAGAAGAAGAAGAACTCGAAATTGATCTTAGTCAGAAGCTTGCGCCTAGAATTCACGGTGACTAAAATGGAAAATTGAAGAGAAGAAAAGCAAAATAGTGTGTTTATGATGATGACGATGATCTTCTGCATTTTGGGGGAAATGTTGGTGGAGGTTAAATTTGCCGGTGGACAAGGTGGAGGGAGGGGTTAGGTTGGGTGGTGGTGGTTGACAAGCAAGGTGGGTTGAGGTGAGTCAGATGGGTGGATAGGGTGGTGAGTCAAATGTCGCCGCTGTGATTTTGGGTTGAGGTGAATCAGATGGGTGGATAGGGTGGTGGTGTTGGGTGGGGCTTGAGGAGAGAGAGAGGAGGTTAGAATTAGATTGATTTAATTTAGTTGGTTAAGTTATGTTAATGATGCTTAAAAGAAAAAAGTAAGGGCAAAAATGTCATTTCACATACTAAAAATTACCAACTTAAGTAAATCACTAAAGTGTATTACTTATTTCCAAACACCCATTTTCATAAACTGTATCACTAAAAAAAGGGAGGAAGTAGGAGCAATTGTAGTTCCAAATCCAAGATCCCTTATTAAAATATATCTTGATTGAATTTTGAGGATATTTTAAGTATTAATTATGTTGATTATTGATATTAATTAAGAAAATGAAATATTTTTGTAAACTTGTGAGTCCATGGCAATCCTAGAGCCCAAAATTTAAGTTCCAAACCCAAAGCTTTAACCTAAAACTAAAAAAACAAATCAGAATAAGGGAAAAAGAAATAAGAGAAGAACTCATCTTCTTCCACCTCATGCTTCCTTCTTCTCCATCGCCATTGAAGTAAACAGGAGGTTGGATAAGCATTAATTTTGCAACAAGGTTAGGTTGAGCATGAATCCAAGTTGAAGATAAACATCATCATTCTCATCTTCTCATTCATAGTCATCCATAGGACTTAGGAGGTGGAATTCAATTTGAAATACCTCAAATTGTTTTCTCTATAAATAGGATCAAATTCCAATCAAATTCTCTAGGAAATTAAGTTCTTAATGTTGTAAGAAACCAAGTGTTAGATCGCAAGGAGACACTCAAGAAGGAGGGGTTGAATTGAATGGTGGAATCTTCTCCAATTTATCGAACTTTTGATTCTAGCTCAGTGCATTTCAGTGTTATTGTCTACGTATTATTATTATGAATGTTACGGTGAAAACACTTCAACAGATTAATGAAAGAGGGCTTTAGGTAGATGGAGATGTGGACAATTTAACTTGGTTCAATCTCCCCTAAGATCTACGTCCATCCCAATTTATTATAGTCAATTACTTAAATTAACCCTAGTAGTAAGCCCCTTAACACTTAACCCTAAGTGTTGCTAAAATCAAGTTGAATATCGTAACGGACTCAACTTGATACTCCCTATAAAAGCAAATTACATGAAGATTTATGTCCTCGAATATGTGCTTCTTAGTCAAGCAAGTGGAGGCAAAAGTCGCACATTCATCTAAATGTTTCCAGCTATATATAGAATCTTTGTGCCCTACTCTGTGCCAAGAAAATCGATCACTTCAAGAAAATCTGCTTTTCTTGTTGGTTGAGATCCGTGCCTTGTTTATTTTGATCGTTGCAAAACTGATTTTCTTTTCAGTCCTCGATCTTCTCCAAGAATTATGCTTGTTCAACCATACCTTTTATGCTTATGAAACAAACAAACAACTTCTATCTTTTCATAATTCTTATCTCTTTATCAACGGTAGATTACTTCAAGGATATTGTTAGTTTAACAATGATAACGAAAGAAAGCAATAAATTCCTGTTTTCTTTTCTTGGTAATTCATCCAATAGGATTTTGATATATTTACTAGTCTTTCTATTCCCAGAAAAGTGAGTAATTATATTAAATGTCCTCTTTGCATGAATATCCAACGAGCATGACATGATTAGCTTAGGTTGGAAAATCAGCTACAAAGCCTGGGGGTTGTTCTACATAAACGGTTTCTTTCAAATAGCCATTAAGAAATGCAGGTCTTAACATCCATTTGAAAGAGTTTGATATCTTTATGAGCAGCAAAAGCAAGAATTCTTATGGCCTCTAGTCGGGCTACAGGAGCAAATGTTTCATCAAAATCAATTCCCTCTTGTTGATTGAACCCTTGACATACGAGAGTGGGTTTAATTGTGCACTATTTACTTTTAAATTAAGTCGCAATTGCAATTGCTCTTTGTAATGATTTCGTTATGTTAATCAATAAAATGTTATGATCTTGATATGGATTTCGATCCAAAGAATGTAGTTCTAGGGTTCTTGAAAGTGAGTGAGAGTTTTAGGGATTAAGGAGGGGAGATTTTAATGTGAATTTTAATGAAAAGATGGTTGTTTAGAGTTGTAGTTCAATGGAGAAAAATAACTTACGTAAATCTGACTTAGGAAATGATTAAAAGGAAAGGATAGTATTCTTTGAATCTCGGTTCAAAAGGGTTAACAGAATAGATCTTAGACCTTCTTTAATGCCAAGCCAGAGGTAATCAACCTTAGTTCATAGGTATAAAATCACAAAATTAATAAACTTCAATCTCAAATCTGATTTTATTGATGTATAAACATAACATATAAATAGAGGAGGAGTTCACGCCTAACACAATCCTAAGTGCACGCCTACAACTTAATCTTCATCAAACAAGATAAAGCTGATAATCCTAAATAAACAAGATAAAGATAAGATAGTATAATATGGTTAGGACTTAGGGCAATCCCCTTACTCTTATCTTTTAAAACAACCTAATCTTATCTTTTAAAACAACTTAATCTTATCTATATATCACACGCCTAACATATTAGATTAATTAAATAAATACTTAAATTGAATAAAACAAAGAAAAAAAATCTAAGGAAAAACTCTTTCAAGTGAAAGGCAAAAACCTATAGGCAAAACCCTCATTCAAGAAGGAGTAAGATACACTAAGGGAAACCCATCAGATTTTATTTAATCTTAGTTTAGTATTAAATAAAACGTCCAACATATTTTATAACATTTGATAGGTTTGTCAAATGGGTGATTTGACAAATGAAACCTTATCCGGTGAACATGAGTTATAATATATTGAGTCTTAGTACGAATCATTGGACGTAAATGATTCAGGTTCGAGGACTTGATTGTAAGTTGATTAATAGCACGGTTTCATGGGGTATGGGGACATAGAGATGTCTAGTCATTTACATAGACATGTATAATAGATACATGTCGAGCAGACCCAAACAGAGTTCTCTAAAGTGTTTTGAGGATCTCGCTATTATATTTAGTGGATCCTTTGAAATGAAGTATGACATTATTCTCGCTTAAGGATTAGTATATTTATGCCACTGCAAAACGCCGCGTCGTAAAAGGAGGTTACAATGGCAGTGATTGGAATTGCTAGGAATTGAGTGGGAGTCTTTATGCGAGACTGGATAAGTCCTCCTAAAGAGTTAGGATTAGAGTCTTGGCCTCTTGAAGAGCAAGAACTGAAAAAAATGTATGTATGTGCAAATGAATTAAAGAGTTAATCATTCGTTTCGACGGTTTGAACTTGGATTTCATGAATCGACTTGAATACTGATACGGTTAACATTTGATGTTACCATATTATCAAGTTGAACATTAAGTGACTTAAGGAGTTTGAAGATTACATACATGTTCTCAGACAAGTGGGAGGTTGAAGGATTTCTCCTATGATCAAGTGTAATAATCTAAGTATACCTAGACATTTTATAAAAAATAATATATTCAATAGTGCTAGGTGAACATAACGTTTAGCTACAAGCTAAGTTATGGGTTGTTGGACCAATGAGATTGGGCCAACTACTAATATTGATGGGGTCCTATGAGATTACACATTGTAACAAAGGTTGGGTATTTACCCAAATATATTTTAGAAATGGTTTGATGGTGATGTAGATGGTAGGAGAATAGTTATAACTCTTGTTGTTAAAAACCTCATAATGGGTAACATTATATCCCCGATTAAGCCCCATATTGTATGTCGCTAATTAAGCCACACTAATTAAGCCCCATAATGTCTGCCATTATGTGACAAATTAAGCCTTAGGAAACCACTATTGTAACAACTCTATGTATTGATGTAGAGGTTACAAGTGAGTTAGCTCATCATCTTTTTGTTAAAAAAATTGATTTTTGGTAAAGACTTAGACTCCTCTTCTTCCTCCCTTTTTGGCCTAACATAATACAAAGTAAAGAGTGAAAAGTACCCTGTTTTCGTACTAGCATACTTGGTGATCTAACCGTTATTCGTGGACCAACACTAGAGGAACGATGCTTGGCGTTGAGAGGTGATACACATACACTCAGTGTATGTGGTCCCAACATACACTTCCTATAGGAAGTTGCCACATTATTGTTAGCCAAAAAAAGAGGGAAAACTGAGAGGGAAAAGTTTTAGTTCATGGCGCCAATATGCATGCTTTGGGAGGGAAGAATTGCGCCACATATTTTTGGCAGAGGAAGATTTTGGTTTGGCGCCATTCGTTTGCTTCTTTTACCTTCTTCCATTTTAAATATTAATGGTTGAACAGCCATTAACGTTGGAGCTCTAAGATTTTTTTTTTGTTTATTTAATAAAATGCACCAATTAGATTCAACATAATTTTCTTTGAATGAACCAAATAATAATTTTTTTTTTAAATGACCCATTATTATGTTGTCTTTGAGTTTTGGTAAGGAGTTTGTTTTTTTTTTTTTTGTGAAGGAAAATTTATGACACAGACCTTCTTAACTTTTGTATTGGTGGGGGAAAATTTATGAAACATAATTTCCTTGCATTTGTATTTGTTAATTTTGAAGAATGTAAGATTCTGGTTTGTGTTCAGCAAGCTTTCCAGTTCTGGAATTCCATTATATGATAATGGTCATTTAAAGTATAGTAGATTATATGAACAAGACAATGAAAAGGTATCCAAAAACGACTATAAGTTTACAATTAATTTAGTAACAGAAAATATTTTAATAGTAATACATACCTAAGTAAAGTACTACAAATTAATAAAAAAATAAATAAAAACAAAATACATTATACATTACCAAGATCATTGTAGGTATTTAATATGTTAATAATCAATTATAGGTTAAATAAATTAATATGTTAGCAATCAAAATTTATAAGTTTATGTTAGTAATCAATTATAGGTTTATGTTAGTCAAAATTTATAAGTTTATGTTAGTAATCAAGTATAGGTTAAACAAAATTTATGTTAGTAATAAAAAAATATTAATATGTTAAATAAGTACAAATTATATACATATATAAGTAATCAAATATCATTACAAGTTTTTAGCATATGAGTTTGAAAACATTCTAGGTTTGTTAATTTTTTGGTAACAGGTTCGAGTTAAATAGTAAACTGAACCTATACTATAGTTTTCAGATGGCGCTTTTAATTAGCATATATACCAAAGAACACCCTTCATACCACAGTTGAATATCCTGTCCACTTGGTTACACCTGCATGCCCTCAAAACGCCTTGATAGGATAAAGTCGTATCACCTAATCAAAGATAAACCTACAGTCCTCTAACTATGGTAGTCAATGGAAGCAGGGTCGAATCCACAGGGAGACAGAGTTTCTAAATTAATATTCAATCAACTAGCTACTTCAGATGAAATTGGAGAGAATTAACTGAACTAATAATTAAGCTAAGGAAGACGAATTAAACCGAGGATTTAACTATGGACTAAAAACCTAGGGTATTAGGTCGGTCCACCATGCTTATACCAATCAAATAAGGTCAACTACTATCAAAACCTAAGTCATGAGTCAAGTGATTAGAGCATGTGTTGAGCTATGGTTAAGACTCAACGCTCATAGTTTAACATACGCCGTATGTTCACTAACGTAATCAGAACTACTGATGTGTCCTAGGCCTCTAATCGTAAGACGGATCTGTGCAAACAACTATTAACCACAAGCAATCAATAAAATTGGCCACTAACATTAATCACTAATTAAGAACAAATCACACGACAATCACTCTAATCAAGCCCTAGAAATCGATAGGAATCTAAATAACAATCATGGTATAAACATGGCTTCCCTATCTAACACCCTAGAAAGAGAACTACTCACTCATAATTGAATTGACAATAACAAAACTAATTTGAAACCCTAATAATTGCATCATGAATGATTAAATACTTAAATTAACAATCAAAGTAATTAAAGAGATAAAGAGTAGAGAAGAATACCAATAAACGGAAAGCAAGAACTTTATTAAAGTCGAATCTGAGGTTCAATCACCTTTAATCTAATCTAAAATATTTAAACTAAAATAAAGCTAAACTAGGAACTATGGAAAAACTAGAATAAAAGATGTCTCTAAAATAATGAGGAAAAGGTATTTATAATATCCCTCAAAGTCTGATTAAAAGCGGAATTAAAAGATAGAAAATTGCGTTTATGGGCACGGGACCCGATCGGGCAAAGGGCCACCCGATCGGGCCCATAGTGAAAATTATCAACTTTTTCCTTTGGACTCAGCGTAGCAGCAACACCACTTAACAAGAGAATTGGGCCGCCCGACTGGATCGGGCACCCCTGCCCGATCGGGCCAACAGCACTACAAGCCCAGTTTTGCTCCCCCTCTCACGCAGCAGCACAACGAGACCTAGAAGCTCCCCACCCTATCAGGTCGGGCAGCAGGTGCCCGATCGGGCCTGGGGACTTCAACGAATAGCAACTATCATTTGTTCTCTCGCCCGATCGGGTCGGGCAAAGCTTGCCCGATCGGGTCCGCAACTTCTCCATCCGATCATAATATCTTCGCCCGATCGGGCCGTTTCTTGCCCGATCAAAGTACGGAAAACTCTTTTTTGACTCTTTGGCTCTCAATTCTTCACATTTAGAGGTCTTGGGACCTCCTAAACTACCCATAAAGCTCGTGAGCCATCCTATGTGCCTCGTAACATCTCGTAAAGCCGTGGTTGCTTCCATATAGCTTGGAAATAGGGAGAAACTCCCTAAAACCTGCAATTCAACACTAAAACACAAAACCACAACTATATACGCTAGTTAGCACAAAATGGCTCCGAAGAGCTCCAATCACGCATAAATTAGCTTGTAAATAAGGGAGAAAACTCTATATAAATACGTGATATCAAACTCCCCCAAGCTAAACCTTTGCTTGTCCTCAAGCAAACAGAACATGAACATAGAATAGATTGCCTCACCCCATAGATAAAAAACAATCAAAGCTCAAAACGTTTTGAAGACTAAGAATCGTTCAAGTAGGAATAATTCAAGTTTGGCTAATTAAATCCATCCAACCACCAATCATTCAAGCAATTCATCAATTTCAAGCGTCCACAAGGCATACAACTCCTGAAAAGGCTCTCACATAGGTGTCATTCCTCTCAATTTTGTGGCAGGCAAAGAGTACGCCCGAACACTCACCAACCCGACCATAAATGCCCTTCTCACTCACACTCTCAAGTGCTTAAGAAGGTTAAATGACGCTCATCCTAGTCAAGTCGACTCAATTAGCAGAAATACTCTTTAACTTTGACAAACTTACTCGAAATCAATCAAATGAACAATGCAGACACGAGCTCAAGAGGACTTTATAGGGTTGTAATGGGGCTTAGGTAAGAGGTAAGGGATACTTTTGGGTAATGTGGTGGAAAAACCAAGAAAGGGGGAGCATGAATCACTCAAACAAGGCCTAAGATGGCCTAAACAACTCCCAACAACACCATATAACCACGAAAAATAACCCAACTCTCATAAATCAATGAACATTCATAACAATCCCAATTTTCAAGCAATGAAGCGAATTTTTCTTTATGAACGTACGTGAATGAAAGAACTTTGAATTCTTTTGAACTTTTATTTCATTTTTTCTTTCATTTTTCTGAACTTCATTCACGCAACTCTAAATTTGCCTTTTCTTTTCTTTTTCTCACACTCAAACCACAACAAATATACTTTTGATTCCTCAACAACCATACCAAACCATGAAACCAATCTCAAACTCAACCCATACAAAAGCTCCCCCAAGCTAGGCTTGGAAATAATATGAAGTGAAGGCCATGGGCTCATAATAAGGGTTTAAGTAACATGAAACAAGTCATTAGGCTCAGCGGCTAAGGAGGATGAAAATACATCAAAAATTCACTCTGAGGCTAAAGAATCAGACAAAAGAACGCCTCTATCACAGCAAATGCTACAAGTCATCAAATATCAGACAAGTACGAAGTCAAAGTCAAGATCAATCCACTAAAGAGGAACTAACACACATAAACAGACTGGATAATAAAATGAATCCAATAGGCTACAAAGAGGCCTCACAGTCTAACCAATTCAGGTATGCAGCACAAGGTAGTGTAATATAATCAAATTTTGCTCGAAATCATAGCAATCAAACACCAAATCATAGCCTCAAGATCACAAATGCCCAGCTATCCAGAAAACAGAGTCAAATCATTTTCAATAAGAGCACAACAAGGGGCACAGGGAGGCAACTAAACCAGTCATGGGAACCATATTTTTTTGATTTTTCAGTGTTTTTTCGAAAGCAGTAAAACAGATAGAGAATACAAACTGAAACCCTCCCCCAAGCTGAACTTGGCAGTGTCCTCAATGCCAAATGGTAACAAAGGACGATACTAAGATGAAAAACAATGTTAGTACCCTAACTCTCGCTCACAAAAAAGTAAAAAAAAAAATAAAAAGAAAAGGAAAAAGGGAAAGATACGAGTTGCCTCTCGCACAGCGCTGGTTTATAAAGGTCCCGCACGACCATAATACCTTCATCTCTCAAATAGGAGGGGCTAAGCAGTGAGAGCCACCCTCATCAAACATCTTTCTTCTCCAAATGTTCTTGATAATACCTCCAGACGGCGAGGCAACCTTAGGTGTAGTTGGAACCTTCTCCACACCTACTTCATCCAAAACCTCATCCCTGCAACAAGATTGTTCAAGCATAGGTGCCTTAACAACATTGGTTAGTTTAAAAATCACTTTATCATCACCAACACTCAGAGTTAGAGACCCAGACTTGACATCAATGACAGCACCAGCAGTACACAAAAATGGCCTACCCAGAATAATAGGAATCTGGGCATCCTTATCCATATCTAGCACCACAAAATCAACAGGAATATAGAATTTCTCAACCCTCACAAGAACGTCCTCTAAAACACCTAAAGGGTATTTTATAGAACGATCAGCCATCTGTAAAGTGATTTATGTGCATTTAAGTGCTCCCATATTCAGTTTCTTATAAACAGATAGTGGCATAACAGAAACAGAAGCACCTAAATCACACAAATCTTTATCAATGAAAATAGGTCCAAGATGGCAGGGAATAGAAAAACTACCAGGATCTTTCAACTTTGGTGGGGTTTTATTTTGAATAAAAGCACTACACTCTTCAGTAAGAGCGACACGTTCTACCCCACCAAAGTCTCTTTTCTTAGTTATCATATCTTTCAGAAATTTGGGATAAACAGGGACTTGGGTAATTAAATCTGTGAATGGAATCGTTACCTCAAGGTTCCTGACCATAGCCAAGAACTTACCAAACTGCTGATCGACCTTTGATTGTTGCATCCTGTGAGGAAAAGGTAGCCTTGGTGTAAAAGGCGGTTTCAAAAACCTTCTCCTTTTTCTTCCCTGTCTGTTCAGCTTCTGCAGATAAGTCGACTTCATACGTCGAATTCTTCCTTTTTCCTTCCTCTACCACCCTCTTCTTCCCCGCAGTTGGGGCAACATCATCAATGGGCAATGGAGGAGCATCATAAGCAATGCCACTACGAAGAGTGATGACATTCACATGTTCTCTCTGAATGGGTTGCCCTGGCAATTCCCTTTGACGCCTCTGAGCACTATTGCTTGCTAAATGTGCAATTTGAGTCTCGAGAAGTTTGATGTGCTTCTCTTGGGCTCTTTGTGGTTCCTCATTAGCTCTCTGCATAGCTAGCATTTGTCGCTCTTGAACTCTTTGCGCCTCCTCATTAGTCTTTTGCATGTTCAACATCAGCTTCATCACTTCAGACATGGAAGGCTCTTGTGGGTTATTGTTTTGTGGAGGTGGGGTGTGGAAATTTTGTGAAGTTTGGAAGTTATTGGGATTATGGAAGTTTTGTGGTGGTGGTCTCTGGAAATTTTGTGGGGTTTGATGGTATGAGGGTTTAGGATGGTTTTGTGGAGGTGGGGGTTGATGGTTTTGTGGATTTTGGTAGTTATGTGGAGGGGGGAAGGTTTGTGGTCTTTGTTGAAATGCGTTTGCCTGCTCTATCTGATGTTGAATGAACTGACAGTCATATCCAAAGTGACCCTGAACACCACATACCTCGCAGTAAGATGAGGTAATGGGTGCTACGGCAGACATAACATTAATACTCAAAGGAGGTGCTGATGAGGAAGAGGAACTGAAGGTGTTAATCTGCTGACTCAACTTTGCTATTTGCGAAGTCAATAATGCAATGGCATCTACCTCCATTACTTTCCTCGTGAGGCTGCGGGAAGTGGAATGATCATTGGCTGCGAGGTTTGATAGAAACTCATAGCCTACATCCACTTCCTTTTCCAGAAAAACTCCTCCTGCAGACGAATCAACAATACTCTTCGTCTTAGGCTGCAGACCATTGTAGAATGTCTGCGTCAAGAACCATTTCTCCATGTTGTGGTGTGGACACTCTCTTTGTAAATCTCTAAACCTAGCCCACACTTCCCGTAATGTTTCATCATGCTCTTGGTAAAACGTGGCCAGTTTGTTTCTGATTTCTGCTGTCTTTGTAGGTGGATAGTACTCTCTCAGAAACGCAGCAGAAATCTCACTCTATTCTATTTATTTTACATCGTTCAACCATTTATGGGCTCTATCTCTCAATGAAAACTCGAACAACATGACCTTTAGTTGATCTGGAGTGACGCTGGCATGTTTGACGGTTCGACAAAGCTGTTGAAACCGCTGCAGATGATTTGCCGGGTCTTCAGTAGGATGCCCACCAAACTGATTTTGCTGAACCATGCTGATGAGTCCAGGCTTAATTTCGAAATTTGCTGCGGCAATTGTGGGCATAGTAGGTCCAGTGGAGAGACCGTCTGGGTTGGGCACCCCATATGACTTCAGTGATTTAGACATAACTGAACTCAAGGTGTCTGATCCAGAGGTGTTCAGCTGAACAAACTGCTTTTCTCTCTGAATTTTCTTTCGTATCCGCCTGATTGTCCTAGTAAGATCGGGATCCGCTGGGATGGGGGAACCGTTTCTTTGAGACCTGGGCATACAAAAGAAACAAAAATAAGCAGTAAAACGTACCTCAATTGGAACAATGAAGTTCCAATGAGTTACAGAGAAGTAGACCAAATAACCAAATAAAAACTTAGAAAACTAGCCGTCTCCCCGGCAACGGCGCCAAAATTTGATAGGATAAAGTCGTATCACCTAATCAAAGATAAACCTACAGTCCTCTAACTATGGTAGTCAATGGAAGCAGGGTCGAATCCACAGGGAGACAAAGTTTCTAAATTAATATTCAATCAACTAGCTACTTCAAATGAAATTGGAGAGAATAAACTGAACTAATAATTAAGCTAAGGAAGACGAATTAAACCGAGGATTTAACTATGGACGAAAAACCTAGGGTATTAGGTCGGTCCACCATGCTTATACCAATCAAATACGGTCAACTACTATCAAAACCTAAGTCATGAGTCAAGTGATTAGAGCATGTGTTGAGCTATGGTTAAGACTCAACGCTCATAGTTTAACATACGCCGCATGTTCACTAACGTAATCAGAACTACTGATGTGTCCTAGGCCTCTAATCGTAAGACAGATCAGTGCAAACAACTATTAACCACAAGCAATTAATGAAATTGGCCACTAATATTAATCACTAATTAAGAACAAATCACACCACAATCACTTTCATCAAGCCCTAGAAATCGATAGGAATCTAAATAACAATCATGGTATAAACATGGCTTCACTATCTAACACCCTAGAAAGAGAACTACTCACTCATAATTGAATTGACAATAACAAAACTAATTTGAAACCCTAATAATTGCATCATGAATGATTAAATACTTAAATTAACAATCAAAGTAATTAAAGAGATAAAGAGTAGAGAAGAATACCAATTGACGGAAAGCAAGAACTTTTATTAAAGCCGAATCTGAGGTTCAATCACCTTTAACCTAATCTAAAATGTTTAAACTAAAATAAAGCTAAACTAGGAACTATGGAAAAACTAGAATAAAAGATATATCTAAAATAATGAGGAAAAGGTATTTATAATACCCCTCAAAGTCTGATTAAAAGCGGAATTAAAAGATAGAAAATCGTGTTTACAGGCACGGGACCCGATCGGGCAACGGGCCACCCGATCGGGCCCATAATGAAAATTATCAACTTTTTCGTTTAGACTCAGCGTAGCAGCAACACCACTTGACAAGAGAATTGGGCCGCCCGACTAGATCGGGCACCCCTGCCCTATCGGTCCAACAGCACTACAAACCCAGTTTTTCTCCCCTCTCACGCAGCAGCACAACGAGACCTAGAAGCTCCCCACCCGATCGGGTCGGGCAGCAGGTGCCCGATCGGGCCTGGGGACTTCAACACATAGCAACTATCATTTGTTCTCTCGCCCAATCGGGTCGGGCAGAGCTTGCCCGATCGGGTCCGCAACTTCTCCACCCGATCATAATATCTTCGCCCGATCTGGCCGTTTCTTGCCCGATCAAAGTACGGAAAACTCCTTTTTGACTCTTTGGCTCTCAATTCTTCACGTTTAGAGGTCTTGGGACCTCCTAAACTACCCATAAAGCTCGTGAGCCATCCTATGTGCCTCGTAACATCTCGTAAAGCCGTGGTTGCTTCCATATAGCTCGGAATTAGGGAGAAAACTCCCTAAAACCTGCAATTCAACACTAAAACACAAAACCACAACTATATACGATAGTTAGCACAAAATGGCTTCGAAGAGCTCCAATGACGCACAAATTAGCTTGTAAATAAGGGAGAAAACTCTATATAAATACGTGATATCACGCCTCTCTTGCTCTGAGGTCTCAAGTTCGAATCCCACGCTTGCTTGCTGGTTTGCTTTGCTTATTACTTTACACATGCCTCCCCCCCCTCCCCCAACCAACCCTTTTGTTTTTTTTTCCTTGATGGTTTATATGAAATTTCTTTTTAGTAGCACTTTATTTAAGAGATGACATTTGTTTTTTTTTTATAATTAATATTTTGCTAACCATCCACTATATGTTGATCATTATGAAATTATTGAAGAAAAATTTATTGAGGACATAATTACTTACTAAATTATTGAGGACATTCTTTGGAGGACTTTTAATTACTTAATAAACAAAACTCATATTTGTAAAACCTATTTTACATTCTATTGTAATTAACCAAGTTTTCATATTCTATTACTAATCAATTCTTTAGAAACTCGGGCACGTGTTTCTAATAAAGGAATTGAGGCTAAATATCCAACAGTATTCGGCTACATTATTAAGATAGAAAAGAAGAATTACTTTCACATAATATATATACATTGGTGTTATTCATAACTTAGTAATTATTAGTTGTACTTAATAATATTATTACCATCAATATAAATATTTAGTTATTTGTATGCATGTTATTATTATCATTTCATATGACTAATTAGTGTTTATCCATATTATTTATAGTATTAATATCATGGATAGTAAATGTTATTCATGTCATTACGATATTATTAATAATGATAATTACTATTGATAATACTAAGGAAAAATTGACAAGAAAGGGCCCAACTGTTACCCATTTATTTTTATAAGTCCCAACTATTGATTATTCCCTGTAGGACCCAACTTTACTATTTTGTGACTTATATAGGTCCTTACAGGAATATTTACTTATATTTTGTGATTATTTTGTGTCATCCAATTATAAATTATCTATTGCCATCCAACTATTGATTATTTTGTGACTTTATTTTTGAAAATATTCACAAGAAAGTAACCTGTAAGGACCTATACAAGTCACAAAATAGTAAAGTTGGGTCCTATAGGGAATAATCAATAGTTGGGACTTATAAAAGTAAATGGGTAATAGTTGAGCCCTTTGTTGTCAATTTTTCCTAATACTAATAGTCTTGAAAAAAATGTATAATGTATTTTTAATAGTTATTGAAATGCATTATTAACTTTTTTTCTTCAATAATTTCTTGATAACCAAAAAATATTGTTAAGAGCAATAAAATTAAGTTAGGAGAAAAAAACAATTGTTATGTCTTTAGTAAAGTACTAATACAAATTAATAATAAATAAATATAAACCAAATAAAATATAAGTTAGCAAGATCAATCTATAAGATAGTTAAGAGCAATATATTATATCAACCATGAATATATATTAGATCAACCAATAAAGTAACCAATATCAATGATTAATATGTTAAATAAGTACAAATTATATACATATATGAGCAATGCATTATCTTTATAATATATGACAAGTAAACCAAGATATTAAAATTAGTATAATACGACAATGTACTTTTACTAATAAGTTAGTTATGGCCAATGTATTTGATCAATGTACACTATTACAACTTAGTATAACTAATAGGATAGTTTAGATTAATGTATTTTTGATCAATCAGCAATATATTAGATTGGTGAATAAGATATATAAAAATATCAGTACTTGAGGCTTATGCATTAGAACAATCCTCAATATATTAGATCAATGTATACGCTAATTAAGATTAGCATATTAGATCAATCATCGGTAAATTAGATCAATATATAAGATAGTTAAGATCATCGGTAGATTATATCAATGTATAATATAGTTAAGAGCAATATATTATATCGGCCACGAATATACTAGATCGATCAACAAAGAAATCAATATCAATCATTAGTATGTTAAATAAAAACAAATTATGTACATATATTAGTAATCAATTATCATTATAAGTTTTAACATATGAATTTGGGGAATCATTTTAGGTTTGTTAGTTTTTTGGTAACAGGGTCGAGTATAATTGTATCCTGAACCTATACTATAGTTTTCAGATGGCTCTTTTAATTAGCATATATATCAAAGGAACGCTGTTCATATCACGGTTGAATATCCCGTCCACTTGATTACACTTGCATCCCCTGAAAGCGCCTCTCTTTTTTTTCCTTAATGGTTTATATGAATTTTTTTTCTAATAGCACTTTATATAGGAGATAACATTTGTTTTTTTTCATAATTACTTTCTAAATTATTGAGGTCATGTTTCGAGGACTTGTAATTAATAAACAAAACCCATATTTTTAAAACTTATATACATTACTAATGATAATACTAATAGTTTTGAAAAAAATGTATATGTAATTTTTAATAGTTATTGAAACGCATTATTAACTTTTTTTTCTTCAACAAATAGTGGATGGTTAATAAAATATAGGTTAATAACCAACAAATATTGTTAAGGAATAAATTACTACTAAAAATCAAGCTTTCCAACCTAGGAATGGTTTGGAGTCCATTATATGATAATTAAATTTGAGAGTAAAACAAATTATATACATATATTATTAATCAATTATCATTATAAGCTCATAAACATATGAATTTGGAACGAATGTCGGTTTACTATTTTTTTAGTAACAGTTATGGATTAAATAGTAAAAGGTACCTATATTATAGTTTTCAGATGGCATAAAAGTACTTACTGTTATAGGTGGTGACATAAAAGTTCATACCATAACATTAAAATAATGTTTTTAATAACCTTTCAAAACCAAATCTAAATAATGTTTACAAAAGTTCAAGTCTCAACTAATACTTATGAGATCAATTACTGAGTACTACGTAACCAATTTGGATTTGGGTGTGTAGGAATTGAACAACTTGGACTATGTGTTGATTGTTCTTCTTCAGCTCCAAAGTGTCATGGTGAACAAGCAACGCTCTGTGTCATAAATCTTGATGCATTGGAAACTTGATGTAGACCCACATGGACATTGTTGCTACCACCAGCAGCATCACCAGCAGCATCATGGTTATGATGTTGTAATTGCCACCTCCCGCCCATTGAACCAAACGTGTTTCTTATAATTTCCTTCATGTATTCAAACACCAAAGATAAACAAACATTTCTCAACTTGATGTGAACATTAAAATTCCTCTAGCAATTGGTAATGATTTTAGTAACTCATAGTGTTTTAATACTAATCTTAACGTATACGGTAATAAAATATTGTAAATGAACTAGTTATTAACACTCAACAAACTGATAATACATTGAGAATTATTCCACGAAAAACCTGGTGGTTACAAAGTTACTGTAGAAAATATAATGTCTTAAAATAAATCACGAGGTTACCTTGTTTGTGGCAATTTCTTCTGGTGTTGTTTTTTTTTTCTTCGACTTTGCATTCTTCTCCGATGGGTTGGGATTTCTGGTTTTGCTTTCCCTGCCATTATATCTTTTGTCGATAGGGTCCTTTGTGCCATTTTCTACGGGATTTACAGTTTTTCTAAGGTGTCTTTTGTTGTGTACCTTTGGACGTAACCTACGACGTCCATACACTTTGCGTGTTAATTGGTCCCACCATCCATGCGTAACATCACTAGTCCGCTCTATTCCCATTGAATCCTCTAAAGCCATTTAAATTATATATGTTGCTTCCTAGTACATTTTGAAAGTTTATTCATTATGCATGGCTAACGTGGTCAAGTACTTATTCCATTGTGATACTTCCCTCAAGGTTTGGACTCGTATTGATTCTTTTGGGTTATAGTATGAAACCTTAATGTCCTCGTACTGCCTCACCGAATCCTTCCTCCATCGACTCAATATATATTTTTCTGGGATAAATTTTATATCCACAAGCTCAATCACACGAATAAGGTGCTTGCACAATACACCTCTATATTCGAACAACTTACAAGAACATGAGAAATCACCCTTTTCTTTGTCGACAGTAATATTGTAATGCTTCCACCTTTTCCACAGTATTGGTGTTGGAATCTTTTCATCGGCATTGAAAAAGGAGACTGTACCAAGTGTTCCGGTCTTCGTGATAAATGTATGCTTTAACCCTAGTACCTCATCCTTTACCTCTTTAAGTTTCCATTTGTGTACTTTGTGTCGAACACATACTCAGCAAGTATGGTCTTGTCCACAGGAAGAGATTGATCCTTAGATTTAAAATTAAGCTTCTTCTCCTTTTCCACTAAATCTTTCATAGCCGCCTCATAAAGCTCTACGAATCTACACAACGGGGTATCAATGCATACGTAGATTTTGAAAACACGATTCATACCTTCACATCTTTGTGTGGATGACATTCCAGCCCAAAAATTTCCTCTGCAATATCCCGGCACCCATCGATCCCTCAGCTTGTATGAATCTTTGATCCAGGTGTTTCCAAGTATCTCAAATTTATGCACCATACATTCCCAAGCTTCATCAAACTCATCCGGGTCTAGACATTCATGGACAACTATTAACAGTGCAACCTCAAGATGTTTCCATTTTCTATTGCTACCTAAGTTCCTCGATTCATTTTGTAGAATATGCCACAAGCACAATCTGTGTGGAACCCTTGAAAACACTATTTCCACTGCCTTCAAAATAGCTTTATCCTAGTCAGTAAGTATGCCTTTACGGGCCTTGCTTATACATTTAAGCCACTGAGTGAACACTCAGACAAACGTCTCTGTGTCCTCATGGGAAATCAAAGCAGATGCAAAAACAATGGAACACCCATGATAGTTGACACCGACAAACGGTGCAAAAGGCATTCGGCATCTGTAAGTTTTGTTTTCATTAGTTTCAACACTTTTGTCACATACATTTAGCAAAATGATGATCCCACTAAGAAGTTATTGATTGTTACTAAATAATAATGTAGTTCTTGTTGTATTCGTAATTATATCAGTTAATCCATACGAAGCCATTTGTTTACAAACAAATCTTCTGTGTTACCAATAAATTATATTATGGTACCATAAATACAAAGATTTGGATAATGTGATTTGCAAGGCATTTCTCACCTATATATACAAGTATAGCATATGTTAATCCTATTATATAATTACAAATTAACTGTTGAAACACATTTAAACTCTAAATTATATCAGGTAATTCATATGAGTCATAGCATTCAAATCATATTAAAAGCACACAAGTATTCAATGTCACTAATTAAACATATTAAGATATTAAGCTAACAAGCATGTCTACTAAATAAAAAAGAACCCAACCTCTTGATGTTGAAGGTTGTGTCAAATGTTATTATATCGCCAAAATCTGCACACATTGCCCTACTCATTTCATCAGACCAAAACACGTTCATCAACCTTCCATCACGATCCCTTTAAATTGCGCTGTAAAAGTTATTGTTGAGGTCATGCTGCTTTTGAAAGTAGTCCTCAAGAGCAATAGGGTCTCCTGCAAACCTCGTCTTACGACGCTCCAAGTTCGCAACATTTCTCAAGTCTCGCCGATTGAAGGTAAGATTTTCATGACCCCAATTTTCAATTAACAGTGCATTGAAATTTTTTACGATGGATATACCAGAACGATTGTTGTTTAAAATTATGTCAACTGTTGGCTAATCAATGCTTCTATAGTTCACCATAAGACGACTCGCCTCTGGATGAAGTGGGCGGTTGTGTTGCAATTCACATGTACTTATCTGCATTTTACCATCTGTAATTCTTGCTTGAACCACAACTCCACATCCAGTCACTGTAGATCCGATGGTTTGTTTTTTCCCTCCTTTCTTACATACAAATCTGATTATCCTCATCATATGGTAAGACGGCTCTTTTTCCCCCACTCGCTGTCTGAGTGACTCCTATTCTCTTATATTCGTCAAATAAAATAGCAGTTCTTGTGAAAAACGCAAACCCTTTTTTAAAGGCATAATCATGGCAGAATTTTGCAAATTCTTCCCCGTTAGGAAAACACATTCCTACAGCTGGTGCACTATCGTCATGACTATGGTCTTCTTCTTCTTGATCACCATTTTCTTCATATTTCAGATTATGATCGTCTTCTTCTTCATGTTGTATATTCTGATCATTGTTTTCTTTGTTAATAGACTCAGGGTCTTCTTGTTCTTCGTTTAGATCTATTAGTAGACGACTGTTGTCTGCATCGTTATCCATTTCACTGTATTTGCATGACATAAAAGAAGTTCATATAAATTATCTTTTGACAATATGCATATTTAATCAAAGCTCATGAAGTTTTAGTGTTCATATCGTTGTCCATTTCAGTGTACTTGTATGGCATAAAAGAAGTTCGTATAAATTATCTTGTAACAATATGCATATTATTAATCTTTGTTGTCTACAAACTAAAGGAATTCATGAAAAAAAATCAGATAATAAAATATAGCCAGTAGCATTTTAGCGTTCGTTTTTTACAATTACAAACTAAATATATAAGGGATAACTATTAGATAAGGTACCTGACAGGGAAAAATTAAGATATAGGAGTTGGCTTCTCAGATTCCAGCTTGAACAACTTCAATTCCAGCTTGAAGAATCAGTCTTGCAGCTGAAGAAAAAAGAATCAGTCTTACTTTAATAATATAAAAATCTAATCACAAGGTTAATAGCATCATTATATTTTAAAATGTCTGTTATTATGTTAACCACCTTTTTCATTAAAGGGACTTTACATTAAATATTGTAGTCTCTTCCCAAGTGAAAACCTTTACGGCTTCCAAGACACCTTCATCATATTTAAAGAATCTTAATAACCCATAGTTGTAATTGATACTAAAAATTTATGTAACACTTAATTCATATATAAACCCCTCAAAAAAATTGTTCATTTATAGATATTTCTTAATTGTTACAAAGTTTTAATATATGACAAAAAAAAATTCATCTTTGTTACAATAATATAATATTAGTTAGGATAAAAAAAATCCAATGTCGTCAATAATATAAGTTAGGTTTACTATTAAATGTAGAGTTTTTTTTGTCAGAAACAACCTTTTATAGTCACAGTTTTGCGAAAAACAATCTTTTAATTTTTTTTTGCAACTTACAACCTCAAACCAATTTTTTTGTGAAATGAAACCTTTTATGGATTTCCGTCATTGACCATTAATTCTAGTCCATTGACTGTTAACTTGTTGTATTTTTTTCTTCAACATTTTCGTTCTATCCTCTTTCCCTCATGTTTTTCCTCTTATTTATCATATAAAACATGTTACCTCCCTAAAATCAGTTATTCTCACTAAAAGCTTTCACCATTGTGTCCAAGAACCCTAATTTTGGTATCCAAAGTCTAATTTGAGATTTCACCATTGTGTCCAAGAACCTGGATAATCATGTGTCCAAGAAGCCCTTGTAGCTACCGCAAACCTGCACTCACATTTCACCATTGTTGAAAGGAAAGAGAATTTTCAAATTTTGGTGAGCAAGAACCCTAATTCTAGGATGGGGAAGAAAGCTTTTAGTTTTTGGTAAGAATGAATTACTAGAGGGTTGTTGCTCACTTTCTCCCGGATAATCATGTTTCGAAGAAGTCCTTGTAGCCACCGCAAACCCGCACTCACATCTCATCATTGTGGAAGGGAGAGAGGAATTTCAGATTTTGGTGAGCAAGAACTCTAATTTCGATTTTGAGGAAGAAAGCTTTTAGTTTTTTGTGAGAATAAATGATTTTGGGGAGACAATGAATTTTATAAGATAAATGAGAGGGAAACAAGTAAAAAAAAAGGAGGGAAGGAAAATATCAAGCAAAAACAACAATCAACTAACAGTCAATGGACTAGAATTAACGGTCAATGACGAAAATCCAGAAAAGGTTTCATTTTGCAAATTTTTTTTGGTTTAAGGTCGTAGGTTGCCAAAAAAAATTTAAAATATTGTTTTTCGCAAAACCGTGACTATAAAAAGTTGTTTCTGACAAAAAACTATTAAATGTATCATGTTACTAAACAAATCATAAACTTGCAAACGTTTCAAATAATTTACATTTTATTAGAGTAATATAATTGACTTTTTATATTTATTTATCTCTTAAGTAAAGTGCTATTAAAAAATAAAGATCATGAGATATTCGACCATGCTAACAAGAGGATACATTAGATAGATATACAAATTAGTAACGCCATATGCAAACTATAATATAGATTCTGGTTATACATCCATAGCGTTACTACACAACTAACAAACATAAATCGTTCCAAATTCATTTGTGAAAATGATAATTGATTACTAATATATATGTATATAATTTGTTTTACTATCAATTTACTATAAAACTATAGAATTGATTAGTATATTGCTGATTGATCAAGTTCATTGATCTTAGCTATCCTATTAGTTATACTAAATTGTCATAGTCTACATTGCTTACATTGATCAAATACAGTGTTCTAAACTATCTTGTTATAAAAGTACGTTGTCGTATTATATTATTATTAATATTGAGTTTGAAATGTAGTTATAATCGTTAAATGGCTCTAAACATCATTTAGAAGCCATAAACATTAGTAATTACACACATAAATTAGCTATTGCATTGTTTCTTATTAATTGATTTTAGTAACAAAACTCATAACTTGTAAGGAACTTTCAAATTTAAAGTTTATTGAAAATAGAAGTTATAATAAAAACACAATGTGGCTATGAGAGTGCGACACTTTTGATTTATACATCGATCTATTTGATCTCAATAAACGAGTCATTTACTTATCAAACAATATAAAAATAACCATGCTATTTTCGCAATTCTGGAGTACGATACTTTTGATTCGAATATTCTTAGCAAAATAAATCACATGTTGTAGAATGATAATTAATTACTAATATATGGAGTATATAATTTGTTTTACTTTCAATTTTAATTATCATATAATGGACTCCAAACTTTTCCTAAATTTCAAAGCTTGATTTTTAGTCGAATCTGATTCCTTCTAGTTCCAGTCGTTATAATTGATACTCGAGTACATGTTTCTAATAAAACGAATCGATGGTTATTATATTTTTATTATTATTGATAGTAAATGTTATCATATATTATTAATTATTTTAATTATTAATGATAATACTAATATTTAAAATATTTTATTGATAATGTATAATGTTTTGAATAGTTATTATATTTATATTGTTTATATATTACTAAAGTACATTGCCCCCATCCTTTTATTTTTATTTTTATTTTTATTTGTAGTAGCACTTTGGTATTTGTATCTAATAAGATTAATAATTGTGGAAATAAACAATAAACAACGATTTTAAACTATTAAATGTTATTATAAAAAATGTAACAAAACTTTTGCTTGAATTGCATTTGTATTTGTTAGTTTTGACGAAATGCTAGATTTATTAGTCACCTATTAGTAAGAATTAAAGCTTCCGGTTTAGAACCTAATCTATTTCGTTACAATAATATTCATGCAATTGATATTACTCTCTTCTTCCTAGTACTCTTTTACCATACCTTACAAACATTCAAAATGCTGCACATTTGGTGTTCTAACCCCATCATTCATAATTATCTCAAAGTACCTTTTCATTAAATATGTCATTTTCATTAAATATGTTAAAAACACATTTGACTTTGGATGTTCTTTTACATATGTTAAAAAATCAAAATTGAAAGTAAAACAGATACTTCCTCCGTTTCTTTTTAATTGCAACAATTGTCAAAAATGGAAATATCAAATTAATTGCAACAAATGTTTTCTTTCCTTTTTTTACAAGTCATTTCTTTCTACCTCTCTCTTTATCACATGCCCCACTTTCTCTTTCAATCCTTTTCACACTCACGCTAAAATTTTGCCTAAGATTCCACCCACATGAGTTTGTTGCAATTAAAAAGGAACGGAGGAAGTATATAATCATAAATAAATATTATATCAATAACTTTTCAATTTGAATTGATTGTAATTGTTACATTTTTTAGTAACTGTGGACATTTAATTAGTAATCTTATGTTATATCTTAGTTTGGAAATAAAGGTTGTGTTTACTAAAACTACTTAGCGATTATAGTTAATCTAGGAAAATTTGGAGTCAATAGTATGATAATTAAAATAGGCATTAAAACATATATATATATATAAACAATCAATCATCATAATAACAATTTGAAACAATTTTAAGTACACCAATACTACTTATTTATGTCATCAGTTTCAAATTTACATGATTGAAGTTGTAAAAATACTAACACACATCTAATATTTGATGTATAAACTACACCAACACTGCTTAACACACAATTCATAATTGAAATTGTAAAAGTACTAACACAATCTAATATTTGGTGTATAAACTACACCAACACTACTTAACACACAATTCATAATTGAAGTTGTAAAAATAGTAACACACATCTAATATTTGATGTATAAGCTACACCAACACTACTTATTTATGTTATCAGTTTCTTCGGATTCCTGCACGATACCAATCTCGCTCAACTGCGTGCACTCACAATCGGTCATTGGACAAGGCCTCTTGAATTCCATACACCCCAATCATGTTCCAAGGCCTAAAATCCTTCCAGTTAATGTGATGCCTCCAATTAGGTATTGCTCAACCCCATTTCTCGACATGCGAGAATGCACCTTTCGAGGACTTTGTCTGACAATTTAGCCCATATCCGAGAAACAAGACTTTCATTAGTGGCAATGATTGATCTCGGGCCTTCATTGGTGTCAACACTATGCCAATTGCAAAATTGAAAATACTTGCCCTTGGGTATTTTTTCACCATCCCAAAGAGTTTTATTTCTTTTGTAGATCAACCTTCATAGGCAATCATAAGCAAGACTTTCATTTCTTAGCTTAACGACACATCTTATCTTAGAGGTTTTTCCCGCGCCTGATCTTTTGCGCTTGCATGTCCTTTCCTAAACATAATCAATAAGTCAATTAACTTGGGGTATATTATAAATACACATAGTGATTTAAATGATAATTTACACGTAAAATATATACCACCTATTAATCAAATTGTCGAAATTATCTAACCAATGAAAGAAAAAATTGCGAAATAAGAAAAAGAAGAGAAAAATAAATACTAATGTTGTAATATATACCATCTAGAAATACATTGTTTGCATACCTTTCATGATGGTTCCATGTCTATGGTGTGTAAACAAGCCAGATATTGATTCTGAAAAGAGATAAAGCAATAGAAAGAAATGGCAGAAAATTTTCTTATCATTTACGTAAAAAGACATGGGTATTTATAGATTCCAATAGTTAGTTACTTTAGCAAGTAACTAACTTAAACTTATATGGTACATATCTAATTGTGTTACTTCATGAAACATTGTAATGCTCCAAAACAATATAAAGATAAACTGTTTTATGAAATCACCAACAGGTTCATGAATTAACACACATCATATACTAACATTTTGTATATAATATTCTAAAATTGAAAGTAAAATATATTATATATAAATATAATTTGAAACGTTTGTGTGATTGTTATGTTTTTAGTAGCATAGCTCACTTGAAATAGTAAATGAAACCTGTATTACAGTTTCTTTTTATTTTACGTATTTTAGTAGATATAAGTATATGTCTCACACTTTATTAAGTAGTACTTGTTTTAATAGATATTAATAGATGACTCACACTTTGTTTATAACTTTAGCAAAATGAGTCATGAAAGTATCACCTAAACTTGTTATAATTTCCATTAATAAAATAAGGTGACAAAACTACAAAGTCAAGTCATTTGTTAGTAACAAGGAATTTAACCAAATTATTGAAAAAAATTGATTATAACAAGATTAACAACCACATAAGTAATGGTGCTACAATAATAAAAAAGCTAAACAGTATTCCCCTAATCTTCTGTTGTTCAAACTTGGTTGCATCCTTTTTTTCTCTCTTCTCGAGGGAGATTCTCTGTGAATCCCTCCATTAATTTGGAGCCATGGCAGGGGGCAAACGAGGTCGACCTCCAAAGAAGAAAAAAGGCAAATGTACCAGCTCACAAAAGTCTGGGAATGCAGGCACTAGTACTAGTTGTTTGAAGAAGCTGCAGACTGATCAGAGGTTATTGGATGAGGAGCTCATATCTGATGTTGAAGTTTCCAGTGAAGAGGAGGTAAGTCCTACCTAGGGGTGTTAATGAGTTTAGCCTATTCGCGAGCAGCTTGAGTTCGGCTTGAAATTTTCACAAGCCGAGCACAACCATGTTCGGCTCGAGAAGCTCGTGAGCAGGCTCGAAATATTTTTTTCAATTATATTTTTTAACATAGTGGCCTCAAATATTAGTAGAATATTTTTAATAAGTCTAGGAAAAATAAATAAACTTAGTTATAATATATTATATCTTATAAATATACTTTATTTTGTTATAATTTTTGAACCCAAGTCGAGTTTTGTGTAACTTGGACTTGATAATCTAAGTTTGAAAAAGCTCGAGATTCGGCTCGAGCTCGAGGAAAGTATAACGATCCAAGCTTGAGCGACCCCAAGTTCGGGCTCGGCTCGGCTCATTAACACCCCTAGTCCTACCACTCCTATTATACACTCAGATGGTGATGAAATTACTCCTAGAGCTAGGAAAAGGTTTTCTGAATGGGTTTATGCCATTAAATCCAACCCAAATTCTCAAGCATTGCCAAGTAAAGGTAAGTTTATTCTTGATTCTAGAAGGAATATTATGTTTGGCTCAACTGTCAGTGTTGAAATGAGAAATGGTCCAACAGTATTGAATGTGATTCGGGAGGATGTTCCAATGCCTGAAGTTAGTTTGCTAGATTCATTACCTAAGATTGATATTGAAGATGTGGCTGCTGAAATAGACTATTGGTCATCTGCTGTTACTTCTTTTGTAGTAGGTGCAAATCCCCCTTTCACTGTTATGAAAGGGTATATAAGAAGAGTTTGGGGAAAGATGGGAATAGATAAGATTGTACAAGTTGGAAGAGGCTGTTTTTTGGTGAGATTTCAGGACATGGGAGGTAGGGATATGGCTTTGAATGGTTTATTTAGCTTTGACTCTAAACCTATGATAGTGAGACCTTGGGATGAGAATGTTAATGTTTGTGATCAAACTGTTAAACAGGTCCCAATATGGATTAAGTTGCCTAAGCTAAACATTAAGTATTGGGGGGAGAAATGCTTAAGCAAGATTGTGCAATCTGTAGGGAAGCTTCTTAAAGTAGATCAACCTACTGAAAGAAGAGATAGACTGATGTTTGCCAGGGTGATGGTTGAAGTTCAAGTAGCTCAACAATACCCTGATTCTGTGTCTTATGTTAATGAACATGGTGTTATTGAAAAGTAGTTAGTTGAGTATGAATGGAAGCCCGAGTTATGCTTGAATTGTAAGAAAATAGGGCATATGAAGGAGGAATGCTGGATTAAGGAGAACAAAAAGAAGGAATGGAGGCCTAAGACACAACAGAATGATAAAGTTAATCCTGAGCTGCAGGTTGATGAGGATGGCTTTAGGATGATTTCAAGGAAGTTTAAAAAGAATATTGCTGAGCAGGTGGCAGGCCCTTCTACTGAAGTTGTTCCAAACAAGTTTGTTGTATTGGCACAAGCTAATATACAGGAAGAGGCATCTACTGATACTGAGATGGTGATGATGGAAATGGAAGATAAGGGGCTAGCACCCCCCGATCCCCATGGATAACATCTTATGTTGGAATATCAAGGGGCTAAATAGTTTAGCTAAGCAAAAGGAAGTCAAATCTCTGATTGCTATACAACAAGAAGCTTATTTGCCTCCTGGAAACTAAGATCAAGGCTAAGAAGCTTGGAGCCTTGTATCTAACTTTGTGTCCAGGATGGAATATCACCACTAATTTACCTTAGCATGGGAGAGGCAGGATCATAATTGCCTGGGATCCCATTGCTTTCCAGGTTGATATTAAATTATGCACTGATCAACTAATACATTGTATTATAAGATCTCTAAGATCTCAAAAACTCCTTTGCTTGCTCTTTCATCTATGCTCATAATGATAAACCTAGAAGAGGTGCACTTTGGGAGGATTTGAGAAGGATAGGAGGATGTTTCACTGGACCATGGGCCATGATGGGGGATTTTAATAATGTGCTTCATAGTAATGAGAGAATAGGAACAACTGTGACAAGAAGTGAGACAGAACAGTTTCAGAACTGTTTAAACTTCTGTAATTTGGAAGAGGTTAAGTATACTGGGAGATTTTACACATGGAATACTAAACAAGACAATGAGGATAGAGTATTAGCAAAACTAGATAGAGTTGTTGCTAATACTAGTTGGACATCTTTGTTTCAGTCTGCAGAAGTGATTTTCTGCCACAAGGGTATTTTGATCATTCACCTTGTATAGTTAAACGCTTTGCAACTACTCAAGGTAAGATTCCCTTCAGGTATTTCTCTATGTGGAGTAATCATGAGCAATTCATGGACATTGTGGAAGACTGTTGGTTGCAGGATGTTAGAGGCTTTAAAATTTACCAAGTTTGGCAAAAGCTGAAAAACCTTTAAAAGTGGGTTAAAGAGGTTGAATAAGGAGTGTTTTGGAGATGTTCAGGTTGTTCATACTCAGGCACTATCTGATCTTAAAAGGTGCCAAGATCACTTGCACTTGGATCCTGGCAACCCTTCCTTAGCTCATGATGAGTATGTAGCTGCTCAGAAATTTAAAGATGCTCAGGTAAACTATATCTCTTTCTTGAATCATAAAGCAAGAGGGGATTGGATAGTTGATGGTGATAGTAACACCAAATTGTTTCATAACAATATTAAATTGAGAACTCAGAAGAATAGAATCAATACTATCATGAAAAATGATACTGAATGGGAATATGACTATGAGATTGTGAAGAATAGCTTTCTTACCCATTTCAGAAATTTTGTTAGTGATAGTAAAGCATGCTTAAGTCCTATCAAGACTAAGATTATCAAGCAAGGGCCTATCTTGCTTGATAGTCAACATCCTCTCTTGGCCTTTGATTCGACAGATGAAGAGATCAAAGATTCTCTTTGGTCAGATCCTGTGAGCAAATCACCTGGGATAGATGGATATGGAAGCAGTTTTTTCAAGAGTGCTTGGGAAAAGATTGGTAGAAATGTGTTGGATGCAATTAAGGAGTTTATTTAGCTCTGGGAGAATGCTCAAGGCAATGAACACAACAACAATCACTCTGATCCCTAAAGTTGATTGTCCTGCTCATGTGGGAGATTATATACCTATTGCCTACTGCACAGGAATCTACAAAACTATTTCCAAGCTCATATGCACAAGATCCTGTCAGAGTGCCTTTGTTGCTGGGAGGAATATCATGGATAACATCTTGATATGCCAAGATCTTATCAAGCACTATTCTAGGAGTGGAACAGTAAGAATTTGCCTTATAAAAGTAGACCTTCAGAAGGCCTATGACACTATAGAGTGGAAGTTTATGGCAAATCTGCTAGCAGCTTTGAATTTTCCTCAGAGGTTCATTAACATTGTGATGGAGTGTCTAACAACAACTAGATACACATTGCTTTTTAATGGTTCTTGTACTGAGTTGTTTGAAGCTAAGAGAGGGATAAGGCAAGGAGATCCTGTTTCTCCACTCATATTTGTGTTATGCATGGAATATTTAACAAGAATTCTGCAGTATCAAGGGATGAAGAAGGATTTTCACTATCACCCCAGGTGTAAGCAATTAAAGTTGAATAGCTTGTGTTTTGCTGATGAGTTGATGATCTTCAGCAGGGGGGACTTAAGAAGTGTATACCTTATGCTACTGGGGCTACAACTGTTTGAGAAAACTTCTGGTCTAGCTGCAAATAAGAAGAAATCAGAAATCTTACAAGTGAGCATGGAAGAGCATGATCTTCAGAGAATACATAACCTCTCAGGGTTCAGTACAAGGGCATGGCCTTTTAGGTATCTGGGGGCTCCTATTAGTACAAAAAGACTGAAGCATAATGACTGTGACAAGTTAGTAGATAAGATGCTGTATAGAATCAGATCATGGCAACATAGGACACTTTCTTTTGCTGGCAGACTACAATTGGTTAATTCAGTACTTATGAGTGTATGCAACTATTCCTTACAGATTTTTATACTACCTAGCTCTGTGCTAGATAGAATAAATCAAATCTGTAGGAATTTCCTGTAGCAGGGCAATGAGCATAAAAAAAACTAGGATATGTGAATTGGAAGCAGGTGTGTAGCAAAAGGAAAGTTGGGGGCTTAGATGTCAGGGACATCAAATTATGGAATCTTATAGATGTTGGGAAACATGTTTTGGATATTGCTAAGAAAAAAGATTCCTTATGGGTGAAGTGGGTGCATACAATGTATATTAAGGATACTGAGTGGTGGCAATATAGGCCTAGCTACCACTCCAGTTGAATTCGGAAATACATGTGTAGAGTGAAGGATAAACTGCATAGTGCTGCTTGGCTACCAATTCATGGGAGTCACTACTCAATTGGTAAGCTGTATAAGCAAGCTCAGAAGCTGAATGAGACAAACCAGCATGTTACTTGGGATAGAGTAATTTGGAATAGAGCAAGTGTGCCTAAACACAAATTTATACTCTGGATAGCTGCTCATCAAAGACTCTTGACTAGAGACAGACTTAAGAGATATGGGATATGTATGGATGATATTTGTGCTATGTGTGGTCATCATATAGAAAGTAGTGATTTACTACTTTTTCATTGTGCCTTTAGCAGTCTGATTTGGAGGAGTTGCTTGAAGTGGTTGAAGATTGACAGAAGCTGGAACTTTCTTAGTGAATGCCTGCATTGGATAAGCAAGAGAGGTGATTTCTCTCAAGCAAAGAGGAAGGTTCTATATGCTTGTTGCTGCTGTTGTGTACTCCATCTGGACTGCAAGAAATTGTGTACCTAGCATTAGTAGCACTGTAGATTTCATTAAAATTGTTATTAGAGCTAGATTATCATTAGTTTTTAGTTCTAAAGCTTTCCTTAAAATCCAGCCTTGGATTAATGAGTTATCTTGTAATTGACTACTCTTTTAGATGGGGAGCCTTCCTAGAAGGGTTGTCATCTTTAGAGTAGTGTGTTTAAACCATGTTTTGTGACATATATAATTTTCATTTACCAAAAAAAAAACTTGGTTGCATCAGCAATTTGCGTTATAAACTTTGAATTTAACTCTTCGGATATTTTCTTATCTATTTTCAACTCAAACATCATCTTCTGTGTTAGTTCAATTTCTGACATGAGCTGGATGTTCTCCATATTGATTTTGTGAAACTCATGGTTTAGCAACAAGAGTTGTTCTTTCAGGTGCAAAATTTGGATCTGTAAGCTACGATTGTCGCTCCCACTAATTTCATCTCCCCATGCGAAGAATCCGCAGTCTTGTTCCTATTATGTCAAACAAGTAACCATGGCTACCATATAAAATGGTTATCTAAAACTGAATACATTATTATTTGGGGTGTAAATATATTACCTTTCCTTTTGAACAACAATAGAACCTACGCCCTGCGTTTTTTGTTTTCTTGCACAATTGAAGTTTGGATGGAATGTCATGTCTGCATAGAATAGTTGATGAATGAGTTGTTGACGAATCAACCGGCTGTGCTACTTGATTTACAATAGTCATTTGATTGTTGAGATTTTTTTGTTGGTATTTTGGTTCGTATATGAAGTTTGTATACCATATTCAACTTCGTTTTTTTTATATAGTGGGTGGATTAGGGAGATCACCTTTGTCACTGTGTAGGGTAACGGTAAAAAATTAAATAGATAGGTGAAGTGATTTGTTATTGGATATGCTTGTTAATGTTTTGTTTAGTAACCATTTAAAACATATATTATAATTTTATATTTGATTGGTTTTGGACAATGATTAAAAAGGAGCTCGTACAGTTAGTGTGAGTATGAAAATATAAAGCTCGTATGTAATTCCAAAAGATAAAGCGTTCTTCATTGAAAAGGCTATGATGAACTGAAAATCCTTGCATTAACAAAACTAACCCAAACTGATACTAAACAAGAAAATAACAGACTCAATGCATCTTTTTGAAATGAAATCTTAGTATTCGTTACTTAGGTCGATGAAATGAATCTTATTGAACCTCTTGGGGCAAACTTGTTCTTCAACACCACTTTCATATGGTTCAATTTTGATTATTCGGTCGTCTACCTCAGGCACAGATTGAATGATTTCTCCCTTTGAGGTTTTAGGCAATTGGTTGAAGTAGAAATAATTCAACATGTAATGTTGTCTCTCCTCCTTGTACAGTTTCTCAACATTTGGTGCCTGACCAATTCTGGTAACGATCTTACCAGCCTCTAGTGGACCAATACACCATATCACTTCTTGCATGAATAATCGGTTATATATGTTCTCAACATTTTCATGCATTAGAATTTCCGAGTAAATATGCTGCTTGTAAACATCCTCACCATCCATGTACCACTGTATAATAGTATAAATTAGGCCATTTACCAAGAAAAATTCATAAGCAGGGCATTACAAATTCAAATGGTTTACTTACATGCATCCACTTGTCTGATTTGTACAATAAGTTCATCAAAAAAAAGGATGCACAACATCCCTGATTGGTGAGCCTTCTTTTCTTTGGGTGTGTGTTCAAAACTTAAAGCTTTCCACGAATTTACTTGTAAGGGTTCTTCACCCTACTTGTATACTGCAACTGTTAGAAATACACCATAAATTAGTAACATAAACAATAAAACAATAACTTTATAATAATTTTATAAGCTATTGTAAAACTTACCATAAAAGGAAGTAATTTGTTATGATAGTTGTCGGGATACAAATGTTTGGTTTCAAATACAATTACTTTCTCTTTAGAAGATTGGCCATGTATAATGTCCATCTTCCCTTTAGCAACACTGGCATGAATATCTGAAAGTAAAGCATATAATTAGTAACTGAAATGAATTTAACAATAAAACAATCGAAAAAACAATACATTAGGAGGACATATATTGTAAAGAATTTGGGGAGTACCCTTTTGTGGTTCTCAAACTTATCCACTACTGCATTATCATTTCGAATTGCAGACACACAACTTTGTACACTTTCCTCTATATCTTGTTGTGTAGATAGTTTCTCAACAGCCTCACACTGCATGGACCACAAATTTATACTTACACTTTTGTATTAAACTAAAATGCTCGCCTTCATAATAAGGTTACCAATAGTACGTTTGCGTAATTGCATTTATACCATGTAAATTGGTGGCATGATGTATGAGTTTAAGCCTTCCATAGGATTAGAATCCAAGTCATCATTCACAATTTTCCTAAAGGCATCCACTACGCCAATTGAAATTGATCCATTCCTTCTAAAAGAGTCATGTAGGTCCTCCTGAGTCAGAGTAAGCCCTTCCCGTCTAAAGAGAACTTGACTTTAAAACCTATATCATAAACATTTGTTCGTTAAATACACAACCATATTTCCACTTCTATGACATATTAAACCTTATGCATCAACTTACAAAGCCTTTGATTTTTTCTCCAATATTTGTTCAAAAATTCTTCGTTATGAGGGAGAAATACTCGGTGGCTGTTGAGGTTCATCTGCTTCTAGTTCACTACTTACAACTACAGGAGTCTCTATGGTAGGAGTCTCAACGGCAAGAGTCTTGTCGGCAGACTGAGTAATAACAACCTGCAATTACCAATCAACGAAAACATTACTTCAACGGTTCAACCATAACAAAGAAAAACTTACACATAACCTAAAGAACACAAAATAACTACAATTAGCAAACAAGATTTCACACTAGCATGTACATTACCTTCTCAGACACAAGTATAGGAATGTTGTCTTCGATTTCTCTTATGCGGGCACTTCTTCTTGTTGGAGTGGCCTATGAAGAAGTCTTGCGACTTTCCCCATATTTGTCCTTCTTCTTCTTTGGTTTGGGGGGTAGATTCCTTCCACAAAGTTGGAAACACGTAGTATAAATGTATATATTAACCAATTTCAACTGTATCACATGTATTA
Source organism: Patellifolia procumbens (assembly GCA_947645195.1). NCBI lineage: Eukaryota > Viridiplantae > Streptophyta > Magnoliopsida > Caryophyllales > Amaranthaceae > Patellifolia > Patellifolia procumbens. Next base: position 1,527,594 of record CANSGD010001405.1, read on the forward strand.
TCAATATAAACTTACCTGTTCTTTGTCACTGCCAGAAGAAGCATGTTTCTTGGATTTCCCTTTCTGATTTATCGCATCTTGGTTGACCTTTTCCTTTTTATTCGGAAATTTTCTAATATTCTCTACTTTCTCATCTCGTGATAATACGTTATCATCAGATTCCTGATTGTAAAGGGTAGAGTTTAGATGAAGGACAAGTCAACAATACAATTCGTTTTGATCATTCTTGTTACCAAACAATGTTCTATCTATTTTGAGTTACATAATCATTTTAATTATTATGATCATGCTTGTTACCAAATAATGTTCTATCTATTTTGCTTTTGATCATGCTTGTTAACAAATTTTGTTGTACATTATCTATTTTGGTTTTGATCATGCTTGTTACCAAATAATTACTTATCTATTTTGATGTTAAATCTAGGTTCTTTTGTTAACAAACTACTCATATGCTTATTGATTAGATCCTATTAGGTGTGTTTTTAGAGTGATTCGGAGTCCGTTTTGTAGAGGTTTAGGCCTTGAGAAGCGGAGTTTTGTAATAATTAGCCTTAGTGTAGTAAATGGAGAATTGAGTTGGTTTCGCTGCTTTAGGGGTGGATTAGGGACGTTTAGAGACTTTACATTATTTAATCATTTACAGTGGACTTTGTCCCATGTTCGTGGTTCATTCGATAAAGGAAGTCAACAAAGTTTGTAGTCTTTGCATTTCGGCTCTAGTTCGTGAGTGTTCGATGATGTTACATGTTCAAGTGGTTGAGTAAAGGTTGGCATTCGATTCGAATGTCCGTATGAGAATTAGCAAGCCTCGTAAGCCAAGTGGTAAGCCAAGCAAGCCTCTGTAGCAAGCCTTCGTAAGCACAACACGGCACCATCGTACGCAGAGCATGTGCCTAGCACTAGTGCGCACCCCACGCAGCTCACCCGCACAGCCCGCGCGGCAGCATACGCCTCCAGTAGATAGGCGTGAGTCACGCATGATAGGGCGCGCCAGGCCTCCCAGCAGCACCTCGCATACGCACGCGCACCCCGAGTGATTGGCCTGCGCGACTCGCGCATGTCGAGTGTCGGGGCCGCGTTTGCGATTTTGTCGATCTTTTGATATTTTAGCTTAGTTTATTAGTTTCTAATTTCTATCTTTTCATTATTCATTGATCATTAGAGATACTTAGAAACCTAATTAGAGAGAGAAACACTTCTTCCCTCTCTCTAATCTTTCTATGGTTTGGTTTTTCATCGAAGATTGTTTGAATTACTCTGTGCCGATCGTAGCGTGATTCTATTCTTGAGAACGACAATCTAATATTTGGTTAATTTATTGTGAGGTTTTTTTATGAACGATTCTTAGTTGTAATATTGAATTATATTTTCATTGTTTGATTATCGATTTGGTTCGCTTTTCAATTAATCAATTGCTATTACATAGTTTGATTGCCGATCAATTGTTCTTTGTTTATGAGTAGCAAACTAGGGTTTAACTTTGAATCTGATGGTTCTTGTTTTTTCCTTGCGAATTCTCTATTTCCAAATTGAATAATTGCGCTAGTAATTGTTGTTTGGCACATAGTTTTCTAGGGATTTGACGTTCTTTAGATTGAACCTAAATTGCTGATTCAATTAGGTTGTTCTATAGTTCAGTTATTGTATCTGCAGATTTGGGTAGTTTAACGTATCTTTAGAGGGAAGTGGGATCAAATTCTAGTCTGTGTAATTAAGAATAGTTGTTCATATTTAGAAACCGATGATTGATAACCCGAACCGAAGTGACGATTGACCGAACTCAAGACCTTTCTCCATTGATAATCCCTTTATTTTATTATTGTTTACTTAGTTGTTAGTTTTGATCTTTTAATCTGAAAACCCCCTTTCGATCTCTTGTGAACATACTTTAGTACCTAAGTCTCTGTGGTTCGACCCTACTTGCCTCCTACATTAATTTGTATTGGAAAGTTGGTTTTATAAGTATTATCTTTGTTCTTGTTAAATCTAGGTTCTTCTGTTAACTAACTACTCATATGCTTATTATTTACTAGTTACTAACTTAATAGCTTTAGATAAGGGGTAATAGTTCTTACATAATCACTGTTTTCAGATCCAGAACTGTTGGATTTAAGCCATTCTGGTGTTTTGAAAGACCTTCTAATTGGATAGTTTTCTCCATACACCACATCGCGAACAACCTACATAACAAAAATTGAATTTATATTCCATAAAAAAGTGATTTCATTAGGGGCATATATAATTAAGCGTAAGAATACCTCAGCTGCACCAAATGTTCCATCCGGTCTTTTATCGCCTGAATAGCGTGATCAATACTCCTTTGTTGCCAAACGCCAATTCTCGGTTCACTTATGTCCCACATTAGACCTTTGCCATCGATGTTCAGTCGGTCCAAGTATGCAATCTCCACCATTATGTTTGTTAACATAGTGGTAACAACTTATTTTGGTAACACATCATCAACCATGCAATAAAGTAAATAAACTAAAATGCGTACCATAAGAACCATAGGCGATCCCTTAAACCCCTTGGCAACATCTCCTACTCCATACTGACCATCCAGTCAAGTATTTATTTGCACCAATTATATTTTGTTGGCATCATTGATAAATTTGTTTTTCAACAACCAACAATGGCTTGGACTAATGTTGTTGCTGGTTGTAATGCAGAAAACATTTGCCATCACAAGAACAAAATGCTTTAAAAAGTCTTTGTTTTCCTTATTTTTATCAATAGACATATTGTACACGACGCCACAGCTAATACCACCTGCATTTTTATACAAACTTCAATTTTTGAAACTTTGGATCACTGTTGTCTACATTGGGAATCGCATAAGTCATATCTCCATACGGTAGGCCGTAATCCAACCAACCATCTCCTCACCATTCTTAATCTCGTAGTCATCTCTAATACGTAAAACTTGTCTCTTGGCATCCCAACGACTAAACAAGTATGCCAAAAAATTCCTGTCAAATTTCTTCATTTTTATTTTTTAAAATGTCTTAAAGACGGCCTTATTCACAAACTTTTTCCTTTCATCACTCATTTTCTTCATCAACTTCCTAACATCTTTTGGGTAAGCCCTTATGATAGGGTACTGCACAAAAGAAATAGGTTAAAAAAGTTAATGTTTCCATAGATACATACAATTCTTAAATTGTTTAACAAACATATGACATGTTGCATAAGTCACTTAGGGGTTAAGACTCGTTTCTTACATTTTTAGGTCCTTCGACGCGAGGTCTTCCTCGCTTTTTCACATGACCAGCGCCCCTCTTGTACTAGTTCCTTTCCTTTAGAAGAAGCCGCTTTTTCCTAAAACAACACCAAGATCAACATTATATATATCATGCAACACAAACATAAAATACATAACAATAAGGATTTTTTGTTGGGAACTACCTATATTTAGCGGTCATTTGCGAATAACTACCCTATTTCAAAAAAATGTTAAATAACTACCTACTTTTGTCAAAAAAGTTTGGTATCACTACCTTATACAGATTTCCGTCAAAAAACTTAACATGGAACGTTAGTGGGGCCCACATATCAACCTTCCCTCCTAATTTCAACTAAAATTATTGAATCAACCTCTTGTTATACACTCAAATCAGTTTCTCTTGCTTATTCATTTCACCCTAGCTAACTTCATCCTTTTTCTTCCATTATCATCACAATTTGCTATCTCTTTTTTTTCAAATTTGACCATTTTATTGTCAAAAATGCTTAGATTCCTCTGTATTTTCGACTTACAAGAAGTTACAAAATCACCACATCAACACTGTAATTAGGATAAAAAAAATTTTAAAATTGTGTCTAACCCTAATTTTTCAAACAACTCACAACGATACTTAGATTCCTCTCAATTCAGTTTCTCTCTCCTTATTAAAAACATTTTTAATTAAAAATTTTGTGTAACCCTAATTTTTCTTTTCAATTGTTTAATCTGTAAATTACATTGGGAACCCTAATTAAGCTGAAAATAATATTGTTGTTGTTGTTGTTGTTGTGTGTCCTAATTAAAGCACCTAATTATATGTTTGTAGGGAATTACCAAAATTTATATCTATCAATTTCTAGGTTGATGGATATTTATTTGTGTTTGACTGTTGCAGAACAAACTATATTGGGTGAAATGTTCATGGAAAATGAAATCTGGGTTAGGAAAATGAAATCTGGGTTGGGGAACATGATACCAAACTGAATGAATGTATAACAAGAGGTTAGTTCAGCCATTTCAGTTGAAATTGAGAGGGAAAGGTTGATATGTGAGCCCCACTAACGTTTTCCGTTAATTTTTTTAACGGAAATCTTTATAAGGTAGTGATACCAAATATTTTTGACAAATGTAGGTAGTTATTTAGCATTTTTTTTGAAACAGGGTAGTTATTCACAAATGACCCTAAAAATAGGTAGTTCCCAACAAAAATCCTAACAGTAAACCCTTAGTTTTTTGAGTTAATACGAATTCTCACATTTGTAGAAGCCTCTTTCCTAGCTCTGCCTCTCCCGCGCCCGCGCCCCTGCTTCTTTGTTGTTGCACCTACTTTTGAAGGACCTACTTCATTTCTTTGATGTGTACTATTTAATGGATCTTGTGGTTGCTCCAGTGGGCCTATTGTGTTAGTGTCTGCCACATCCTTTATCATAAGCTGTTACCATGAAATATAAGAACATTACCATCATTGAATTACCATTACTAAACAATAAGTATATATCAATGAACGCATGGATTTACCATTTCATATTATAAGGTATTATTATTTAAAATAATAATGCCACCATTAATAATCTTTATGTTAGTAACTAAAAGAGTATTATTTGTGACTGCGATAATTTGTATTTTCATGTTCTAAGAATAAAATATTTGTTTATAGGTAATATGACATTTTCCATATTATAAGGCATAATGCTACCATAAAATAATTTATATGTTAACAAAGATTAAAGTATTTTGTGAATGCAATAGTTTGCACTTCCATATTCTAAGCTCTTACCAATATTACAATTACCTTCATTAAATTCTATGTTACTAGATAATGAAGTGTTTGATATGACAGTAGGAGTTTACCCTTTTAGGTTCCATCTTTCGTTGCCTCTTGCCTGAATGTTCTTTTTGGGGTTGCTTGGACATAGCTCCGACAGCACCATCAAGTCCTAGCACAAGCTGCACAAATGATGTAGTTCCAGCAGCACCTGCTTCAGGATCATCTCCAACCTATAAGATAAGATAATGCCTATTTTAGTAACCAAAACAACAACCACCTACATCCAATTCCAGGATTAATGTATAGTGCATATTCAAACCTCATTATCTCCTTCAAATTCTCCACTATTTTTTCCTTGATCATTAACAATGGGAGTTGGAATTTCAGTTGCCTCAGAATCTAGAAATTAAATCCAACAAAAAATATGAATAATTTGTTAATCATTTGAATGGTAAACAAATTAAATAAAAATTTGCAAGCAATGCGGACATATGAACTTGTAAAATGAAGTTGACAATTATTAATGTATAGTGCATATTCAAACCTTATCCCCTTCAAATTCTCCACTATTTTTTCCTTGATCATTAACAATGGGAGTTGGAATTTCAGTTGCCTCAGAATCATTCTAGAAATTAAAATTCAACAAAAATGAATAATTTGTTAATCATTTGAATGGTAAAAAAATAAATAAAAATTTGCAAGCAATGCAGATATATGAACTTGTAAAATGAAGTTGGCAATTATTAATGTATAGTGCATATTCAAACCTCATTATCTCCTTCAAATTCTCCACTATTTTTTCCTTGATCATTAACAATGGGAGTTGGAATTTCAGTTGCCTCAGAATCTAGAAATTAAATCCAACAAAAAATATGAATAATTTGTTAATCATTTGAATGGTAAACAAATTAAATAAAAATTTGCAAGCAATGCGGACATATGAACTTGTAAAATGAAGTTGACAATTATTAATGTATAGTGCATATTCAAACCTTATCCCCTTCAAATTCTTCACTATTTTTTCCTTGATCATTAACAATGGGAGTTGGAATTTCAGTTGCCTCAGAATCATTCTAGAAATTAAAATTCAACAAAAATGAATAATTTGTTAATCATTTGAATGGTAAAAAAATAAATAAAAATTTGCAAGCAATGCAGATATATGAACTTGTAAAATGAAGTTGGCAATTATTAATGTATAGTGCATATTCAAACCTCATTATCTCCTTCAAATTCTCCACTATTTTTTCCTTGCTCATTAACAATGGGAGTTGGAATTTCAGTTGCCTCAGAATCTTCTAGAAATTAAAATCTGACAACAAAAATGAATAATTTTTAATCATTTGAAGTAAACAAGTTAAATAATAATTTGCAAGCAATGTGGACATATGAACTTGTAAATGAATTTGACAGTTATTAAAGTATAAGAGTGCGTTCGTTTGGTACAAATAAGGACTTATCATGGTATTTGCAAATTTGAACCTGCATGTTTTTATCAGTCTCTCCACACCCATAACTCTTTTCTGATGGACCACCATCTTCCCCTTCATTAGTTGGGTTTCTTTTATCTTTGCCATCCAACTAAAACACAAATAACGACTTATTAAACCCTTTAAAATGTAGTTAACATCAAAATCCTAACCTCTTTGTTTGCCACAAATTCTCCACTAAAACACAAATAAGGACAAATAATGACTTATCAAGGTATTAACAAATTGCATTTGGATACCAAATTTACAAGGAATGGTTAGTGCTTGCTCAAACCTCTTTGTTTGCCTCAAATTCTCCACTAAGTTTTCCTTGCTCTTCAACAGTTTGAACTTCATTTGCCTCACTATCAATTTAAGACATCAAAATCCAAGCAAAAATGAATAATTTCTCAATCATTTGAATGGTAACAATTTTAAGAGCTGTAAATGTGTTACTACCTACAAAAATACCATGAACAATTTAATATCTATTAATTTTCAAACCTGCATCGGCTACATGGACATAACAATGTCGTGTGTAACTCCTTCAACCTTTTCTAAATCAGTACGGTCCTCGTGAACAGGAGGATCATTGGTTGTGTTTTTGCCTTGCTCATTATCAACCTATAACATCATATTAAAATAACCGCAATGAACACTTCACAATTTTATACCGTTTCATGGTAGGACTTAACTAATATTCATTTTCCATACCTTTCGAGAAGGTTCCACAGTATGGCTAGTAGAAAATTTATCCCCATCTTCACCAACATTTCGCTTGGCCGCATTTAGGGTAGATGAATCATCGTTAGCATCCTTTTTGTCCTCAAGTTTTTCCATATAATTGGCCGCTAAATTTTGTATTGACATCCAATTAGAATCTACTGGGTCTTCCTTACTAACACTAGATCTGTGGGTTGAATTAGTTGGTTACCATTAATCAACAAATTTAATTAAACTATGCATAGCAAATTGCAACATTGAATACTAATAAATAATCTAACTTTTTTTAGTAAGTTATGCAAAATTCGCATATGACAGTTCATGATTCAGTAAATTAATGAAACTATTATGAAGTGCGATTCAATTTGTCATCTCTAAAGAACAATCGATAGCAAGTAGGAAATATAAAGCATAAGCATAATTCATAAGGAAAAAAAAAACAACATACAAAAATTTCATAAAAAGTAACTAAAGGTAGAGCCACAATTGAGAATAGAACAACTTACCCTATTGCAGAATCATCCATTAATTATTTTATTGAATACTCTCAAGAACAGAGTCTGTGATAACAATGGTGGTAGTTTTTTTTTCCAAAAGCTAAACCAGAGGTTTTGTTTTTTATGGGTTTGAATATGAAGAGCCCTCAAATATCAAACCAAGCAGTTGTGAGGTAAATAAAGTTTGGTTTGGTAATAATTAACCGCTAGAGTAAAAGCTCTCAGCCAATAAAAAAACTATTTATAATAGGAAAAATTGATAAGAATAATCCGACCTTTAGCCGGTCTTCCAACAATGGTACCACCTTCAATTAATCCATGTATAATCCGACCTTTGAAACTCATATTCTCTCATTGGTATGGAATGATGGCAACCTGTTTGACCAGCGAAAATGACCGTTGACTTTTTTAAAAAAATTTCCCTCCCAGCCCACCCCCCCCCCATTCCCTCCCCCTGCCCCCTACTGCCACCCCACCCCACCCCAACCCCATTTCCTCCCCCTGCCCCCACCCCTTCCCCTTCCCCTACCACCCTCCTCTTCACGGCGGCCGGCGATGATTCACGGCAACCTCGCCAACAACCACGAAAATCTCGCGAGGGGAGGGGGTTACATTGACGTTTTTCGCAGGGGAGGGGGAGGTGGCTGCGGGGGATGGGGAGGGTGGCAGGGGAAGGATTGGGTGGCTGCGAGGAGGGGGGAGGTGGCTGCGGGGGGGGGGGAGGTCGCTGCGGGGGAGGGGGAGGGTGCTGCGAGGGGAGGGGGAGGTGGTTGCGGGGAAGGAAACGGTGGCTGCGGGGGAGGGGGAGGTCGCTGCGGGGGAGGGGGAGGTGGCTGCGGGGGAAGGGGAGGTCGTTGCGGGGGAGGGGGAGGGTGGCAGGGGAGGGTGGAAGGGGAGGGGGAGGTGGCTGCGGGGGAGGGGGAGGGGGAGGGGGAGGTCGTTGTAGAGGAGGGGGAGGTGGCTGCAGGGTGGCAGGGGAGGGGGAGTGTGGCTGCAGGGGAGAGGGAGGGTGGCAGGTGAAGAGGGAGGGGAGGGGGTGGTTTCTTTTAATTTTATTTTTTTATTAAATCTAATTTAAAACTTTAATTAAGAAATTATGTTTAAATTATAGTTAATTAGATATTAATCACGTAATTAAGAGACTTTACCTGTAATTGTAGGTCACCAACAGGTGAGGGACCATTGAGAGAATATGGGTGTCAAAGGTCGGATTATACCTGGATTAATTGAAGGTGGTACCATTGATGGAAGACCGGCCAAAGGTCGGATTATTCTTATCAATTTATCCTTTATAATATCGAGACTATGCCTTTGTTTACCCATTATGTCATCCTTTTTTTTTAAATTTATTAAATCTATTTATTGAAATAAGTTTTGCTATAATGTTCTAATTCCAAATAACATACATTTTACAAAAATTCAATTAATAATCTACAATGAAAATGGTATAGAATAATGAAATTATTAAATGAATATGGAGTGATTCAGATAAACAGCTTTTAAGTAACTAAGAAATGTTGACTAATCGCCAATATAATATATCTCTAAATAAATAGATTTTGATATGTTAAAAAAAAAAACCAAAGTGCTACTATAATTTTCCAATAATTATTTCCTAAATAATTTTTTTTCAACTGTTTTCTAATAGCCCCCAAATAGTAGATGGTTAATACAATATTAATTTGAAAAAAAATTGAAAACAATTCCATATACAAACTCTAAAATCGGTTCTGTTTACTATTTACATCAACACAGTTATTAAGCAAATCACAAAGGTCTCCTTGGAACTTGTAATGACCATTCCCATTCTTATCTCCATTGTTGGGACGGTTCCGGAAGTTTTTGTTATTCCCATTGTTACCCTTATCTTTGGAGTAGCACCCGTACCCCCTATGACCCTTCTTGCCACAAATTCTGCATTCTATAAGATTCCCTTCACAATCCTTACTCGGGTGGTTATTGGGACATCTTTTACAGAAATAGACCCTTTCAGTCTTGCCACCATTGTTCCGATTTCTGTTGTTTCGATAGTTGCCATTGTAGTTGTTATTGTTGTCCTGGAAGTTTCCTCCTTGTCTCGGGCGCTTATTGAACTTTTGGAGGGTTTTGAGCAGGATTCTCCTTTCTCTTGTCTCCGCTAGATGTAGCTAGATGACGCTTACGGATGCCTTCTAGGTGAGCAGCTCGTTCAAATAGCGTGTCAATATTAGTGAAATTCTCCCTCCTAGACGCCCTGGAAGATCTAAGTCCATACCCAACTCAAACCTTGCAGCTTTCATCTCCTCAGTTGGAACGTTTTCAGGTGCAAAACGCATTAGTTCAGTGAATTTTCGATAGTACTCCTAGACGCTCATTTCCGTCCCTTCCATAGTCAATGTCATAAAATCCAAGGACTTATGCTTCTTGAGGTATGGGGGATAAAATTTGGCACGGAGTGCCTCTTTAAATTGATCCCAGCTAAAGCCTGCAGTAGCAAGAAGTGCAGCTTTGCGCTGATTCCACCAACAATCAGCCTCTTCTCGAACATAAAACACAACATTAGTCACCTTCAAGTTATCAGGGCAGTTGATCGTTTCGAACAGTCGATCAAAATCTCGGATCCAGTCTTCTAAAGTAGCAGGGTCCCCTTTACCAGTGAAGAAAGGTGGCTTACTTTGCCCTATCTTCTTGAACATCTCACACCAATATCATTTCTTGGAGCATTGCCACTTGCTTGCACCAAGTTGTTAGTGACATGAATCAATTGACCAAGAGTGGCCTGCATCTCCTGAATGTCAGTCATCTCGCCTCTACCATCACGTCCATTTCTACCAACGCGATTTCTCCCTGACATATTGAACCTGTATGATAGGCGAAACGTATTTTTAATGGCTAAGTAATTACTAACTTATTTGCGATCGAATAGAACACGTTTTACCTCTTATACTTCCTAGAGGTACACTTAATATTTTCACAATATTATCAAAGTCAAGTAATCCAAATAAATCGAACAAGACCTAATTCACGTAGTTAAGTCGCTTGACTTTCACTTCGAGATAAAACCTATAAAAAATTAATTCTAAAATAATACTTATATTGTGTTTCTCAAGCCTTCTTAGTCATGACAAACCTTGTCGCTAAAATGCATAACCCCACTTTCGGGAAATAAAACGCACCTATTAGGCACTAAGTTCTACATATAAACACATAAAATAAACAAACATATATACTTAATATTAACACATATATTTAACTCTAGATGCACATAGTTGGAATTCAACATCAAGACTTAAATAAAATCACAACATATGCACACAAATAATGAACGATTCTATTTGCTTTCCCTTTGATACCCCAAATATTTTCAAATGCATTAAAATGTGTTCAAGTGTGAAATAATTTTTGAAAATGAAATTCAGTCAATAATAAAGTAAAACAGTCAAACCTAAAGCTCATGATGCCACTTTGTAACACCCCCAAGTTCCTCTCTATTTTCATAAATATTTTCCTACGTAAACCAGAGGTATCTAGAGGTGTTACCGCCACGGTGATACATATACGGCTGAAATAACAAGATATTAAATAAACCTATTAGCTTTTAAAAAAACAGCGGAAGTCTTAAATTAAAATTAATCAAAAGACAAACTGAAAACCCTTTAAGGCCCCTTATTAAGAAAATCCTTAGAACTCCAAACTCCTAACTTGATATTTAAAACAGTCCCATAACATAACTAATGTCCTTTGAGTCAAACTCAAATAAAACCAACATTACTTAACATAATAGTGAAAACAACTTGCTGAAAGATCCCATCCAAATGATGCTCATCACATATACCTGAGAAGAAATCCCGCTTTCCATACAACATAAGGTTGAAATGGGTCGTTGCAGGTCCATAATACAATGGACGACACACAAGAAAGTACACGTCAGCTATGGGCTGAGTACATACACAATAACAAAATTAAAAGCATAACTAAAACATCCTAGCATGATACTAACAAAGTAAAACATAGCATGACTAAAAACTGAACTCTTGACTTAACAAACAAACGATTTAATTACTTTATATTTGAATTGGCATTGAACGGGCACCGTCATCCACCAAGATTCGTACGGGCTACTACTATATAAAAGTGATAAGAGCGTCCCTAGGACCGTCCTCAAATCGAATAACCTTAAAAGTGATAAGAGCGTCCTTAGGACCGACCTCAACTCAAATAACCTTGCCTACAACGTCAGTATCATCATACCTCCAAGTAAGAGTCTCGCCTGGACCAACTTACTCATAAAGTCTAGCTAACCTTAGCCATCTCGACGAATTACTATAACTATAGGTCATCTACAGCGTCATGTAGAAACATGTGAAGAAATGTACAACACTACAGTTGTCATTCCCCCATTGTTCAATACTCATAGGAAATCCATTCTACAAGTTTTAATGCCATTCTTTCTTTCACTTTAAGTGCTTTAGTGTTTTATGAAAGTATAGACACGTACACGAATGTCATAAATGCTCACATGGCACAAAGACAACTCATAAAACCATATACATTCTCTTTTATCTTAAATCACGTTATGTGATCAAATAACATTTCTTTGATTAACTCCTCGACTTAACATGAAGTTACCTCGAACTTCTCAATTGACCTTACTACACTTGACTTGCTTAATCTCAAAAGACTAAAATTGCTTGATTACAAAATAAAGCACGCTTAAGGACAACTTGCCATAATAAACATGTAAGATCTTGCTTAACATGATAAACTTGCCTTTCCAATAAAACTTACTAAACAACATGCTATTATAATATTTTCATACTTAATTCTTATGGATCACGTATAATACAAGTCACTTAAAACATGATTTATCGTCATATAGACCAAACAATTGAGTCCTCTAATCATGACACTAAGCTTTCATGCTTTAGGACAATCTACGAAATATATAGACTAACATGATTCCTAATCTAGAATTTTGCTAACATGTATGTACCTCTGAAGCGTGAATTTCACACAACTACGTACTAAAACTCCCCTTCTACGAATTGGGTACCTAAAACATATATTGAGTCATAATCAATACTCAATTCACATCAAGTTATTAATTTATAATCCTAAGAAGAAAATCAGATTTCAAACCTTACTATAAAATGAATTTTAGGTTCTTTAAGAAATAAAACTCTTTTTTTTAAAATAAACTATACTACACCTTTAATACATAAAAATATATCATAATATGTTTATGCTTGTTTAAATTTTAAAACCTTTTTATTACTTTATAAGCTAGAATTTAAGCAAATCTAAGAGTAATATCTCAGTATAATATTTGAAGATAATAATTTCAATATAGTTTAAAGAAATAACATCTATTGATACTTTCATGTTTCCATAACAGAAACTCAAAGCAAAATATCAAAATTTGTTTTTTAATTAATATGCTGTCAACCACGCCACTAGGCCACCACAGTCGCCGCCGCAACTGGCGGTCGACTACAACGGCCACGATGGTCGGCAATGGTCTGCCGACGCGAAACAGCAGAGCACGACCATAACCGAAGCCTCAAACGAAATCAAAACCAAAATAAAACGGAAGGGGAAGAAGGAGGACTCATCGGCCAACTCAGGCGGCTCAGGCCGACAAACCACCGCCTGCCGGCGAGTACACGGCGGCCCAAACAGAGCAGTACTACAGCAGCGAAAACAGAACAAGAAAACGTGAGAGAGAGATATAAAGGTACCAAAATCGAACAAAAGAAGAACAAGGGCTCGCTGGAGTTGAAACCACCAAGTTTCGGTTGCCGGCAATGGAGGTGAACCAGTGAATCTTGAGAGACAAGGGTTGCGCCGTTTTCCTCTGTTGTTTTTGGTTGAACGTGAATGGAAGGAGGAGAGGTATGAAGGCTTTTATAGGCTTTGTTTTATTTATTAATTACTAATTGAATTAGGATTATAAAATTATTAACCTAGTTAAACCTAGCTTAGAAAAGTCAAACTAGCTCAAAATCGCTTTAAATCTAATTTTCATAACTCTTTAAGAAAATAATAAAACTCTAATATTTCAAACTTTAAATATATTGCATTATAAAACTTAATAGTTCACAAAATATAATCATTTATATAATCATAACTTTAAAGTATAAAACTTATTTAAACTTTAAAAGATTATAATATTAAACGGTAAAATACGGAGTATTACAGTTATCGTCCTAAACTACATCAATGTATTCGATCGATCAGCAATATACTGGATTCATGAATAAGATATTTAACAGTATCAGTAGTAAAGGCCTACGCATTAGAACAATCATCAATGTATTAGATCGATGTATACGCTAATTAAGATTATCTCCTAGCGGCTACTTCTTGCTTCATCCTAGGCCACCAAAAATGCTTCTTCAAGTCTTTATAAAGCTTATCTCCTCCTGGGTGTATGGAATATGGCGAGTTATAAGCCTCCTTTAAAATCCTTGTCTTGAGTTCCTCGTCTTGTGGCACACACAATCTCCTTTTATACCTTGCCACTCCGTTGTTATCGATCTCAAATTCCGGGGCTTGACCACTTTCCTTCATTTCTCTGAGCTTACTTAACCACTTATCAGCGGCTTGTTTAATCCGAATCTCCTCAAATATATCTGGTCCAACAGTAAGGGCATTCAATTGAGCTTGCACGTAGCCAGGCTCAACTACTTCCAAACTCAGTCTCTTGATTTCCTTACATAGCTCATCGGCTAAGATCAATACATTCAGTGAATGAGAACTCTTCCTGCTTAAAGCGTCTGCTAACTTATTCGCTTTTCCTTCTTGATACACTATCTGCAAGTCATAGTCGTTTATGAGTTCAAGCCATCGTCTCTGTCTCATATTCAACTCCTTTTGCGTATACAGATACTTCAAACTCTTGTGATCCGTATAAACCTTACACTATACTCCATACAAGTAATGTCTCCAAATCTTCAGTGCAAACACGATCGCTCCTAACTCCAAGTCATGAGTAGGGTGGTTTTGCTCATGCGGTTTGAGTTGTCTTGACGCATAGGCAACTACTTTACCATGTTGCATCAAGACGCACCCAAAACCTTTCTTTGAGGCATCACTATACACTTCAAATCCTTCTACTCCAGAGGGCAACGTCAATACTGGGGCCGTTGTAAGTCTCTTCTTCAACTCTTGGAATGCTTCCTCACACTTATCATCCCAATGAAATTTTGTTGTCTTCTTCATCAGGTTAGTGAGGGGTTGGGCAGTTCTTGAAAAATCTTTCACAAATCTTCTATAATATCCAGCTAAACCCAAGAAACTCCGTACTTCAGTGACATTCTTAGGTTGAGGCCACTCAATTACTGCTTTAATCTTCGAAGGATCCACGGAAACGCCTTCCTTAGATATCACATGACCTAGAAATGAGACTTTCTCCAACCAAAATTCACACTTCGAGAACTTTGCGTACAATTGCTTTTCTCGAAGAATCTCCAAAACTTTCCTCAACTGAGCCTCATGCTCTTCTCTATCCTTCGAGTACACAAATATATCGTCAATGAAAACTATCACGAACTTGTCCAGGTATGGCTGGAAAGTCCTGTTCATGAGGTCCATGAAAGCTGCTGGCGCATTAGTGAGTCCAAAAGGCATAACTGTGAACTCATAATGGCCATATCTTGTACGAAAGGCTGTCTTCGGGATGTCTTCTTCAGCGATTCGTAGTTGGTGATAACCTGACCGTAAATCGATCCTGGAAAACACTGCTGCACCTTGAAGTTGATCGAACAAGTCCTCGATCCTCGGCAGCGGATATTTATTCTTCACCGTGGCATTATTCAACTCCCTATAATCGATGCACAACCTAAAAGATCCGTCTTTCTTCCTGACAAACAACACCGTGGCTCCCCAAGGTGAGACACTAGGTCGAATGTATCCTTTATCCAACAACTCCTCTATTTGTACCTTCAATTCTTGCATTTCTGCAGGTGCCATTCGATATGGAGGCTTGGAGATAGGTCCGGTTCCAGGGATTAAGTCAATCTTAAAGCTCACTTCTCTCTCTGGCGGCATTCCTGGAAGTTCTTCGGGAAATACATCTGGAAACTCCTTTACTACAGGAATTTGAGTCAACTCTTCGTTCTCTATACTTACGTCCCTTACTTGACATAAGTATACTGGGTAGCCCTTTCTAAGATAGGTTTGAAGGTTCAGGGCTGAGATTATTTTGACTTCGGGTTTAGAGATTATACCCTTATAGGATAAACTATTCCCTTTCGGTCCCCTAAGAGATATTTTCTGGTTATGACACTCAATCTTGGCTTTATACTTGGCCAACCAATCCATTCCCAAGATAACGTCAAAGTCTTTCAAGTCAAAAAGGATAAGGTCGGCTGGTAATTCAGTTTCAGCTATGACTACATGGATGTCTCGAAAGAGAGATTTGCAAGGAACGGTTTCACCATTACGCATGGTTATATTGGCTCGACAAGATTGGGTAGATTTCAAGGGATGTTTCTTAACAAAAGCACTAGAAATAAAAGAATGAGACGCTCCTGAATCAAAGAGTACATAAGCATGGTGTGAGTTTACGAGAAAAGTACCCGTCACAACATTAGCATCGGTTTCAGCCTCAGTTCGACTCATGACATTGATCCTTCCATTGTTGGAGTAGCTTCCATTTCCGTTCTTGCCGTGATTTCCATTTCCACCTCCAAAAGAGCGGTTGTTGTTTTGGTTTCCAAATCCATTATGTGCAGCATTTCCTCCCTGATTGTAACTTCCTGGACCAGAGGGGCGGTTGTTGTTGAAGTTTTGGAGTCTGTTTCCACCTCCATTGTTGCCATTATTCCCATTCGGTCTGTTTTGAGCTGGCTTCTTGGGGCAGTTGTATGATTTATGACCTACTTCGCCGCACTCGAAACATTTGATTCTTTCACCCTGACAAGTGAATCCTGGGTGGCTCTTGGCACAACTCTTGCAGACATAGTTCTTCTGGTTCTGGTTTCCTTGATGGGTCTGTTGTCCATTACCCTGATTGTTGCGGTTGTTGTAGCGTCCTCCATTGTGGTTGTTCCCACTAGTGTTGTTGTTGGGCCTCTTGTCATACCCTTGAGTGCTGCTGTTGCCGGTAGGTTCCTTCCTTTTGTGTCGGCCTAACACCTCTTTCTCACGCTGTAAGATTCTTTCCAAGTTAGAAGCTTTTGCATAGGCTTCTGCGAAAGTGGTGGAGGTACTTCCTCCTAGTCGGGTCTGAAGATCAAACTTCAGACCATCCTCGAACTTCTGAGCCTTAGTTCCCTCATCTAGTACTACAGTCGGACAGAATCGTGCATACTCATTAAATTTTTGAGCGTACTCCTGCACGCTCATGTTGTAGGTCTGGTTGAACCTACTGAATTCATTGTATTTCTGCCTGCGGATATGCTCGGGGAAGAATCGAGCCTTGATTGCTACCTTAAAAGCTTCCCAATTCAAGTTCTCCTGAACTCTAACCGTCGGTCCTACACTCTCCCACCAAGTATCGGCATCCTCGTGTAGGTAGAAGGTGGCTTGATTAACTTTTTGGGCCTCAGGCGTACCCGTGGCCGTAAAGATCTTTTCAAAGTCTCGAATCCAGTTTTCGAGAAGTAAAGGGTCCTCTCTACCAACAAAGGTTGGTGGTTTCAAAGAAGCAATCTTTTTCGCCATAGCGGATTGCGGGTCTTCTCCATGGTGGTTGTTGTTGAGTTGATTTTGGAGAACTAACCCAAAGTTGTGAGCTAATTGCTCGAGGGTTCTTAGTCGTGCTGCAACTTGTTCTAGAGTTTCGGCCATTTGATTTTCTTGTTGTCGTGCCCTTGAATGAGTGTATACGTATTGCATAAGCTATCTGCGTTATTCACATTTGGTGTTTCCACCATTCACATAAGAACTAATTCATATAAACACACAATCATATTTTCACCCGATTCATTCATTAATCCACACATCATGTTCAAGTAACACTCATCATGTTCAAATCACATAAATGTACCATCATTTCGTGACCACAAGGGTATCATAACCATTTCATTCATAACATAGTAATAGTTCCAACTCGGATAGATAGAACATAACAACATCACATAGATAATTAAACTAGAATTAGTAAGTCTACTGCAATCTTGGCTTCCTATTAGGTTAGGGATAACTAGGGTCGAGGGTCTCATTCCTCGTATTCGGAGGGATCTTCCTCTTCATCCTCGGATGGGTCTTCTTCCACATCTTCGACTCCATTTTCACCATTGTTCACAACGGGTGGGATATGGTTACTTTCTATTTCTTCATCATCAATGTCATTTGGCTCATCATCATCGGAGGAAAGGTTAAAATCATTGAGCCACTTGGCTCTAGCGTCACGCATTCTTTTCTCGAGATAGTTCAATGTGAGGTACCACTTTCCCTTAAAGGTGTACCTCTCGTAGTTTGGCTTCCCGTTCTTCAAAATATCAAAATATTCTCTTTTCATTTCCGCATAAGGTCCATCGTTTGGGAGTGTGTGGACTAAAACATTGGCTTACTTAGGCGGTGTGAGGTAGTCCGAGTGTCCATGGTATTCGTTGAGATGGTAGCACTTCATGGTGATGCGTAACCTATAAATGTATGCGGAAACTGAATCTCCGGCTCTCATTCTCAAAAGGTAGGGTCTTTCGTGTGGGTTCCTAGTGCACTTCCTCGCCGTCAAACGTGTCCTTGCCATCTAAAAAGAAAATAGAAGTAAACATTTAATAAGTACAAAGTACTTTCACGTATGTAAAAACAACTAATTTATACTCACGTCTACCCCTTTAATTCACATTTTAATCATTAATTCCATTTTTATCATATTCCATATTTTAGAATTTCCTAAACCGTTTTCAAGTTTTGACCTTAATTAATTTATTAATCCTAGTTCCCATATTTTATTATTTTAATATTTCCCTAGTTAATCTAACTCCGCTCTGATACCATTCTGTAACACCTCGCCCAAATCGAACCCTTTTTCATTAAATAAAACTCGTTGGGGGAAAATCCACGAGGGTTCGACTCGGATGGCGTGCTACCGCCGCACTTATCTCCTTGGAAATAAATGCAAGGCTAATGGGTAACATCACACTAAACTCAAATTAAATTAAGTTTTACAACAACTAAATTGTTTAAACAAAACACTAATTAATATAACGTCTCAGAGTCTCAGCGGAAACTAAATTAAAAACTAAGTGGATGACAACTCTAAAAGTTCTCTCTTTGTTTCCCCCAGTCGATCACCCACCTGCACAAATACATTGAAAAGAAACAAGAGAGACAAGCTCCCAAAAATCAGAAAAACTGAGTAATTCCAACTCCATCCCGTAAAATACTTAAGTTGAAAATACTTTGTGAAAATAATAGGTTAATAGAGTCGAAAGCATAGCACATATACATATATAAATACAATTAATAATCACATAAGTGCATACGTATATATATAAGATTAATAATCACATAATTTCAATTAATTCAATAATTCAGTATTATCCGTTTATTTAAGGAGAGGAAAGAGAACGCCAGTAAGCCGAGGTCAATCCCCAGTAACTACTTACTTCAAGGGTGTAGGCCGGGGTCAATCCCCAGTAACTACCTACAAATATTATAATGGCCAAAACAGAGTCCCTAGTGTGCACACCCCTTCTAACTTGGAAACACATCAAGATAGAAGGAAGACAAATAACAGAAAAATCAGCATAGTAACAAAAGAACCTGTAGGTGGCCGCTGAATCTCCCATACAGGGCAACCTGTTCATCATTTCCCTCCGATATTCCACTTTAAGTGATTAATATCATTTATGAAAGTCATCACTTAAATCATATACACATATACAATATCTTATTTAACCAAGTGTGAATATATTCATTCCAATATTCATAACTCAATTTATTCGCGGCTTACCCAGAAAGCCCATATTCATTCATATACAAAAACCATCACTTGTAAATTTAATAATCCATTTCCAATTTATAACCAATCCATTATCAATTTTCATTTTCAAACTTTTAATAACGATAATAGCTATAATAATAATAATAATAATAATAATAATAATAATAATAATAATAATAATAATAATAATAATAATATCATAATGAATAATAATAATGATGACAACATTAAAAAGTTATCTTTATTTAAACCAATGTCGAGAATAAAATATTAGATTATTTATCAATAACGTTAGAATAACAAATCGTCCATAGTCCATGGTCCATAGTCATTATTCATATCCATAATCCATAGTCATTAGTCATTTTACTAATCATAATCCGCATTTAAGTCAATAGTTATAATTCATAATAATTTTCATAATCATAATTCACATTTCTAATCACATAGTTACGTAATTAAATTATTGTTATACTACGGGATCTACGTTAAGATGGACATCGGAAATTACCTCGTGACGCGTGCCCAAAAGTTAGATTCACGAACAGATCAAAGCTCCTGATAATCCTCGTCTACGCACTCGGAGTCTACAACGAGATTAACGAGATCTAAGTTAGTTACTTAAATAACCCCTTTTTGATTTATAAAATAAACGAACTCCAATAATTCAAATAACCTTGAAAAGTTTTCTTAATTATTTCAAACATCATTAATAGTTCAAAATTAGTACATTCAAAGAAAATATATATTTAATAAAGCATTTCAAGTGTATATAAAGACAAAGCTAAACCATTTTAAATCAAAACATTTAACTTAGACAAAATAAATTTTTATTTAGAAAACTTTTTATTTAAAAAAAAAGAATATAAGGGGAGGGAGACAATACTGATTCTTTGAATCAGTTTACAAAAAGAAGGAAAATAGAGGAAAAGGGGGAACAGAGGGGGCACGCGAAGGAGGAAGAAGGGAGGGTGATGGTTGCGGTGTGGCTCGGGTTCAGGCGGCCGGTTGCAGGCGCAGTGAATGGGAAGCAGGGGCTGGCGTGGTGTGTGGTGGTTGCGGGTGAAACAAGCAGCGAGCGGGGAATGGTGCGCGGTGTCTGCTGTTTCGTGTCGTGGGTTTGGCGAGGAAGAGTGGCGAAGGGGGTGCAGGGCATGGTGGTCGGAGTGGGTTTTGGGGCGGTTCAGGTGGCGGATTCCAGCGAGTCTTAGAGAAGCAGAGGTGGTTAAAGTTTTAATTTTTAATTTTATTTTTCAAAACAAGAATCAGAAATTGAAAGAGAAGAGGGAGAAATTGAAGCAAACCTTGAAAGTGTGGTTTGCTTGAGCAATTGAATGGGTTTGGGTTGGTATTTATAGAACAATTTGGTCAGATTTTGAGCTTTGGAGTCAAGCTCCATTAATGGTGAGTATGGTGAGGTATGGTGTTTGAGATTTCTTTGACTACAGAGTTGATCTTGATCAGAAAATTTGAGATTGTGGTTGAGTTTCAACTCTCTGACAAGAGTAGTTGATCAGTTGATTTTATTTTTTTTTGTGTGTGTGCTTGCTCTGTTCCTGCGTGAGAAGGGGAAGGAAGGAGGGAGATGAAGACTTGCTGATTCACAACTTTCTTTTTTTGCCTTTTCTTTTCCCTTTTTTTTTTGGCTAAAATTTTTTTACATGGACTTAGTATTTGGACTTTGTGTGAGTTGGGCTCTATATGGATAACTAATATGGATGGACAATTAAGTAAGAATGCCCACAATTTAAATGAGTACTTCAAATCCAATAATAATTACATTAATTAGAATTAATGAAAATGAATATTTAGTTTTGTAAATACATTTCAATAAAATAATTTAAATAAATCATTACATAATTCAAAACTAAATAAATCATTTCAATAAAATCGTTAAATAATTCAAAAACTAAATGAAATCATTTTTTTTATATAAACATTATTATCAAATAAAGTTGAATTATCAGTAAATAAATAATATTAAACTTTAATAAATAATAAAATAAGCTTTGAAAATTCGGGGTATTACAATAAGTTTTTAGCATATGAGTTTGGAAACATTGTAGGTTTGTTATTTTTTTGGTAACAGGATCGACTTAAATAGTAAACTGAACCTATACTATAGTTTTCAGATGGCGCAATTAATTATCATATGTACCAAAGGAACGCCCTTCATACCACGGTTGAATATTATCCCGTCCACTTAGTTACACCTGCATACCCTGAAAGCGTCTCTCTTTCTCTGAGGTCTCGAGTTCAACTCCCACGCATGCTTGCTTTGCTTATTACTCTACACATGCCTTCCCCTCCCCCCCCCCTATTTAGTTCTCTTTTTTTAAATTTTATTTTTAATAGCACTTTACTTAAGAGATAACATTTTTTTAATAATAAATAAATATAAACCAAATAAATTAAGTTAGGAGAGAAAAAAACAATTGTTCTGTCTTAAGTAAGTACTAATACAGATTAATAAAAAATAAATATAAACCAAATAATATATAAGTTAGCAAGATCAATCTATAAGATGGTTAAGAGCAATATATTATATCAACCATGAATATATTAGATCAACCAACAAAGTACTCAATATCAATGATTAATATGTTAAATAGGTACAAATTATATACATATATGAGTAATGTATTATCATTATAACATATGACAAGTAAACCAGGATATTAAAATTAGTATAATACGACAACGTACTTTTAATAATAAGCTAGTTATGGCCAGTGTATTTGATCAATGTACACTATTACAACTTAGTATAACTAATAGGATAGTTTAGATCAATGTATTTTTGATCAATCAGCAATATATTATATTGGTGAATAAGATATATAAAAATATCAGTAGTTAAGGCTTATGCATTAAAACAATCCTCAATATATTTGATCAATGTATACGCTAATTAAGATTAGCATATTAGATCAATCATCGGTAGATTAGATCAATATATAAGATAGTTAAGATCATCGGTAGATTATATCAATCTATAAGATAGTTAAGGGCAATATATTATATCGACCACGAATATACTAGATCGATCAACAAAGAAATCATTATCAATCATTAATATTTAAATAAAAACAAATTATGTACATATATTAGTAATCAACTATCATTATAAGTTTTTAACATATGAATTTGGAATCATTTTAGGTTTGTTAGTTTTTTGGTAATATGGTCGAGTCTAATTGTAGCCTGAACCTATACTATAGTTTTCAGATGGCGCTTTTAATTAGCATATATACCAAAGGAATGCCCTTCATACCACAGTTGAATATCCCGTCCACTTGGTTACACTTGCATGTCCTGAAAGCGCCTCTCTTGCTCTGAGGTCTCGAGTTCGAATCTCACGCTTGCTTGCTTTGCTTATTACTCTACGCATGCCTTCCCCTCCTCCCCCCCAACCCTTTTTTTCCTTGTTTTTTTAGTAGCACTTTACATTAAATTAGTTAACAAAACCCAACCCAGAAAGTATGTTTTAATTTCGATTTTTTTGTTCTGTTATTGTGATAAATCAAATAGTGAATGTGTTGTCATTATAACTAGTTCAATGTCCATATTCAGTTACTAATCAATCATAGAGTTTAATAGTAGAAAATGGTGAAGATTATTGAAGATTAAGAACACATTAACTCATAGTTACTGGTGATGATGAAGAACACAGATATTTGTGTCAAAAATGGTGAAGATGAATAAGAGAAAAACAAACCCAATAAAATAAACAAAAAAATCGGTTCGAAAAACAACCCCCAGGAATTTTTTTTTTTAAAATGAAGAACATGAAAAACATGAAGAACATTAGGAGAGAGAATAGAGAAAAAAAACCAGAAAAAAATTATGTCAAAAATTTACACAAAAATAGGTCCGTTTTTTTATACTTCGAAGTAACAATAATGCAGTAAAAAAAATTGTAAAAAAAATTTGTAATTTGTTTGAAATGAAGAACATGAAGAAATAAGAAGAGAGAGAAGAGAGTAAGAGGAGAGAGAAAATGAAAGTTGCAAATTTTGGTGCATTGATTGTGGTGCATTGATAATACAAATCTTATTTGAAATTTAAATTGAATTTTCATTTGAAATTCAAATGAAAATGCAAAAGACCCAAAATTGGGAGCCAAATTAATCCACCTATTATAGGCATACACACCACCAGTGTATGTTGGGACCATATACACTAAGTGTATGTATAGCCTTTCTCCTTGGCGTTCTCATAAGATCTCACTTGGAAGTTAGTGCTTTTGAAGATTATTAATTTATGCAATTTGTTCTTGGGATAGATGTTAAGTATGTGAAACTTGTAATAATATTCAAGCCCAATTACACTACAGGGGGGAGGAATGCACATCAACGTCGGGAAAGAGGGGAAAATGGTTCGTAGTATTCAAGCCCAATTACTCATACATCATACATGAATGTCCCCAACTCCCAATGCATGCCTCCAACTCCCTATGCTGCTATGCACCCAATTTCCTATGTCTTCAATTTACTAAGTTAATGTCCAATTTTTTGCCATCTTCTCATATCCTGTATGCATTGGTTTGTAATGTATTGACATGCATTTTTCTCCAAAGTACCAACATGTGTTGACATAGTCAATTAAATTACTCCCTTATATTTTTGGAAAATTTCACAAGAAAGGGCTCAACTATTACCCATTTACTTTTATAAGTCCCAACAATTGATTATTCCCTGTAGGATCCAACTTTACTATTTTGTGACTTGTATAGGTCCCTACAGTTACTTTCTTGTGAATTTTTTTCAAAATAAAAGTCACAAAATAATCAATAATTGGATGGCACAAAATAATCAATAATTGGATGACACAAAATAATCACAAAATATCCCTATAAGGACCTATACAAGTCACAAAATAGTAAAGTTGGGTCCTACAGGAAATAATCAATAGTTGGGACTTATAAAAGTAAATGGGTAATAGTTGAGCTCTTTCTTGTGAAATTTCCCTATATTTTTTCAAAGATTTTTTTTTAATCAAATTAGTTTTCAATAAAAAAAAATGACGATAATTAGTCTACTATAAGTAACCACTTATGTATATGTTTTATGTATTAAGCATACAATATAAAACTTTATCTCTATAAAGATATCACTAAGGAATGTAAGTCACGGTTGTCCGAAAAATCTGACTCTTTTAAGAGGTTAGGGGTTTGATCCAAGACCAAGAAAATAAGTAAATACTAAGATTTAAAAAGGGGGGCTACATTTTTTTCAATTACACTTTTTTTACGTTTTAGATATATTACCAAAGCTGTATTTATCACCCTCTGTAAAAGGAAGCCACTTACCCGGCCACAATCCACTAACACTAATCCTTTATCCCCTAAATAAATAGAAATGACACTCTCTTCTCCTCATCTTCTTCTTCCTCCAACATTTCCACAATTAAGAAATATTTAAGAAAAATAATTAAAGCCCTCTTTATTATTATGACATTGTTTTCCTATTAGTGGCATTGAATCTACATATTCCTCCAAAAAAACTGATCACGAGTTGTTAAAAAGGAGTCATGGTACTTGTAGCTTGAAGTGCATCTTATTTTTTTTGTTCAATATGTTAATAATATTTTTAGTTGTTTATAGTCGCATAATTATCCACAATTATTTTTTCTATAATTTGACGCGAACAGTCCAAACTATTGGCCATCCTCTATAAACACTCCATACTATTGATAATCCATGAACAGTCCAAACTATTACCCCAATCTTCCATAAACAGTCCAAATGACCTGTTAACCTGTTGTAACAGGTAAACTAGAGGTTACGTGCCTTTAATATAAAAAATCCCCTTTTTCTTTCTTTCTTTTTGAGGACGCCACCCAGCCTCCACCCTCTCTTCTTCTTCCTTCTTTATTCCAGCCACCATACACACCCATTTTTTCCTTCTTTATGCTCCCTGACTGTTTCTTCCTCCTCGTTCACCCATCCTCCACCCATTTTTAAATATTCAACAAGACTCTAGTAAGAAGATTGAATTATCAATAGTTCAGCCCTTTTGTAGAAAATCGACAATAGTTTGAAATTTTCCTTACTTTTTTTATATTTGTTGTTGTAATTATTATTATTATCATTATTTTTATTATATTATATTATCATTATTACGATGATGATGCCTTGTGTCAATAATTGTTAAATTATGTTGATTTTTTTCACTCGAATTACTAAATTAGGGGGAGAACATACTAACTATAATTTAAAACCCAATATTAATAAAACACTTTATTGTAGTTAAATATTCAAATATATAAATAAAAGAGAAGAAAAGAATGGGCGAACTTGCGAAGAGGTACTTTAACATCTTGGACATCGTAGGAGACAACTTTTTACAATGGACAATAGTACTAAACTACAATTAAAGGGTCAAAGTCTATTATATAATATAACAAATGACAAAACTGAGCAAAAGGGCTTTGAAAGATATGCCACAAAAATTTCTGAGGATAAAGCCAAATCATTATTACTCTTGCGACATCACCTAAATGATATAGCCTCAAATTAGTCAAATAGAATACATGATTATTGCAGATCCAAATCTATTGTATGAATAGCTCCATGAAAGATATGGACACTATAAAAGTGTCCTCCATCCCAAAGCCCAGATGAATGAGGAGATTTGAGATTTTAAGATTCCAATCAAAAACTAAACTTCAACACTACAGCGAATAAAATCAAAGCTAGTGTATTGTGGACATACAATTACTAATAAGGATATGATTGATATCGTGAAAGGAAATTTGAGAAATATCACGAAATTTTTAAGGACATTACTTGTTCCTGAGCAAAATAATGAGCTCTTAATAATAATAAAAATTCATAATCGTAGGTCTACGAGGTCTATGGAATTCCAAGAAGCAAATGTAGTTGAGAGCTCACACCTAAGTCAGGCTAGATATGAAAGAAATCATGCAAAATTTGACAGAGTACATGGAAGTTTGTGTGGAAGTGGAGGTGGTTGTGATCGTGCGTGCGGATGTAGTCATGGACAAAGTCAATTCACTCCAAGGAACAACCACAAAGCAACAAGGTCAGCAACAAGATGATGGACCCAAGCCTCAAAGAGGGGGAAAACACATGCTATAGATGTGGTGTGACTGGGCAACATGCTACAACGCCAAGCACCTGGTAGAGCTATATCAAGCTTCCTAGAAAAATAAAGGAAAAAGGCCGGAGGCAAAATTTGTGAATAAAACAACTACATCAATGCCTAATCTTGACGTATCTGATTTTTTCATGGATGATTTTGACATTCGAAGCAATCCTTAAAACATCCAATTTTCAAAATTTTAATTACTATTTGTGCTTTATTATTATTCATTAGTTTCTTTTTTCCAGTAAATGTTGTTCATTAGTTTCTTTTTTCCCGCAATTGCTTTTCATTAGTTTCTTTTTTCCAGTAAATGTTGTTCATTAATTATTTTTTTCCGCAATTGCTTTTCATTAGTTTCTTTTTTTCCAACAAAATTTAATCTGTTATTGTATATTATATATTGTTAATATGATTTTTCTAAACTATTTTTTCTCTTTACATGAAGATATGAATATGTCAGCAAACGAATCAAAATACTAATGCCTTTTGGATAGTAAAACAACGCAAACTATCTTAAAAGATCAAGAATTTTTCAGAGTTTAAAATGCTTCAAGCAAAACGTCAATACCATATCACAAACAGCCACGTTTATTGAAGGAACTGGAAAGGCGTGCGTAATCCTCCTTATGGGTACAAAATTAATAATAAATGGTGCATTATATTCGGGCTCTCATAAAAAAAATTATGAAAGAATGACAGTAGATCAAAAAGAATACTTATGCAAGAAAGTAATTTATGAAACGTATTCCTCGAGAGTGTATCTCACTATCTAAACAGAAGTTAGATAACGATAAATTATTTACTTTATGGCATAATTGTCGTGGTCACCTTGGCATAGGATTTGTTAGAAACTGACTGATTACAATGACTGAACAAAGACTAAATTCAAGGCTGTGTCGCGGTAGAAGACCACTGACTTGAAAGCAATTACGGCCCGACTATGGTGGTAATCGCAACTGGCCGGAAAGCTCCCCAAGGTTAACACAGCGAACTTTCTAAGTCACCACTAACAGAGAAAGATCTTGGAGACAAATTATGCACGTACCCAGTGTTTAGAAGAGAGAAAGAAGAAGAGAAGAGAAGTGATTTTTCGGATGCCAAACTGAGGTAGCAGTGGACTGATTTTATAGTAAAAGAATCAGGCCAAATAAGGAAGGTAATAAACAGAGGGAGGAAATCAAGGGCGACAATAAAGGCCATTAACACTGTAACGTTTAAAAACGTTTCAGTGTTACATGATACCGTTACACACAGTTGGGCTCGGGTCCAAAAAGATAAGCTCCAGCTCAGCTCTTCCCAGAACCCAGAACCCAGAACCCAGATCCCAGATCCCAGGCCCAGGCCCAGGCCAGCCCGGTCCGGTCCGGGCGGGCGGCGCGCGCGCGCGTGTGTGTGTGATAGCAAGCCCAAACCCAAGCTTGATTTCCAACCACAAAAGCCAACCAAGTACTCAACTCAATAAACATGAAGAGGAAGGGAGTTTATAAACAAAGGCAAGCTCCCTTCCATAGGTGATGTGGGATGTTTGGGAAAAACACAAGTAGGCTTTGCAAGCCTTAACTCCAACAATCCCCCACAAAGGCTCTGAAAAGCAAAAGAAATTCCTGGGTAAGGAAAGGGAGGTACTTAAGCATCAATATCTTTCGATTTGAATTGATACATAATGGAGTGAGGCAACAACTTACTTTCTAGTGAGTGAATTTCTCTTGAACTCACCAGAGTTCCGTTGAGACCCCCACAACACATACCTACCTTAAGAACGTGCAGTCTCCGCGATACAACACAAGCGCTTTATAGCCATGCGCACACCTTGGGTCTCATAAGTGCTCTAGAAAGACAGCCCAGTCTTTCATAGAAGGCGGCTTAACCTCCACACTTACGTAGGTAGTCCATTAAGTGTTCCTCAATAACACCACCCCGAGGGATATGGAACTATTAAGAGCAAAAGCTCAACCTCACAATATAAATCCATCAAGTGCGTCTCAATAGCACCACCAAACAGGCTATGGATTTAGAAAGCACTACCAACACGCCATAGGGATGAGAAATGTAGTGCAAGTTAAGATTATATGGCTTCGTTTGACCACAAACGGGTATCCACCATAAACTCTCAACTAATGGGCCTAAGCCCCATCCCCCTCGACGACTCTAGGACAACTCTCCTAGATAATCCCTTAGTAAAGGGATCAGCAAGATTTCTTTCGGACCTGACATAGTCCAAAGAAATCACCCCATTTTTCAGGAGTTGTTTCACGACTCCATGTCTGATCCGTATGTGTCTTTTCTTACCATTGTAGACACTGTTCTTAGCAACGCCAATGGCTGCTTGAGAATCACAATGAAGGGAGACAGGAGCACCCTTCCCTCCCCATAATGGAATATCAGACAAAAGGTTTCTCAACCACTCAGCTTCTTGCCCTGCCAACTCGAGTGCAATAAACTCAGACTCCATGGTTGAGCGTGCTATACAAGTCTGTTTCGAAGACTTCCACGAAATAGCACCACCACCAAGAGTAAACACGTAACCACTAGTTGAACTAATCTCATCATTACCTGAAACCCAGTTTGCATCACAAAATCCTTCAAGTACAGCAGGAAATTTAGAATAGTGCAAACATAGATCAACTGTTCCTTTCAGGTAGCTAAGAAGACGATGAAGAGCATTCCAATGTTCATTACTAGGGTTATGAGTATACCGACTCAGTCGACTCACTGGATAAGCTACGTCAGGTTGAGTACAGTTCATGAGGTACATCAAACTACCTATGACTTTCGCATATTCACTTTGAGAAACACTTTCTCCTAAATTCTTAGTCAAATGAATACTAGGGTCATAGGGTGTACTCACTGGAGCAACATCAAAGGATTTAAATTTTTTAAGCACCTTTTCCACATAATGAGACTGACTAAGGGAGATGCGACCGGAGGTTTTCTCAAGTCTTACTCCTAAAATCACATCAGCTTCTCCCAAATCCTTCATCTCAAACTTCGATGCCAATAAAAGTTTAGTATCATTGACCACCTTTAAATTGTTACCAAAGATCAACATGTCATCCACATAAAGACATATGATTACACAATCTGATCCTATTAGCTTTGAGTAAACGCAAGAGTCAGAGTTGTTGACAATGAAGCCATTTGACACAATAGTACTGTCAAATTTTTCATACCACTGTTTTGGTGCTTGTTTGAGACCATATAAGGACTTCCTCAACTTACACACTTTATCTTCTTGACCTTGCACCACGAAACCCTCAGGTTGAGACATATAAATCTCCTCCTCTAAGTCACCATTCAAGAAAGCAGTCTTAACATCCATCTGATGTATGACTAAGTCATGAATAGCAGCAAGAGCTAACAGGGTCCTAATGGTGGCTATCTTAGTCACAGGAGAATAAGTGTCAAAGTAATCTAGTCCTTTCCTTTGAGTGAAGCCCCTAATCACAAGTCTGGCTTTAAACCTCTCAATGGTCCCATCAGGTCTCAACTTCTTTTTAAAGATCCATTTGCTATCTATGGTCTTTGATCCCTTAGGTAAGTAAGTTAACTCCCAAGTGGAGTTAGACACTATGGAATCTAACTCGCTCTTAATGGCCTCTTTCCAAAAACTAGCATCCACAGATCTCATTGCTTCCTCAAAAGTCTTAGGGTCCTCTTCTATCATGAAAGCATAGACCAATTCATCACTCAACAAGTCAATACAAGAGCTCTCAGACAGAAAAGCAGTGACAAAATCAGAACCAAAGTCTTTTGCTACTCTAGGTCTTTTACTTCTCCTAGGTTCATCTATAGCACCAGAACTACTAACATGCAAATCAACTGAAGTACTACTTAAAGTCAAATCAGAAGTAACATCACTAGTAGGTAAGGGAACGTCGTGCGTAGAACAAGTAGGTAAAACAACCGTAGGAGAAGAACATGAAGGCATGGAAGCAACATCACCCTTTTTCAAGGGAAAAACATGATCAAAGAACTCAGCGTCTCTGTACTCACAAATAGACCTATCACTCAAAGTCATGAACCTATAGGCAGCATGAGCATAACCAATAAATACTGCATCAAAGGTCTTGGGTCCAATGTTTGACCTTTTATAGTCAGGTAGCCCAACTTTAGCTAGACACCCCCACACTCTCAAGAAGCTCAAGTTTGGAGTAAACCCCTTCCATAATTCATAGGGAGTCTTATCTAACCTTTTGTGAGGTACTCTGTTAAGAACATGACAGGCTGAAAGGACTGCTTCCCCCCCACATTTCATCAGGCAACCCAGAACTTACAAGCATAGCATTCATCATGTTTTTCAAAGACCTATTTTTCCGTTCAGCTATACCATTCTGTTGGGGTACATAAGGTGCACTAAGTTCATGAATAATACCCAATTTCTCACAATGGTCATTCAAAGAGAAGTTTTCAAACTCTCTACCTCTGTCAGATCTAACCCTCTTGATTTTCCTATCAAGTTGGTTTTCTACTTCGGCCTTATATTTGATGAAAGCTTCCCCTGCCTCACTTTTGGCTTTGAGAAGGTAAATCTTAGTGTACCTCGAAAAATCATCAACAAATAAAATATACCAGAATTTTCCTCCTCTACTTCTAGTGTTCTGGAAGTCAGCTAAGTCCGTATGAATCAACTCTAGAAGTTGTGTGGTCCTTTGAGTCACAGTTTTGCAAGGTTTCTTAGTGAATTTTGCTTCAACACAAACTGGACACTTAGAAAACTCAGTAGTCGACAGATTAGGAATTAAAGCTAAGGTCCTTAGTCTCTTAATGGAAGCAACATTCACATGCCCTAATCTACCATGCCACAAATTTAAAGACTCAGCAATATAAGCAGAACCAGAAACAGTTTTATTAAAAACAGCAGAAATAGAAGAAGCAACATTCAGAATAAATAAACCTCCACTTAAATACCCCTTCCCAACAAATTCCCCACCACGAGTCATTACAACTTTGTCAGCCTCAAAAACAATTTTCAAACCAGCTTTGTTTAACAAGGCACCAGACACTAAGTTGCGACGCATAGTAGGAACATACAACACATTTGAAAGGGAGAGGGTTTTTCCAGAGGTAAGTTTAAGAGTGACCTTTCCTCGTCCAAGTACTCCAGCAGTTGCAGCATTACCCATGTAGACACACTCGCCTTCAGAAGCATCCTGAAAATCATGGAGCAGCTCCTTGTTTGCACAGAAATATCTTGAAGCCCTAGTGTCCAGAATCCAATCAGTACTGTTCTCGATCAGATTTGCTTCAACAACCACAGCAGCGACAATGTCGTTTGATTCAGCAAGGTTGGCCTGAGGTCCTTGTTTTTGCACAGAACCTTGGCGTTGAGGGCATTGGTAAGCCTTATGATCTGGCTTGCCACAGACATAACAGAGGACAGACTTCTTTTGAATCTTGCTATCCGGTTTGTTAAATTTGCCTTGCTTCTTTCCCTTGTTATTACCCTTTTTCCCTTCACCCTTAAACTTATCAGAGCCTGATGGAGCAGCAGATACCACCAGGTTAGCTTTAGTGGTATTAACAGAAACTGAATCTAGATTGTCCTTAAGGCGATTTGCCTCTTCAATCCTCATATGACTAATTAATTCCTGAAGAGACAGGAATTCTTTTCTGTGTTTCAGATTATTTCTAAAATCTCTCCAAGAAGGGGGAAATTTTTCTAGTAAAACATTAGCTTGAAATACTTCACATATTTTCATGTCCTCATTAAGAACATCAGCACAGAGATTTTCGAACTCATGAACTTGATCCATGACTGGCTTATCATCAACCATACGGAAAGCCAGCCACTTGCCAACAACATATTTCTGTTTTCCAGCATCATCAGCCCCATATTTTTTCTCAAGGGCCTCCCAAATCAGTTTTGAACTTTTATGAACCATAAACAAATCATACAGATTATTGATCATCAGATTAAGGAGGTGGAAACGGACAGTTTTATTATCTTTTACATATTTTTCAATTTCGTCCTCTTTCTTCTTAATTTAAGTAGCAGAAGGAGAAGAGGATGAGTCACCTGTAGTAGTAAGCGCAGTGGGACAGTCCTTGAAAAGGACGTAGTCAATGTCCAATTGCTCAAAGAACATCAGCAGTTTCGAAGACCAACGTTTGTAGTTGTTTCCGTCAAGAGATTCGAGCTTGGACAGATGAGACACGGATTTGCTTATTAAAGTAATTGCTTTCAAATTGTTAGAAACTGACTGATTACAATGACTGAACAAAGACTAAATTCAAGGCTGTGTCGCGGTAGAAGACCACTGACTTGAAAGCAATTACGGCCCGACTATGGTGGTAATCGCAACTGGCCGGAAAGCTCCCCAAGGTTAACACAGCGACCTTTCTAAGTCACCACTAACAGAGAAAGATCTTGGAGACAGATTATGCACGTACCCAGTGTTTAGAAGAGAGAAAGAAGAAGAGAGGAGAAGTGATTTTTCGGATGCCAAACTGAGGTAGCAGTGGACTGATTTTATAGTAAAAGAATCAGGCCAAATAAGGAAGGTAATAAACAGAGGGAGGAAATCAAGGGCGACAATAAAGGCCATTAACACTGTAACGTTTAAAAACGTTTCAGTGTTACATGTTACCGTTACACACAGTTGGGCTCAGGTCCAAAAAGATAAGCTCCAGCTCAGCTCTTCCCAGAACCCAGAACCCAGAACCCAGAACCAGGCCCAGGCCAGCCCGGTCCGGTCCGGGCGGGCGGCGCGCGCGCGCACGTGTGTGTGTGATAGCAAGCCCAAACCCAAGCTTGATTTCCAACCACAAAAGCCAACCAAGTACTCAACTCAATAAACATGAAGAGGAAGGGAGTTTATAAACAAAGGCAAGCTCCCTTCTATAGGTGATGTGGGATGTTTGGGAAAAACACAAGTAGGCTTTGCAAGCCTTAACTCCAACAGGATTGATGCAAAAGATTATAGAAAATTTACATCAAACATTCGTTGAGAAATATCTACGTCCCCCGGTCATAGAAAATATCATGCACGACTTGTTCTCTTGGCAAATTGACAATTCGACCATCAATGAATAAGGTCGCAACTGAAACATTTCTTTTAATAATTCAAGGATATATATGTGGACTAATCAATTAGGCATGCGGAGTATTTAAATACTTTATGGTCTCAATAGATGCTTCTACACGATGGTCGCATCTTGCGTGTAAACTTCTTGTCAAGCAAAAACACAACTAAGCTAATTGCTCAAATTATACGTTTAAGAAAGAATTAGATTGGACAATGTTGGAGAATTCACATCTCATACTCTTAACGATTATCGTATACCCGTTGGGATTGATGTAGAACATCTAGTACCACGTGTTGACACACAAAATGGTCTTGTCGAATCATTAATCCATATATTACAATTAATTGCAAGACCAATATAAATAAAATCAAAATTACCCTCATCAGCATGGGAGCATGCCATTTTACATGCAGCATCATGAATCAGGTTGAGACCAACTTATCGCAAATACTTATCCATGCAACTAGAATCTGGATCAGAGCCTAACATTTCACACCTAAATTTTATTGGTATGCAGTATGCTTACCCATTGCTCTATCCCATCGTGGGTCCATAAAAAAGATAGAAATATATATTGGTTTTGGATCACCATCAATAATCAAATATCTTAAACCGACGACTGTTGATCTATTCACACTAATTGTCATTTCTAATAAAACATGCCATCCTCAAGGGGAGACAAAGTGGATCCAAATACAAGAAAATACACCTAGATTTCCTAGATCCAAGAACAAATTATTGGGAACAAGTTTAGAAGATTGTTCATCTACAAAGGGTGCTAACCAATTACATAACGCATTCACGGATGCCAAGAAAGTTACATAATCACATATACTAGTAGCAAATACCCCTACACAAATTGAAATCTCTAATGATAAGAAGGCCAAAGAGAAATACTTAATCGCATGACGAATGCGTGGAAGGCCACATGGTTGTAAAGGCTCGAAACCAAGAACGATAAGGAAACCAGAAGAAGTTTCAGCTATGTTCTCCCCGCAACAGAAAAACATAATAGAGATGAGGATAAAACTAAAAACATAAATAAGTCTCTTGAAGAAAACAAATAAAAATAATAAATACCAATAAATTATACATAAACTAATAGGAAATGTAATAAAGAAAAAGCTTAATATTAATGACATTTTTGTGTATTTCATTGCGAGTGATATTTTGAATGATGAAAATGATATTGACCTAGTACACAAACAAGAGTTGCCAAATCGGAAGGAGGAAATTCAGGAAGAATTAAAATCATTAGAGAAACGAAAGTCTTTGGACAAATTGCTCAACCACGAAAGGTTGTGAAACAAGTTGGGTAGAAATGGATATTCGTGAAAAAAACGAAATGAGAAAAAACGAGGTCGTCGTATACAAGGCAAGCCTTGTAGTCCAAGCATTCAAAGGCCAAGACTTGATTATGAAGAGACGTATTTACTAGTAGTCGATGCAACCACACTAAGATTTTTGGTAAGTTTAAATACTTCATCCGTTTCTAAATAAATGACAGACTTCATGTTTTCAATAAGTCCAAGCATTCAAAGGCCAAGACTTGATTATGAAGAGACATATTTACTAGTAGTCGATGCAACCACACTAAGATTTTTGGTAAGTTTAAATACTTCATCCGTTTCTAAATAAATGACAGGCTTCATGTTTTCAACACAAACAAGAGTTTGCCAATGCATTATTTTAAACAATAATGTCTACAATTATCAATAAGTAAAAATTATAAAAAGTTGATATTAAAAATTTGCGCATTGAGACGAATCTAACAAATTCCCACATGACTATATTTTTTCTAAAATATAAATCACCAATGCTAATTAAAGTCTAAACTATAATCGTAAACACTATGCAAATGTGTCACTTATTTAGAAAAGGAGGAAGTACTATTCAGGAATTAAAGATGAGATTAATGGATGTTGCGACTGCATATTTATATCGGGTCACTTAATACAAATATTTATATGAAAGTCCCTAAAGGTTTAAAGTTACTAATAAAGAATATACTTAGCGAAGCGTTTTCCATAAAATTGAAAAAATGACTTTATGGATTAAAACAATTGGGAGAATGTAGTACCATCGTCTAAGTAAATATCTTATAAAAGGAGGGTTCAAAAACAATTAGATAAGCCCATATGTGTTCATTGTAAGGTCTCATTCAAGATTCGTCAATATCACGGTTTATGTTAATAACTTGAACATAATTGGAACACCTGAAGTTTAACCGTGAAATACTTACTGAAAGATCTAGGATTTTTCCTAGGGTTACAAATCGAATATTTGAGAAATGGGATATTTGTTCATCAAGCAAACTACAATGAAAGGATTTTAAAGCGTTTCTATATGGACAAAGCTCATCCACTAAGTTCACATATGATAGTTCAAACTCTGAATGTGAAAGAAGACCACCATTTCTGCCTTGTAAAGATGAGGAAATTCTTGGACCAGGTGTCGTACTTGAGTAAACTTGGCGCCTTGATATACTTAGCAAATAATACAAGACCTGATATAGCCTATATTGTAAACCTACTAGCTAGATATAGTAATGCACCAACAAAGAGGTATTGGAAAGGGCTAAAACATCTATTCCGCAACAAAGACAAGAAGCCACCCTCATTGGATTTGCAAATGCAAGATATAAGACCTACACAAAGCTAAGTCACGCTTGGTTATCTATATACATATGGATGTTTTGCAATATCGTGAAGATCAAACATTGACAGTCACGTCATTAAACCATGTTGAATTAACTGCGCTCTATGAAGCCAACCGAGAATGTGTATGGTTAAGGTCCATGATCAGTCAATTTTAGGAAGAACGTGGATGGAATACAATTACATGATCTGATTGATCTCCAACTATAATATATATACATAATAGTGATTTTATTAAGTGATGGATATATCAAAGGAGCTAGGTTCCTCAAACTATTCTTCACGCATAATCTCTAGAAAGAAGGCAAGATACATGTCGAGTTGATCCAATCAAGCGAAAATCTTTTACCAAGTCCCTTTGATAGGATGTCGTCGAGCCTACCAAAAATAAAAACCTAACTCGGTCTCTCTAACTAGGTAGAAAGGACAAGTAAGGGTCGATCCCACAAGGACTAAGGAGAGCACCGAAAAGTAATGACTTATGAAAAGTTAGGTCGAGTCTCATTTTTTTGGAGTAAGATTTATGGGTGAAAATAAGAAAAAGAAACGATATTAAAAGGGTCTTGGGAAAAGGTATCCACCAAATGATTCATTCATAAATCGAGCAATCAAAATGAGGGATCAACAATGGGGACCAATTGAGGGGAATAGTTCATCCAACGGTATTCTAACCACTCTTTCGAGCTAGTTAAATTGACTTAATCTCCTACCAAAGACCTATTTTCATGGCTAAAGCATTCAACCAAGCATATCTATAAACATGATGAACAAAAACAAGCAAACAAATTCTCTAGGCTAGGTAGTCCCTATTTTCATGATCCTTTAAGCCTAAAAATTGATTTGAGGTAACCTCTTAATTTCATCTTTCGATCCTTCATTAAGGGTGCCCAAATTATGTTTTTATGATGGCCAATCATACAAACATACATTAAAATCCCAAATCAATTAACCAAAATTAACCCAAGTCAAAACCCAATGTTTAATTTAAAGGTTTATGAACTCATCAATGGCTTCAACCTTTTCCCGAGGAAGAACTACTCACAAATCATATGAAGAAATAAAATATAAACATTAATCTATGATACACAAGTAGATAAAGTGAAAGTAGTATAAAACTAAGTAAAGAAAGCAATAAATATATGAGATTAAGAAATTCTCATTGATATTGCAAGGAATCTCGAAATCTTCAAGTTTTCTTATTTAGATTCTTCAAAATCCAATATTCTCAACAAGTTTTACTCACTTCTCTCTCTAAAAAAATAAGGGTTTCTCTCTCTATAAACCCTAAGTAAAGTTTGAACTCACTAATGGAGGCTAACCCTCTAAATGTCCCCCCTCAAAAGTTTAGGGTTTGCCCCTTTTAAGGGGCTACAAAAATCATTCATTAAACGGGCCAAAAAACCACAAAACAGGAATTCCCAGCGGACTCGGAGCGCCGGCTCCAACCAAAAGCGGAGCGCCCGCTCCCACTGGCCAGACATCCCAACTTCGAACGATCATATTTCTCTTGCCTTTTATCGAAGTTGGGCTTATGACCAGTCGTTGGAAAGCTCTCGAGATAAGCTTTCATCTCCAATTGTAATGACCTGAAAATGTTAAGTGAGCTGGGAGATATGTCCATTTGAAGTTGACCCTTGTGCATAAACACCTCCAAAATGTGTTGTTTTGCTTTGATTAAGTCGTTTATACTCGGTGTGTGGGATGCCAACCTTCAAGGTCGATCCTAAAACATCAAATACACAAGGAATCAATATAGAACCTATAAAGATAATCAAAATATCTAATATTTACAAATGAGTTATAATTTACTCAATTATTCTAAAATAAGCAAAATAAGCTAGAAAATACAAAAAGAGGAGGATAAAAGACTCTAAACAAGGGGGAAATAAGGGGTTTAGATTGGTATAAATATCACTCATCACCCTTCCATCAATGAAGTTTGAACGATATGCACGAGATTGGAATGCGTCGTCTTCGCGGCATATGTTGAATTCAAGGGGAGTAGAATGCGACTGTAATCTTTTTTCCTTCGTTCGGGTATTTATCCCATTGCGTTTCTCTTGGCAAGATTTTTAATGACATAGTTCATCATATCAAATATTGTTGGCCGCTATTTTCTTTTTCCCTTAGCTAAGTTTCTTTATCCTATAAGTTTTTTTTCCCCTTAGCAAGGCTTTTAACGAGACAACTAGGTGATTCTATTGCTCGGTGATTACTCAAGGGAGATATTGTAATATCTTGAATGAATAGAGTATAACTCATCAAGCATTATTACAACGGTAAAATCATTTTTATACTTGTGCTACAAATATAGCGTTTTAATGGGAAATGAAAGCAATAAAAAGAAGTTTTATATCTTCTCACACATTCTTCATCTCCCTTAGCTTCTTCCCTTTCAACACAAATTCTATTAATATAAATAGCGGATCAACCATTTGTTGTAAAGATAACAACATTATTACTCCATCTCTCCCTATATATTTCACAACCTATACTTATTTTACAAAATAACAAAACTCTGGTCTAAGGACTGAGGAGAGACAGCTAGTCTCCCACCATGTGAGACTTATAATGTGTCCAAGGATATTTTCCAATATTTGATCAGATTGTTCACCATACACGTCACTAACCCCAACAGTAGGCTCAATTACTATTAGGACCCCACTGCTCTGTGCATCTCCAACTCTCTAATCATGTCACCCACCCCAAAGATTTGAAAAGGATCTTCCTTCGGACAGTCTTCAAATGGCCCATCCCTGTTCTTCTATCCTTCACCCCCACCCCAAAGCTAGGGAAAAGAAAACCAACTAAGGCTTTAATAAACAACAATAAAGGATAAGAAAGAGGAAGGATCCTTCGGACATGGATTTAGGCCAAAACATGTTACCTCCGATTATTCGAGTTTGGATCCTCTCCAATTCTATTGGTTCTTCCCTCGAATCCTCTCAAATTCCATTAGTTCTTACAAGGGGATGATCGGAAAAAACAGGACGGCTTGGTGAAAAAATATCGGTAAAAGACTAGGATCAGGATTGCAGCAGAACCCTCATGCCTATCTTTCCCCAAATCACTAGACGAACAACGATTAAATGTCACTTCATTTCATCTCTAATCAAGCAATCTTTGAATCTGTAATAGACAGTGAAAATTCTTGGATGTCATTTTATAAGTGGTAGATCTCATAATTAATATAGTGGTCCTTCACTATCTAATAGTAACTTTTTAACTCAAAAAACAAAAAATAAAAAAAATAATAAACATGAGAATAGACAAACAGAGACACTTGAATAGTAGGCATCTCTTTATAAGGTATTTTATGGGATAGTTTCAATTCAAGACTCAAAAACACCCAACTATCCAAAATGAAATATTTTGGCACAATTATGTACTTCATTACTATTATTACTCTCTGTTTGTTCATCACACATACAGGGCTATGCTCATCCCATATTATTTCTGTATCTTCTTCTCCTACAAACAATTTCAACAGAATAACACCGAGGCGAGCTTTGAGCTCACATGTCATTCAACATGAAGCAGGAGCTGATAAGGTAAGCTTACGAATATAATTATTTCATCTTCTATGCCATTGTTTAATTTTATCCTCATTCAAAACAAAGTTTAAGCAATGGCATCATAATATAACGCAGGTTTTTGATGGAAAGAAGCGCTCACCTGACAGAAAGCCATACAGAAGGGAAGACCTGGAGAAGAGTGGCATCAATGGAGATGATGCTGAAGATGAATTAGTCTATCACATAGATTACCATGGTGTGACGACCCATCCAAGCCCAACTCCTAAACATGGAAAACCATAAAACATTCATTAGGTCCTCTTCAATTATATTGCATGTATGTAACATGATATAGCTAATCAACAAGATTCATTGGCTCACTTTTCATTTCCACATGAAAGTGTTTTACCCTATAGTTAATGTCAATTAAGAGTTCATAGCAAACCTTTCAAGCCTCAATCAAGTCTTCCATGATGTATCTTCACCCTCTCATGCCGAACTGAAATTAAATCTGCGTCGAATCCTCCCCCAAAAAGGAAAAATGACATTTGAAAATAATCTCCTTCTGCAAAATATGATGACTCAAAGATGGAAACTAAATTTGGTCAGTTCTCACGGGGCTAGGATTGGTTTGTACGCAGGACGTTAGCACCAGTGACATGTACGAAGTAGCACTGTCTGATTGAACTATGTAGCTCCACAATAATCACAGCTTGTGGAGCAGATGGATAAGCATGGCTGAAAATACAGTTCTGGTTAAAACAATATCCAGGAAAAGAATGATTTTTTATACAATATAGTAATTGATTACTGATGTAAGGAAAGCATTCCATTCATATATCGCATTCTGGCGTCCTTGTACATGGCATGCAGAGTCTTAAAGCTCTTTTTTGCATCATCAAAGAAAACTTCACTACAACATTTTGACTTAATAAGGGTAAATGCACATTTCGCATCATCCTTATGTTGATAGATAAATTGTAATGTTCTGTGCATTCTATCTGAAGTAAAACCCAAGTTATCCATAATATATAATTCTCTCCCATACGTATGCTCGAGCCATCTGAGCCAATGAAGAGGATCCTCATCCCGCTGAACAGCCATTTGCAAAAAATTGAGGGAATCTGTGAAACTGGATAGCTCATTGATTTTGTCAACGACGAGTTTGAAAGTGATTCTCTGGTCCTTGTCAAGCCAGTCTTCAGTCTCTGTAGGCAAAGAACTAGCAGCAACCAAGCAAGCTTTCCGAAAAATGGGTTCAGAACAGCTAATAACCCTGATTGCGATATGTAAAATATTTATTGAGATAGCTAGCAAAATCTTAGACGTCCCCGGGAGGAAAATATCAGACCATATTTTATGGCTCCATTGATGAAGTGCAACATGTGCAAATCCTTCCCACCTGTTTCCAGCGAAAGAAAATTGAGTAGACAAAAAAGGCAATGACCATATCTGTTAACATTAATTATGTTGAAACTTTTAAGGTATACTCTGTAACCTAAGGAATCATTACTCAGTTTTATAGAGTGGAGCAATGATATCAAGTCAGTGAGAGCAAGAATGCTAATGAACTCAATGCTCAGATCAGTATTCATGCCATATTTAGAAAACAGAAGACTCAGTTACTCGAGAATATCATAAACAAAGCAAATAATTTGCCGGAACGTTGGTGACTTGAAATGGCAGAGCACCTGAATTATTGTGCAGCAAGAAGATCAATCGAGCCTAAACTATAATATATGGGGTTACGAGACCAGCATTGTTGTACCGGAAAGGTACTAATAAGATATTGTCAAAATGATCACGAATACGAGTATGTTACATAAGACAAGTAGCTGTACAAAGAAGACTCAACTATATTTGGGCTTTGGCCTTCAAGACCCTTCAGTTGGGCTATTTTGATCAATAAAAACCTAACTAGTTTTTACAAAATACTAAACTAAAAACACTGAAAAGAACAGAGGAACCTCCAGTGAAGTTCGGAGGTAACATGCGATAGGACAAACTTGGCTGGTTTAGGACGTTAAGACTATTTTTGAATAGGGGAATTTGAAGGGTAAAGAAGGGAAGGGGAAGGAAGGGATTCACTTTCCCTTGTTGAACATAACATAGCAGAAGACAAATGACAAGAATTAGAAGGATTTGTTTTCCTTCGCATCTTAACAAACCAAACCTTCTAACGTTGGAACGATTTAAAAAGAAAAGGCAAGCTCACTCTTCCCTCCCTTAATAGCTCATTGCATCGAAGGATCATAATAAGGGAAGAAGATGGGGAGGGGAATAAAACAATAATTGGGGAACATATCATACATATACACGCAGAAAAAAGAAGACCTTAATGTGATTTTGTGATTTCCTATAATTCCTTTAGGAAAAGCCATAGTGGGGGGGCTTTTCGCAATATGTTTTTTCAGCATGTTAATCGTCCATTGACATAACTTGCTGCATCATTAGCCTTCTCTCGCACCAAACTATTTCTATCACCAGTTTCAGTAGCTATATCAGTGAAAGATGTCAAATCCTCTTCAGAAGTATTCCTTTGGACAAATCTAACAATGATATTTTCTACAAAGTGCTTCCGTTAGCCCATTGTCATTGCACTAACATGTAACATCACCATAGTACTTAACTTTCACAAGTTCTAAGAGAGTTAGATGGCTAATTAGACAGATGCACAGCAGAAACAAAGTTAAATATACTTGGTTCAATTGTTGAGTGTCCAAAAAATATCTTTTAGAGATGCAAAAGGTAAAACAATTGTTCAGATAAGGCTCTTTTTTCCTAAACATCATATGCCACTTAGAATCACTTAATTCATTTTGCACTAAACAGTTGTTCTATATATGGCCATTGAAGATAACACCTTTGATAGTCAAGGGTAACTCTTCGCACATATTACATCTGTTAACCCTGCCAGCATGTTTGTTTGTATACCTGAACTAACTCTTAGCAAAAAGAAAACTCACTTGTAACTGCTCAACCATTACTATGCTGCAAAATATCAGATGAGGACAGTATTTATTTATTATAACTTCAAATGTCTACCAAAACCAAAAATCTAGAAGATCCTGAAAAAGAAGGAATGCATAAATAGATTCTAAGTCAGCTGTAATCGCAAATGCAACATGCTTCAGAGCACAGCTCATTGACAACCTGACAAGCCTGTCTCCCACAGCACAGGACACGTATAATGCAATTAGCTACTGTTTGTCGACGTTGGACATAGAAAATTATCCAATAAGTCAAAGCCAAGCCAGTTACAAGTTACAACCCCACCATATGATTTGGAATGGCAAACTCACACCATGTGTAAGAGTAAATATCGTAGTAAAGCCAGTTATCTTTGTCCCAATTAACCTTCTCAAGCGGGTCTAGGAGGTAGTGCTAGGTATAATATTTTTAAAAAAATCAACTCAGATTACCCTTGGCGATGATTCCAGTGTCACATAATTCGCTGGGGAGGTGTGCGAATTTCGAATTGCTTCGATCGAATTCGTTCCCAATTCGCAATTCACAATTCGCAAATTTGCCTAAAATCAAAGCTCTATGCAGCGAATTCCGTTCCCGAATTCGTTCCCCGTTCCAAAGCGATCTACGAATTGTGTGACACTGGATGATTCATCTTGCTGTATCATTGAGAAAATTGATAAGGTCAATCCAACAGCTCGGATAAGGCTCAGCTAATCCCAATCAGTGGCTTGATGTTTATTTTGTTTTATATCATTCTCAAAACATACCAGATTAGAGCTAACTATGTTTTCCTATCTCTATTCAGTTCAAAGGTAATTCGCCCCAGTGTATTTCACTTTCAGACAACTGAGAGCTGGAAGCTTGAACTCCTATTAGTCCCTTAGTCACACTAGACTCAGAGTCTCAAATACCTTCGATTAAAATCTTAGTTAACCAAAATCAGCTGCGGTTAAACAAAATCGCTACAAAGTCCCAAAGTCCCAATTTCCAATTACCACGATGCAACACACATAGATTGAACTGATCACTAATCGCACAACCACTATCTTGGTTCAACTTCAGTTTCTTCAACTGAAGCCAACACAATCATCACATAGCACTTCATTTTCAGTAAAATTCCCTTGGTAATTTTATGCACTTTCCCTAGATATCCCTGATTATAAATGCAACACTTTGCTTTTAAAAGTTTTAATGTTTGCCAATACAACATTTAAGCCTCAATATCCCTGATCATAATATCAACTAAAAATTATAAAAAGTTATCTTGAAAATATAGATATAGATATGAATCTAGCAAGATCCAACATCACTATGTTTTTTCTTACGTATATATCACAAAATATGGTTAAAGTGAAACATGTGAATAGTAGTACAGTCAAAGTATTGCATTTATTAAGGATGGGGGAAGTATTACTACACTCAATAGAAATTAGAAAAATACAAGCCACTGAAATCAAGATTTACTATCGAAAGAAGGAAGCTCGGTAACTTACTCAAAAGGAGGCTCAACCTCAATTGCTAGAGTAAGATGTACAGAGGACTCGCAAACCTGGCTGCTTGCACTAGGATTTGTAGCTGTGCATGCCTCGTGAGCAAAACCTCTTGGAAGATA
This sequence comes from Patellifolia procumbens, assembly GCA_947645195.1. Classification (NCBI taxonomy): domain Eukaryota; kingdom Viridiplantae; phylum Streptophyta; class Magnoliopsida; order Caryophyllales; family Amaranthaceae; genus Patellifolia; species Patellifolia procumbens. Next base: position 1,572,038 of record CANSGD010001405.1, read on the forward strand.
TAAGACATCTCCCTTTCTAAGTAAGATTTGTCTGCTTTCCACCAGTAAATCCTGAGGAACCTCAAGACACTCATAAAGACGAGGTAACTTGACAACTGGTTGTGGATAGACTGTCCATTGTTTAGTTCCATAGAGTTGACAGACAAAGACACAATGATCATCATAGTGGCATGATAGACCTTGAGCGTTAGGTGGTGTGACATACAGATTAGCACCTACCGAAGGTTGACCAAAAAACGAAGCAATTTCTCGCGTAACTGCAGCAATGCTGTTATAGCGGAACTCCATACCACGCAAAGCTATACTATAACCCTCTCCATAGGCTGCCCCACACTTTAAGATGTCATCAGCAGAGAAACATCTAGGAGCCTCAATGCCATTGCTTAAACTTTCCTGAAAGTAATGCTCCTCGGATTTAGAATGCAAGCTTGTCCTTACCACACGTATGTCCTGCTGATATATCATTGGGGAACCAAGTGTATCTCTTATATCATTAAGAAAATTAAGGCTGTCGATTTCATTTAAAGCTACAGGGGGGCAAGAAACACTTCCTTGCAGGGTAGAAGAAAGAAATCTAGGCAGTTCTTCTTCACATGTTAGTGAATCCATAAATGAGCTGAAAAGTACATGTGGTGCCTCTACCTCTTTTGATTGATTTTTAAACAAAAAAGGGGATGATTCCCAGTGCTCCAACATAAAATTCTTAAAACTTGATGACCAAGACCCAAATATGTATCCGATGACAACGTTTGAAGGTATGGAATAATTAAGAGAAGGAACATCCATTGACAGCCTAAAAATGCTTTCTGCCAAGTCCCGAACCGTAAGGTTGCTCATGTAGCAGAACTTTACTTCAGAGAAGTTGATAGTTTTGGAAGCCAGCAACTGGTCACGTACTTTACACCATATCTCTCCCAAATAAGGAAACAATCCTTTAATTAGCCTGCTCGGAATATTTTTAAGCTGCTCAGAATTGCAAAAGTTTGTAAGAGCAGCTATAGCGTTGAGATATAGCAATGATATTTTATCTTGATGTTGTTGAACTCCAAGGAAAATCTCACCCTCATTTTTTATCACAATGATACACTTGGAAGTTGCCATTGATTTTTGAACCTGAAGGAACCCAAGCCTAATAGATATTAAGCCATGTTGAAAGTTGAAGTATGAGGAAAGTGTGACTTACACATGAAAACAAGTGACGGATTATTCAAGAGGCCAAGAACATGTAAGGATTTATTCACGACCAAACAAAGAAACAAGATGCAGCTTGTAAGAAGATTATTAGAGATCAACAATAAACATTTTGACCTCAAATATCAGCATATTCTGGGCATATCAAACAATGTTGTTTCCTTGTCATCCAATAATTTTCTAGTTTGTCGCCCCCCACGCTCTCTTCTGTTTAGTTAATGGTACAACTAATTACCATCAGATCTTTTGCATTAAAACAAGGCGGCTAAACCAACCAAACCCAGCTAACTTCTCATAAAGGCATTCTTGTGAGATAGAATCACAAGTCAGATAATGTGTCTCTTCTATGAAAGATCAACCCACACATGATTAGTTTCTTTTTGGATGTTTACAGCTCTATAGCAGACCACACCATTGTATGGATACCTGTGGGCCAGCTTGCACCTAGAATTAAATGCAACTGATAAACTGGTTCTAAAATACTCGATAATAGTGTGTTTGGATAAAAATGGGAAGGAAAAGAAGGGGAGGAAGGGAAGGGGAAGGAAGAGAAAGGGAGGGGAGGAAAGAAGGATGAGTAATCCTTCCAAATCTCTCCATTGTTGGAGGGAGGAATTTCTTATAAATTGATCATTCCATTTCCCTCCCCTCCAAATCCCTCACCCCCACTTATTATCCAAAAAATGGATTTTGGTCATCTCCCTTACCCTCCCCTCCCCTTCCCTCTTATTTTGGCTATCCATACAAGTTGTTAATCTTACTCAATTTTGATCATAGGCAATTTGAGAATCAAAAGTTTAAAACATGACTTAAGTTGTTATCTCTTTTGCAGCTCATCTAAATGAATGCATGATGACAAGCAGGCCAAACTACAAGAAGCCATTGCAAAACCATGGTGCCAGTCCCAGTACGATCAGCCAGGAATCATACCTTGATAATGAGATATTCTGAGCGGTATAGTATAAACCATTTGATAATTCAAAGCCAATATGAAAACGATCAAAGCCCCAGATCTCCCAATACCAAATCTCTTATCTAGTACACGTCATTTCAGTTCTCAATACAGTAGATTAGATGGAATGTCACACTAACCACCCTCCATCTCCATGTGATTATGAGCTAATTAGTGAATAGAGTATCTTTACAACTAAGGATCCATCTTCCAGCCTCTCTTCACATGTAATCATATAAGTTCCATCGATACAACTTACCCTACAGAAACCTCTCCCTGGTTAACCAAGTTGCCCCTACATGAATCGTGATCAAGTGTTTTCTCCCAATTTGGCTCACAACACCAAGTAAATTTATACAGACAAACAAACAAGATTAAGATGTTCATGAAAGATAAGCAATAGGGTGCAGCCAAGAAATTCTTTGCAATAACCTCAGCTCCAACAACATCGCCTTCATCATCCCTTCCATTATGAAAAACCTCATCAACCTTTGTCTAGACATAGTTCAGAGCTATATTACATGGATCAAGACCCAATCACAGTCCTATCAAAGAGTCAATATCACATGATTTTCTTGGGTCCTCAAGCAACTCAATAGTCACAACTAGGCTTTTAGTATCCAAAACCACAACTACCCAATATGGAAGAATTGTTTTGCATAATTATTATCCAATTATTATAATTTTTACAATTAGAGATATTAATTTCAAGTTGTATCTATGGATCCGTTCTCCCCAACTTAGATTTAGTTTGGGTTTAGTTCAAGTATGCAAAATTCTTTTAGGCCCTCTTCTTGTCAGCCTATTTTGATAAGTTTAGTTCTATAAAATTAAGTTCAGTTCCGTTCTTAATAAATTGTTAAGGAATTCAATAAAAATACGTTCGGTTCAGTAGCAATATGTTCAGTTAAGTGAAAATAAGTTTAGTTCGGTACCAATAAGTTCAATTCACTAAAAGTAAGTTCAGTTTAGCAAAATTCAGTGGACGAGAAGAAGGCCTTAGTCTCACATTTCACTATCATTTTCACTTCAGTTCAGTTGCTTTCGTAAAAAAAAGCACGAATGAAGTAATCACTACACTAATTGAAGGTTTGGGTAGTAGAATTTAATATTACATTGGCGTATAATACAGCACAGCACTCAAATAAAGCAAGAACAACAATAAAAATGGTGAAAAGTAGAGAAACTCACATAAGATAATTCAAAGCAGAAACTTGCAACAATGTTTGAGAACCCATAGAAGTAATAGAAAGATCCAAAACAGCATTACAAACATCTTTCATAGCTGAAATCTTATCAACCCTCAAAATATTCACAACTAAACCCTTAACAATCTCAATGTAAGAAGCAATCCTCTCATTCACATCAATGGAAACAAGGGATGCCGCCCCAACGATCTTCGCCACGGCGGAAACAACTTCGTCGGAGCTTGAATGAAGAAGGGGAGGAAGCAGAGCCAGAATGGGATTGAGAAAAGATTCAGATGGTGATGATGATGAATTGGGATGAAGGTGATGTAGGAATTTGGTAGAGCATTTGAGAATTAAGGTTTTGGAAGAAGGGTTTTGTGGGTTTTTCAGGGCAGCAAGTGTTAAGGAGAAGAGGGTGATGAAGTTGGGAGTTTTGTTCTTCCATAGCCGAGTCTTTCGAGTTTTGTTTGCTGTGTTTTCCTTCAATTCCATTTTTCATTCGTCTGAGAGAGATAATTGTGTCCCTTCGGCTGTTCTTATACTCTACGGCTCTCTTCCCAGTTGCAATGCAATATTCTAATTTTTTTTTTCTTTTTGGTGTTTGCACCTGGTTCACCCTTCGGGCTATATACGGATGATCGAGGTCAAGTGCGGGGTGGTTAGATTTCATTCCTCTCTTAATGGTGTTTTTGGGATTCGAACACGGGTCCGTCCTACCAAAGTCAGTCCCCATCACCACTAGACCAACACTTACTTGGTAAAAATGCAATATTCAAGTGCTTGGCCTAAATAATCAACTAGCATCATGCGCACGCAATACGTGCGGAACAATTAAAAATTTAATTTTTTGAATGGAAAAACATAATTATTTAAGTGATTAAGGGTTTTGTTCTCTTCGTCTGAATTATTCTGATCTGGTCTGATCTGAACTTTTCTAATCTAATATGATCTTATCTGAACATTTTTCGATATGGTATGATTTTTCTGATCTGATTTGAACTATTCTGATATGATCCTAACTGAAATTATTATAGTTGTTTTATGTTCTTATTCTTTTCTGATCTGATCTATACTTTTCTAATCTGATCTGATCTGAACTTTTCTTATCTGATTTGATTTTTTCTGATCTGATCTGGTCTGAATTTTTCTGATCTGATCTGATCATTTCTGAAATAAGCACTAGACTGCTTAAATAAGTTGAAAAGAACATAGCCTAATTATCTATTATTAGTGCAGCAGTTAAGATTTTTTTATTTTTCTTACTTTTGGTGTCCACTCCCTCATCTTCACTTATACAATAGCGATGTGTTCCTCGTGCGAAAAATTAAGATGTAGGGATTTGGGAGAAACTACATTGTAAGTGCTCCAGTGACATGTATACATATTTTTCATACTTTTAAAAATAATCGTTAAGTTTTAGTTATTTTGTTTTTTGGGGTGTAATTGTAATATCAAAAGAGTCTAAAAAGTAAACCGATTTAAATACATAAGAAAGAGTAATAAATATTAGAGAGTAATTAGTAATAATGATTTAAAAACAAAACGCCAAAAAAGACAAAATATCTTATAAAAGATTATTAGAAGATGTCATTAGCATCATCACTCATGAGTAAGATCTCTCTCCCTCTACAACTTTATCACTCATCTTATATTACTTTATCATGTTTCATGATCAAATGCACCTTCACTCATGAGCAATCAATTACTCATGTATTTGAAAATAAATAAAAAATCAAAAGTATATAAAAATATAGCAAAATGTGTGTCTATTTATGGTCTTAAGAAAATATAACCATTGATTTTTTTTAAAAAAAAAAATACTTTGTAGATTTTTAGATATTTTAATTTTAAGTTTTAAACAATTTTTCGCTAAAAATCTAATGGCTAAGTTTGAAAATAAAAGATAATTACTTAATGACTTCCTTGATTTATTTATTTTTTGTTTTTTTTCTTTTCTTAATTTTGGTGTCCACCCGCTTCTATATTTGGATTTTGGAGTAGGCACCGCATTACTCCACATGTATACTAGCATTTTAGCACGCTATTACTTTTATATAATGTATTAATTAATTAATGTGTATTCAACCTCCAACCCCTCCATTTTTACAAGATGTTGACTAATAAATAGTCCAAGATCAAGCTCATCAATCTCCTCCATTACAAGGTTGCTGCTGAAGACTTTTTTATGGTGATGTCGTGATATAAAATTAATGGTTTGGACAGTAGCTTAATTGTAATTAAGTGCAATGTATAACGATAATTAATCTAACTTATCTAATTAAGTGATGAATATCTCAATTTATCTGAACATTTAATGCTTACTCTCTTTTCTATTTTTGTTTGAATAAACGAGAGGTAAGCGATACTTTATGGTGAAATTAAAAGGGTTGATTTTTATATAGGTGGGCGGGGGGTTTACAAAGTGTGCAAATGTGAAATTTTGTGTCTCCCGCTCATTTCCCTCTTAAATTGTCGTGGCTCGTGGGAATTGTGAGTGGTCTCCAATTTCTCTCGTCTATTTTTTTACATTATACCCCATATGTTATGGTTCCCATTTCATCTAATTACATATCCTTAAATCCACCTAATACCGTCTACCAAAAATTGCCTATGAAAGTGTGAAAAAGTGTTCCATTTATTTGAATATAGAGGTAGTAATATATTTATTAGAAATGACAAAAATGTTGACATTTTAAAAATACCATTTGGGCGAATGTAACAAGATCTCACATGATTATATTTTTCTTTATGTTTAAAAGCCAAAAGATGGTCAAAGGAGATTGAATGAATAGTATAGAAGTCCAAATGATGCAATAAAAGAAAAGGAAGAAGTATATTTTGATATATTCCCCTTTCAAAACATAATATATCATTCACTCTAATTGAAATCATCCATAATGGTACTTGTTTAGGGTTACTAGAGCCCATAGTTGTAAAGAAAAGCTGAAGTAAAAATCAATTAGCTTTGTTGGTAAATCAAGTTGTACCCATTATTAAAAAGACACGAGCCCCTATATTACGATTATTTATTACAGGTCCACAACGATGACCTAATATAATCAAATAAACAGAAAACTATGAGACTTATTTGTTTATTCATGAAGACATATGTTCATTTTATAAAAGTTAAAAGTTGGTTAAACAAGTTGAAGTGCAACAATCAGATGTGCTGACAAAAGAAGAGTACGCTTTAACAAGACAAAACATATTTGCCCCACCTCTAAAGTCATTGTGAATTGTGTTTAAATCCTTAAATGATGGATCACTTTCAACACTTATTTCAGTGCTTGAGCCACATACTTGTTATCACATAACCATTTTGGATACGTAACATAAATCCATAACTACCCCACAGAATCTCTACATGCATGTTCCAATTGGGAAGCACTCAATAATAATGACATGAGACAAATAATAAGGATTGCATGTGACTCTACAGTTTTTATGCTTATATAAGGTCGTCTTTAATTCCTTCAATATATAACCACAACATTACCTCCTACTTGTAATAATGTGACATATAAAGGTGCTGAATTTTATCACTTGATAACTAAAAAAGGTGAAAACACAAAATTTCTACAATTTTAAGATGATCTTGTATATTAATTCACTTTTACATTTTACGACTTGATCTCTCATTCACTCCAATGAAAATCCTGCATAACTAAATATTTGTAACAATAAAAATGTAAAATAAGTTTACTGTAATTGTTACATTCTAGTAATTTAAGGCAGCTAACATCATATCATTGGTGTAGAATATGTGATTATTGAGAGGTAGACAAATAATAAGCTATTTAGTTCATGATATGCGTTTATAAGCTTTCTGAAAATGAAGCTCTCTCTACTTTCGTACTCTTCATCATCTTTATTAGCACCTCCAACTCGAATTGGGCAGCTCTATTGTGAGCGAGCAATCTTGCGGTGTGTTTCAATGGCGGATTCCGAAAGTGGGTATGGGTTCCTGGAGACTCGATCATACGATCCTCCAAAATGGGCATCTCATCTTTCCCCACTTCCTTCTCACACTTGCTCTCTTGCCCATGTACTCTAACCAACCCATTTCCCTTCTCTTTTTTCTTTCTCTTTCTCTTTCTCTTTCTCTTTTTCTCTATGTTTAATTGGGTCTAACATTGATCATATTTTTGCAGGTTCCTACTCCAATTCACAAGTGGAATCTCCCTAACTTACCCCCCAACACCCAAGTTTGGTTAAAGGTTTTTCCTTTATTTTCCTTTTGCATTATACAAGTTGTGTTAGTTTTATTACATGTTAAATATGTAATCTTTGTGATTGTGTTTGTATGATTGTGCTTATTCTGTGCTTTTTGATACTTGGTTGCGGACCATGTTTATTAAAAAAACGGACAAATGCCATTATTGGCTTAAAGTGGTTTCCTTGAACTTTAAACACACTTGGAGTTTGGTGTTAGCTTACTGTACAAGTATATTTGAGTTGCCTGGTGGAGAGAGATAGACATACAGATTGAATAAAGAGGGTAGTAGAATTGAGGGTTTAAGGTTATCCTCAACTAAGGGTGATACATTCACCACAATCAAGGCCGGTCCTGACGGTAGGCATTGGAACAAGTCGCCGAGGGCCCAAGCTGCGAAAGGGCCTAAAATTGACATATGCAAGTTAATTGTGAATTGGTAAGGATAAGAGAGAAAAAAAGTCTCAGCATAAACTTGCAACTAGTTCCTCTTTCTACCAAGTATCAACAACAAAAATTAGTGCTTGATCATTCAGCTACTTCCTCCGTTTCTAAATAAGTGACACACTTTTTTAATATGGAAATGTCACGATAAGTGACACCAAGCTCAAAATAAGACATTTTAAAATGATAAAATTACATAATTACCCTTACTCAAGCAATATCTATCCAATTGTTTATTTAGTTAAACTACCCTTTTTCTTTTTAATTGTGGTCCCCAACTTTCTCTCTAACCTCCTTGTTTTTCCCCCACTTTCTCTATGTTCCATTTATCTAGAAACGGAGGAAGTATATTACAGATGTGAATGAGTATCATAGAAAATTTTCTCTATAGTCCCACTTTCTCTAAGTTCCACTTATCTACAATGTGGATAGTTTTTCTTTTTGCTTTTACATGTGCCCCTATTAAACAAACATCACGCAAAAATTACACCATAGGTATAGACTAGGACCATTGATGCAAAAAATATGATATTGTGGTACATTTTCTTGCAATAGTTGGTTGTGCTTTTGATCTGTGTGTTTTGGTGACCCATGTCTTAGTTCCTAGACTTTTAACTATAAAAACTTGGCCTAATGCTCATTTCCTCATCTCTTTATAATTTGTTGAGGGAGAGCAACTAGCCGCCACAGGGGTTTATTGCTCTGTTTCGGTGAGCTGATGGGAGTATCTCTTGCTATTTACAGCGTGATGATCTCTCTGGTATGCAGCTGAGTGGTAACAAGGTGAGAAAGCTGGAGTTCTTGATGGCAGATGCTGTGGCACAGGGTGCAGATTGTATTATAACAATTGGTGGCATCCAGAGTAACCACTGTCGTGCAACTGCTGTGGCTGCAAAATATTTGAATCTTGACTGTTTTCTTATACTACGTACTTCAAAGGTTCGTTTTTTTCATTGAAATAGATGCCTAAACCCTGGGTTATTCTATTGACGTTATTGCTTTTATAACTCATTTATATGGTGTTCAGGCTCTTTTGGACAAGGATCCTGGATTAACTGGCAACCTATTGGTTGAACGCTTAGTTGGAGCTCATGTTGAACTTGTCTCTAAAGAAGAATATGCAAAAATTGGAAGTTTGGTACGTTGATCTCCGCACATTTTTCTGCTGTTTTAAGTATATTTTTTGTGGCTCCTTTTCTACTTGCTCAATAAGAAGCTTGACTTCAATCAAAATAGGGATTTCGTGCAATAAGATTCTGTGTACATTTTTATAAAGATTTTTTTTCTCTTACTCATGCATTGGTTTACTGTGACTATTTGGCTTGTGGACGATTACAAATCGATCTAGTATATCTTTGAGTTAGATCATGCAGAAAAGGCCTGAACAATTTTGTGATAAGAAAGGGATGGACTCCTCTAGACTTTTGCTGCCCTTTTCACAGTTTGCTTGGTCATCTGATATCAGTTATAAGTATCTAGTATCTACTTTATCTTAGAAATACTGTAATACTGTATCACATAGACTATTTGGAGGCTAGAAAATAATCTGTTGAACTCTCTTATGTTCTGTTGAAAAAATATTTGGACAAGATCATGCAATCTTGCTGGACTTTGTGCGACAAAAAAAATTTAATTACTTGATATCTTGACACACACACATACAAGCGCACATATGTAGGTGATGCGCGTTTGGTATATAGCATCGAGACGGGTAGGGAGACATATACAGGGATGGACATAGAACGGAAGTTATTAATCTCTTTTCCCAATTGAAGTTTGAGTAGGTAGAGGAACTAGGAACTACTTAATGAGTAACATAAACAAAAAAGGCAAAACAAGATGAGAAGGAGAAGTGTGGATAGAAAATTGTGAAACACGAGCTTAGGAAAAAGAAAAATAGCAAGTTTGCACAGGGTATATGCCAAAAGGACCCACAACCTTAGTTTGAAAAGGCGTGAGGTGCATGGAGCTTTGGGGCAAGGCGAAGACCCACACATTTGGTAGGCAAGGTACATCTTTAGTTATTATATTTATTTCTTCTATTTATCTCTTCACATGGTATTTAGACAAGGTCATACGGAATGTGAGAAAACAAAGTTCTTATATCAGAAATCTAGCAATATTTTAAAGAAAGTTTAAAATTCATTCACTGTTTGAAGTCATATATCAAATCGAAATAAATGCTGACATCATTATGTATATACGTACTACTTTGACCATTAATATCTAGGAAAAATTAACATGAATAATCCGAACTATTACCCGTCTTCCATAATTAATCCCACCTATAGTAATTTTCAAAATAATCTCAACTATCACCCTCCCTTCCCAAAACAATCCAACTTAACTTTCAACACAGGTTGAAAAGGCCACGTGTCGTAATTCTATTGGCCAAAAATAAACTTAAAAAAAATAAAAATAAAACCCACCCCTTCCCCTCTCTTACCACCACAGCACCACCTTCTCCTCCCCTTCCCAGTCAACACCACTATGACAAACACCACCCACGCACCAAAAAACCACCCATACCTAGACGGAAACCACTCCCACCACCCGAAAACCACCCAACAAACTCCCCCACCACAACCCCATATCCACCCCCACGTCCCGTAAAACAAACCACCATCCACCGAAGACACCACCCACACACCCGAAAACCACCGATAACCAACCGAAAACCAAAACCCACACCCGAAAACCACCCCAATCACCTGAAAACACCACCCACACACCTGAAAACCACCCCTAAACACCCGAAAACAAAAACCCACACCCGAAAACCACCTCTAACTCGTCAACAATCAAAATCCACACCACCCGAAAACGAAAACCCACAAACGAAAAAGATCCCTAACCACCCAGACGCAATCGGAAAACCATCCCACCACCTTAAAAATAACCCACGGAAATTGTGGATTGTGTTTGGAAGATGGTGGTGGTCGAAGAGGAAAGGGAGATGTCGAGAAGAGAGGAGGAAATTGTGGCGGTGCTGGTGAGGAGAGAGAACGAAGATTGGGCGGTGGTGGTGGATGTTTGGTGTTGGAGATGGTGGCTGTTTGGGGTTGGGGTGAGGTTTCTTTTTTATTTTATTTTTTTGTTATTATTTTTGTTTGGTCAATTGAATTGCCCCATGTGGTATTCTAAACCTGTTTAACAGGTTTTGAGTTTAGTGGGACTATTTTAAGAAGGGTAAGGTAATAGTTGGGATTATTTTGGGAATTACTATAGGTGGGATTAATTATGGAAGACGGGCAATAGTTTGGATTATTCCTGTTAATTTTCCCTAATATCTATGATTATATAAAAGCAAAAATTATAAAAATTGATTTTTAAAAACTACAAATTGAGATGAATAAAACACGATCTTACGTGACTATAATTTTACTTTATAATGGTGACAATTTATGGTCAAAGTTTATAAAGTTTGACTGCTATATATTTCCTCCGTTTTTTTTAGTTGACACGTTTTGACTTTTGACACTATTCACATAATCTACTTTGACTATCTTTTGTGATTTATACATAAGAGAAAATATAGTCATGTGGGGTCTTGTTAGATTCGTCTCATTATATATTTTCAAAATATCATATTTTTATAATTTTTACTCACCAATTTTCCAAGATAAAAGTGATTGAAATCACGCGTTGGCAAACGTGATAAAAGAAACAGGTCAACTAATAAAAAACGGAGGAAGTAGTAAGTTTTGCAAGAATAATGGAATGAAGGAAGTATCAATTTTCCTTTCCAATTGGAACTTGGAGTAAAAAGGAAACAAAAAAGTATTTGAGAAACAAAAAAACATGTTTTAAAAGTAATTATTGTCCTAAAACAAAAGGGAAAAAGGAACAAAAATTATGTAGATGTATTTTAAATACTGAAAAGAAATAAATTCACAATCAAGAACTATCATTTTTATATTTTGGCAAAATCTTTTCCTAAATTTTATCATCTAGTATCAACTTTTGAAGTAACTATCATTTTTATGAACCATTTAGATGGGAGTGGCTCAATAATTTTCATGTGCATTTTTATCAAATTAGATTTTCATGAATTTTTTTTAATACTTTAAGAAAATTATAACATTGATAGTTAAAAAAAATGCATGCAAGCTTCTACAAGTTCAACAATCTACTTTTTAAATTTTTTCCATTATAAAAATTTGAAATAACCTATCAATATTTTAGGAGTCTCTCATATAAGAATTTCAAAATTTTGATATAATAACAAGCTAAAAAATTAGTCGTCCATTCGGGCAATATTGGCATGGGATTAAAACTAGTAATTGTAATATGGCAAAACAATGATCTTTGTTGAGATGCAACACTTTATGAAACCCTATTTCACATTGCTAGTTTAATTCAAAACTTATTGATTGTAGAATCTGCCACACCGCTAACATAAATTTCGATCAACAAATCAATCTCTAAAATAACCAAAAAAAACCCAAAGCAAAGTCTCTCAACTCAGATGGAGAAAATAAAGCCTAATATAACCCAATATATGGGTAGAAAAGCTCTCGATTGAAGTTTACTAGTACTAATAACATAAAAACTAGTAATAAAAAGAAAAAGGGGGCTTATACCATGTCATTCCGCATCAAAAAAAATTAGGATTTGGTGGGAGAGAAGTGAGAAAAGAGGGAAGGGGACGCTTTTTTGTGGGAAGTTGAAATCTAATGGTATATGATGCTATAACAATCTGTAACTTTTGGTATTTGGCCACACTGGACGTAATTAACAATCATAACTTCCTTTATAAAGCCTTCTTAAGCGATGACTTCAAGTGTATAAACGAAATTTCTTATGTAAGGGTTTATGCCTATAGTTTGTTTTTGAACATAAGGTCATATAAAAGTATGGGTTAAGATCCTGCAAAATAGTTATATAGGGGATATGTTTGTTGTCACAGGCTTTGACAAATGTGCTGAGAGAAAGGCTCATAAGTGAAGGGAGAAAGCCATATGTTATTCCCGTTGGTGGTTCAAACTCTCTAGGAACTTGGTGAGTTACTTTTGGTTCCTTTGAGTTGAAAATTATGCCTCACCATACATTGTCCTCTTCTCTATGATTGGTTGTTTTGTTAGCATTGAAAGTCGACACTTTTCTTTTTGTATCTTTTTCATTTAAAACAAAGTAAATAATTTTTTTTTTCTAGTTCAATGTTATATGATGGTTGTTAAATATAATTTATATAATTAACTCAATTTTATTCTTAATTCAAAAAATTGAATTATTTATATTCAGTTGTAACTAATGATAGTTATGCAAATACCCACACCTTCACCTTAACCTCTCTCCTATCCATCCCCTAGCGACCATCACCCATTCTACTTCCGTCACCCCACCCCTCCTTCCTTGTTCGTTGCTCTTCTTACTGCCCTTCCTCCCGATTCTCTTTTTTGTTTGGTTGGTGGTGGGAGGGCTGGTGTGAAAAGGGTGGGGGTTTTTTTGGTGGTGGGGAAGGGGAAGGAGGGTGTTTTTGGTGTTCAAGAAGGGGAGGGAGCGTGTTCCGATGGTAGGGAAGGGTTTGTTTCCAATGATGGGGAACTAAGTTTTAAAAGGCGTGAGGTGTCCCAAGGGAGGAGCAAAATTTTTGAAAAATTTAATTTAATTTTTTTAGGTACTAAATTTGGAGTAGTTGAGTCCATTTATACATCTAGAGAGGGGGTGGATGTGACTAGTGAGACTACACTCACATCGCAAGCCGGTGGGTAATATATGGACTTATAGATAACATGTGCTAAAAGGTGGGAATTCACTAAAAGATGATCGGAGAAGATAAGTTTGCAGGAGAGAAGCGTGAGGAAGATTGAGAACTCACCATCACCAATGTTGGGACCGGCAAATTAGGTTTTTTTTTTGAAATAAAGGGTTTTTGTCTTTTTGATATAGCTTTAATTTGGAAACAATTTAATGAAATTGATCGAGGGGTTTTGCTGGAATATGAATTCTAAAGAAAAGGTAAGATATCTAACTAATCTTGTGCTAAAGCGCTTACCTTTGCATGCCTCTTGAAATCTCCCGATGATGGAAGGTGTTTTTTTCATCCGCCTCCCTTCACGTTATGCTTAGGCATGTTGGATGCGCTTTTTAAACTTAGGTGGGGAAGGGGAGGATGGTTGTTTCCGGGGGTGGGGAAGGGGGTTGCTTTGAATAGCGGGTAAAAGGGAGGGGGTTGTTTTCGTTGTAGGGAAGGGGAGGAGGGTGGTTTTCAATTGTGGGGAAAGGGAATGGTTGTTTTTGGTGATGGGCAAGAGGAGGGGGCTGTTTTTGGTGTCGGGGAAAGGAGGGGGGCTGTTTTCTGCTCGGGATGGGGAAGAGAGAGAAAATAAGGAGGCCTGATTGCGTACGGTAGAATATTTCCTTCAAACAGGGGAATGCAAATCACAAAGGAATGTGATAGCGCTTTTTCCACTTTAACCTTTTAATCGAGTTCTCCGTCCTTTTGGAGAGTGGATCCAAGGCAGCGGAAAACGTTCGTTCTTTGGACCCCCTGACTCGCTATTCTAACCCCACTTGAATTCCAAATTTCATCTTGTGCTTCTCCAATCTAAAAACAACGAGCTTGCAAGGTGTGTTACAATTCTAATTTACTTTCAACACCTCCGTTTGTCTCATCAATCAACATAATATCATCTGCAAAAATTATTCACCTTGGTATATCATTGACTTTGTCACTTCACCATGACTAAAGGAAAGAGAAAGGGACTAAGTGGGGAACCTTGATGCACGAACTCTTTTGTCTTTCTTCCCGACAGTGGTCCGCACACCCGTAGTGGCTCCCTTATATATGTCCTTGATGTTACAACACATTTTTTATGAAACACCTTTCTTTGCCATTATCCACCAAAATATTTCTTGGTACTTAATCATATGCCTAACCATATGTAGATCCTTCATCCCATCCTGATAATGTTCAATCGTTTGTCTCATGAGATGGATCGCCTCTGTAGCCGATCTTCCCGCCATAAATCTAAATTAGTCCCCCTTTATCTTTACATGTTTCCTTAATCTTTCTTCAACCGTATGGCTCATTAACTTAATCCCTCAATAGTTGGCACAAGCTTGCACATCACCTTTGTTCTTATGGAAATGGATCAAAGTACTTTTCTTCCATTCCAATGGCAATTTAATATATTTCACAAATACAAAAAATAGAGTGGGGTGTAGTTGTAGAGGGAGAAATATTTTTTTAAAAGTGGGTTTATAATTAAAATTAAAATGTTACAATCTAAATTAGACGATGGGAGTATCTATTATACTTATTCTCCAATAGAGTTCAATTCGGTTAAAGTTTAGTCCTAATAACTGTAAAGTTTAGAGTTCACTTCAGTCTTAATTGTTGAAGAAAACTAGGCTAAGGGTCTTAAGAACCATTGCATAACCAAAGAAATCTAGTTAGATCCCCCAACTGTTTCTCTCATAAATCATGACAATTTTAATGATAAGCTCTTTGAAAAGCTACGTCCCAACTAGGGGTGTTAATGAGCCGAGCCGAGCCCGAGCTTGGGGTCGCTCGAGCTTGACTCGTTATACTTTGCTCGAGCTCGAGCCGAACCCGAGCTTTTTCGAGCTTAGATTATCAAGTCCAAATTATACAAAACTCGACTTGGGTTAAAAAATTATAACAAAATAAAGTATATTTATAAGATATAATATGTTATAACTAAGTTTATATATTTTTCCTAGACTTATTAAAAATATTCTACTAATATTTGAGGTCACTATGTTAAAAAATATATTTAAAAAAAATATTTCGAGCCTGTTCACGAACTTCTCGAGCCAAACATGGCTGTGCTCGGCTTGTGAAAATTTCGAGCCGAACTCGAGCAGCTCGCGAACATCCTAAGCTCATTAACACCCCTAGTCCTAACTATAGTAATGTCATGTCTATTAATGATTACTCCTTCCGTTTGTTTTTAATCGTTACACTTCACTTTGGGGGATAACCAAGGAAAATTGTGAAATCCATGCAATGATTGTTTGGAGAATAAATAAAGTTGTTTGGGGAATTGATAAAGTATGAGAGAGAATGTTATAAAGTAAAAAGTATGTGGTGGTTGGGTGTTTAATAGGAAAATAAAAGGACAAGTGGGGCCCAAAAGTGTGGGAAATTGAAATATGGAGTTGTGAAAGTTTACCAAAATAGTAAAAGTAAAAGTGTAACAATTAAAAAGAAACGTTCTAAAAAGAAAAGCGTAACAATTAAAAACAAACGGAGGGAGTAATAGTTTATAAAAATATGGGGTCTTACAATTAAACTGTCTTTATTCAAAAGCTTAAGCTCAATGTATGGCTCTATATCCATCATTTTGTCCAAGTCACAAGAACATAACACTCGATGCAGCTAGAGTGTATCTAAACTCTTAATTCTTGTCCATCCGAATTCTGATCCCGTACTTTGTCTATCTAAAAATTACCCTAACCTTGCTTTCTCAAATGCTTTTACTGATCTTATTGTTTCCGCCACCCTGTTGTGCTAATTCATTAATTTTTTAGGGCCTTTTATCATCTTGATAGCTGTTCCTTCAAGAAAGTTGTTGATTTGTTTGTTTGGCAGTTAATGCTGTGACGCTGGAATCAGCTCTCATCTTCTGTTCGCTTTCAGGGGCTATATTGAAGCGATCAGAGAGATAGAGCAGCAGCTTCATACTGTTGCAGACTCCAGAAGATTTGATGACATTGTTGTAGCATGTGGCAGGTCTGACTAAAATCATTTGTTGAAACTCATGTTCTATGCGTTATGTCTTAGAAAATTGGATGCATTGCATATGGGAGCATCAATGAAAAACAGAAAATTTAAACTTGAGGAAAAATGGAAAATAGATCAAAATAATGGGAAGTATAGGAACTCACCTACTCTTGAACTCTGGTACCAGTGTCGGATATGGGAACATGCATCATATACTTTTGTCAAACTCATCTAATTTATGAACATCTGTATATATGCCAGCCGGACATTGAGGATTTGACATGGGTGCTTGAGTGCTAGGAATCAAGCTGAGCTAGAACAGATAGTTAGTTGTATTGATGAAATCAGAGTAAAATCAACAATTACAACTCACTTATTCGAGAGAATGAGGAAACTTTCCCAAATCTACCTTTTACTCAGTAATTATCTGCCTTCTCTCTAGCTTACAAGTTTATTTATATCATAAAGATTCCACTCCAATGAGCTGGAGGAATTTTGTTACTAATAACTACTTTTTTTTTTGAGGGGATGTTACTAATAACTACTTTGCAAAATAAAAGCAGGAAATAACAGAAAATGAAAATAAAGATTCTTTGCCACATTGCAACCATCTGTTCTGTTAGTTAGGTTCATTCCCCCTTTCAGCTGTTGCTCACTTGCTTATTTCTTCTTGCATAAGTAATTGTAATTGGAGGCCTCTTCCAATTCCTTGCATTGAGCTATAATGAAAAGTCCTAGTTATATAGCTGGTATTTATCTGCGAAAGGTAAGTAGATCCTTGCAGCATATATTTTTTACTAGGACGCTTAAAAAGCCACTTGATCCTAAGAGTACCAATTCACTCCCAATTGGACAGGTTAATCGAACAGTATATGTTGCTTGAACTATTTGTAATTATCAATTTCTCATTGCATCCCTCTATAAAAGGCCACATATCTATTTTTATACATCCCGATAGGATAGGCCCCTCTTCATATGTAGTAAGGTAAATCATAAATTCTCTCATATTACTCTTGCTGTAAATGGAATTTGATGCATTGTATCTTAATCAAATACTTGATCTCAATAGATGTTTGTATTGTAAAGGGTAATCAAGCCAATCCCTCTAATTGACCTCTAACCAAATGTGGAATTAGTTACCTATTCAAAGCATAAACATTATGTGAAATCTGAGGAAATTTGATAAGTTGCGACTTTTATGTTCATCATAATCTAGCCCCTTCATATCACTGAAGAAACAACTGGTTGTAGTTCTTTTTTTCTGGTAACACATGGCAACTTTGTTTGGAGGAACCTTATTAGGTCACCGAAATACTTACAATATACAGTCCAGGAAAAATATTTGTCTTTCACCACATAGGCCCTAGTTTTCTCCATCTTTTGCTTCATCCTTCTCTGTTAATTTTTATTTTGCCCATTCCTCCTCCTTGGCCTCATCCTTTTTTCTCTCTTTTGTCAGTCAGCTTGTTGTGAGTCTTCATGGTTTTTCTGTATTCAGGGTAGGGGTTAAAAGACTGCAGACAATTTAGTCAATCGTTTGACCAGACATCATTTGCAAAAGTGCTTCTGGTAACTGCTTGTCAAACCTGTTCGTTCAATTTGCAAACTGTAACTTCTAATTGCCAAGGAACTCAAGGTTGGTCGAAGGCAAACCTTTTGACCTTCCACTTACTTTAGGTAGCAGAAAAGACCATGTTAAATGAATGTGATATCCTTGTTTCCAACTAAAAGATCCTGATTCACCAGTATTAGCTTTCTGAACCCACAGTTATATGGTGTATCATGTTGCTGCATAGCTCTCTAAGCTACCATCACAGATTCCCATGAGTAGCCTGTCTAGGAGGCTACTTAATGTGCCTTGATGTAATACTGTAGTAACCATTGACGTGCTGAAGATAGCTATTAGACTTAGCTTAGGACAGTAGTCAGGAGGCTTGTACTTCTTTTAAATGATTTTCTTCATTCATTTGCGTTTTTACAATCATAGGAATGTTACCATCTTAGTATCTTACACTGGAGGCTTACTATATGGCAATGGACTTTGAGAAGAACTGTTTTGGTGCCATTTCCAATACATATAATTTATTTAATATCTAATATTTCTATTTACATAGGCATCCAAAATTACCGCGGATTATATCGGCTATAGATGTGAGGCAGTTGATTTTGAACTTTAAGAACTTACGTGTGTGTGAGAAATATTTTGCATAATTAGGACAAATTTTAAAGGAATGACTGAATGAAGCGTATCAAAGTTATAAGGATCCTGTGCCTAAGCATGAGATCAGAGGCAAAGGTCCTTCTAGGTGAAAGGCACACAGCTTTTTAATTGAAATTGTGGTCATTTATGTAAATAATAGTTTATATCGAATTAAATATTACTAGAGGCAACGACAAAATTTCCTAATTTTCCTATTCAAACACATTGAAAAGCCACATGACATAACGAATAATGGTAGGCTCTTGATTTTCCAAAACCATACATAAATTTACAGATAATTTACAGTATCTGTGAGACCTGAAATATCTCTAGGTTGCCTTGCAATTACCCCTTGAGCCTTAGGATGCATACTTTTCGATACACTGACAGGGTGATATACGTGTCTTGCTACTTGCATGTATTCTAGATTGCAGATGAGCCTAATGTCGGCTTCAGTGACTATATTAAATGTTTAATATACAGAACCTCAATTTCAACTACGTAACTTCTCTTCATAGTGTTGCATTAACCAAAATTGTTTTAGTCGAGTCTTCTTACACATGATGCACGTATGTAGGTGCAGGAAGTATGTAATTATCGCTCATTCTTTAGTTAGCTGTTACTATTTTATTAATTGTGTTCCTATTTACGTTATGTTCAGTGGAGGTACAATTGCTGGTTTGTCATTGGGGTCATGGCTGAGTAATTTGAAGGCAAAAGTAGGTCTCCTATACAGACCATGTCATTTATGTTGGGGTTGTAAAAATCTACTTGATGGTCTTAAATTGCCTGGCTCTGCAGGTTCATGCATTTTCAGTTTGTGATGATCCAGATTACTTCTATGACTTTGTTCAAGGCCTCCTTGATGGACTGGGGGCAGGAATTAGCTCTCGTGACATTGTGAACATTCAAGATGTATGTCTAGTTATCACAATCTCTTATGTTTGTCAGTGGCTGATTTTTTCTTAAAAAGATTTAAATGTACTTTTTTGGCCTCGATGTGTTTATTTATATATATTGTCCAGGGCTATCAGAAAATAAGAATTTGACATACAAGTGAGCCCTGGTCCTTTGGAATTGAACGTCAACTATGTAACGTTATCACATATTTCTTATGTTTGATATGGGTGTTGGGGGGGGGGGGTTGTTTGGAAGAATGCAGCATTCTCTTTCTGTACTCCTGCCATTTATGACCAATTCCACATTTCTGTGTCAATTCCCATCTATCTGTTTTTTTAATTCATTTTGTTGGGTAGAGCATGCACACTTGATATCTAATTGGTCACATTATATTTCTACCAGCCTAACTAGAACTCTTGGGAGAGATCCTGATGACTGGATTCTAGATGCTGACTGTAATAATGCATGTGTATAACTTTATAAGTATGTGCGCGTCTCAAACATGAAAGTAGGAATCTGTTACCTTACAATTCAAGTTGTAACAAATGTCATATGTGCTATATTTCAATCGGAGGAGATTCTAGGAACTCAAAATGTAAATGTAAAGGAGCAAAAAGTAAAAGAAGGGAAGGTGGTAAGAACCAAACAAATCTAACTTCTCACACACAAATTATAGTCACCAAGATAGTTGATTACTAGCTAAAACTAGAAGAAGAAGCTATAATCCTTCACTCATCCGAGAAGGTGAGGATTCTCCGACAATAATTCTCCACTATTTCATTGATAATGAATTCAGCTCACCCTTCCCTTATTTATACACAAGTTGGATACTAGATTCTCTGTACCACCCTCCCAGAATAACAGAATTCTGTTGGTACAGATGACATGTCATAGGAGAAAGAAAATACAAAAGAGAAAGTAATTAAAGCATAATAAAAAGACTAATTAGCCCTTAGCAAGTATCATTTCAATTACTGTTGCTGCTGCTCCTTATTTGTGATAGCTGCGCCTGCACCCCTTCTCCTAGCATAAGTAATCACAATTGGAGGCTTTTCCCAGTTTGTTGCATTACCCCCCACCCAAACTCTCACCTTGTCCTCAAGGTAGAAGGTAGGAAATCTAGCATCCAACAAGGAGAATTCTTCCCAAGTTGCCTCTTGCACAGATAAGTTTTTCCAGTGTATCAAAACTTCAGTCATACTAGCTTCAGCCCTTAGAACTTGCCTAACCCCCCATACTACTTGAGGCCACACATCCAAAACCAGCTCAAGTGAAAGATCAGCAGGTAGGGTAGGCTGAGTGAGCTGTCTGCCCATAGCTTTCTTGAGTTGAGACACATGAAACACAGGATGAATTTTGGCTTGCTCAGGTTGAGAAAGTTTGTAGGCCACCTTTCCAACCTTTGCCACAATTCCAAAAGGCCCATAGTATTTGGCAGCCAATTTCTCAAAAGGTCTCTTAGGCAGGGACTTCTGTCTATAAGGCCTAAGCTTGAGGTAGACCTTGTCACCAACCTCAAAATGTACCTCTCTTCTGTGAGTGTCTACCTGCAGTTTCATGTTGTTTTGAGCTTTCAAAAGCTGAAACTTCAACTCATTCAATACAGCATCTCTTTCAATGAGCTGTTCTTCCAAGGTAGCAACCATAGTAGTTCCAACTTCATATCTGAGGAGATGAGGGGGATCTCTCCCATATAAAGCTTTAAAGGGAGTACACTGAATTGAGGTGTGCCATGATGTGTTGTACCAAAACTCTGCCCAAGGTACCAATTGAGCCCAAGTTCTAGGTTGACCATTGATGAAGCACCTCAAGTACCCTTCTAAGCACTGGTTAACCACTTCACTCTGCCCATCAGTTTGAGGATGGTAAGCAGTGCTCTTGCTCAAAATGGTGCCATGCAACTTGAAGATTTCTTGCCAAAACAAGCTCATAAAAACCCTGTCCCTATCAGATATGATGGATTTTTGGAATCCATTCAACTTTACTGTTTCTTTCATGAAAAGTGCTGCCACTCCACAGTCAGTGAAAGGGTGTTTTAGGAGGAGGAAATGACTATAGTTAGAAAGCCTGTCCACCACTACCAGCAATGTATCAAAACCCCTTGATTTAGGTAGCCCCTCAATGAAGTCCATGGTTATATTGTCCCAAACCTGGTTGGGATAGGCAGTGGTTGCAACAAGCCTGGCTTTTTTTTGCTGACATGTTTCACAAGCTTGAACATATTCCTTGATGCCCTTCCTCATTCCCTGCCAATACCAATCTGCAGCCACCCTTTGATAGGTTTTAAATTCCCCAGAATGGCCTCCCATAGGTGAATCATGGTAAGCTTTGAGTATCTGTTCAATCAAGGGTGATTGAGTTGGAATTACCAACCTTCCCTTGTATTTCAATACCCCTTCTTCTACCAAATAATTAGCTGAAGTGAGGGAACCAGAATTAACTGCTTCAGTCAACTGCTTCAGTTGCTCATCCTTCTTAATAACCTCTTGGATATCATCCCATTTCAAAAACATGAAGATATCATGTTGTTGTTTTCAATGCTCAAACCATCTCTTCTTGAGAGAGCATCTGCCACTCTATTAGAAGGCCCAGGTTTGTAAGAAATTTCAAAGTCAAACCCCAGCAGTTTACTCATCCACCTCTGGTAATCAGTGCCCACCTCCCTTTGCTCCATGAGATACCTCAGACTCTGTTGATCAAATGATGAAGTGTCTCCCCATCAGATAATGCTTCCACTTTTGCACAGCAAATACCACAGCCATTAATTCTTTCTCATAAATTGATTTAGCCCTAGCTCTAGGCCCTAGAGT
This sequence comes from Patellifolia procumbens, assembly GCA_947645195.1. NCBI lineage: Eukaryota > Viridiplantae > Streptophyta > Magnoliopsida > Caryophyllales > Amaranthaceae > Patellifolia > Patellifolia procumbens. The sequence continues at coordinate 1,594,630 of CANSGD010001405.1, forward strand.
TTTACTGTAATAGGCAGAAGTACAACTCCTAAACCAAAACCAGAAGCATCTGCTTCAACCACAAATGGAAGAGTGAAATTGGGCATATGAAGGACAAGGGCAGTTGCTAATGCTTCTTTGAGTTGTTCAAAAGCCACAGTAGCTTCAACGGACCAACCATAGTTGTCTTTCTTGAGTTGTGAAGTGAGTGGTAAGGCAATGTTAGCATAACTCCTGATGAATTTTCTGTAGTATCCAGCTAATCCCAAGAATCCCCTCAACTCCCTTAGAGAGTTTGGAGTTGGCCAAGTGGAAATAGCTTGAATCTTGGTTTGATCCACAGCTACCCCTTTTGCAGAGATCACATGACCTAGGTAAGCCACCTCTTCTTTCCAAAATTCACACTTCTTCTTGTTAGCATACAACTCATTCTGTTGTAGCAGGGTTAGCACCAACTCTAAATGCTTCTCATGCTCTGTAGCATTCATATCATCAAAAAATACTAACACAAATTTTCTTAGAAAAGGTCTAAACACATCATTCATAAGGGCTTGGAAAGTAGCTGGGGCATTGGTCAAGCCAAAAGGCATCACTAAAAATTCATAGTGACCCTCATGTGTTCTAAAAGCAGTCTTGGGGATGTCTTCTTTCTTCATCCTTATTTGATGGTATCCTGATTTAAGGTCAAGTTTGGAGAAAATTGAGGAGCCATGTAATTCATTAGGCAATTCATCAATAATTGGGATAGGAAATTTGTCCGGCATTCATCAAGCAATTCTTCAATAATTGGGATAGGAAATTTTTCAGGCACAGTTGCCCTATTTAAGGCCCTATAATCAACACAAAACCTTCATGATCCATCCTTCTTCTTAACTAGTGAAACAGGACTGGAATAGGGGCTAGAAGAAGCTTGAATTATTTCTGCTTGGAGCATGTCTTTTATAAGTTTTTCAATCTCATCTTTTTGGAACTGTGGATACCTATAAGGTCTCACACTAACAGGGTTTTCTCCTTGTTTCATTACTATAGAATGCACATGATTTCTACTAGGAGGAAGCCCCTCGGGCATATTGAATACCTGGTCAAAGTTGCATAACAACCTCTGCAATTCAGGTGGGCCTTCAGCTTCATCCTCTGTTCTCCTTTCTTCAGTCTGCATTTTCTTCAATTCCACTAGCACTCCCCCTTTCTCTTTCCTGATGGTTTTCATCATGGCCTTGAGTGAAATACCAGTCCTTCCTAAGGAGGGATCTCCTTTCAAAGTAATGGGCCTACCATCTAATTGGAATTTTAATGTTAGGGTCTTTCAATTAGTGCTCATGGTACCAACTTTTCTAACCATTGTATCCCCAATATAACATTTGAGTTACCCAAGGGCAAGGGCTAAGAAGTCTTGAACCACAATAGCTCCTTGCAAGACCACTTCAACCGATCTACACTCTCCCTCTCCTTGAACAACATCTCCTGTCCCTAAAGAGACTTCAAAAGGCTTGGTTTGGTTAATGGGGATGTTTAAGCTCTCAACCAGTTTAGTAGCTATGAAATTGTGTGTGGCTCCAGGGCCTATCATAACTACCACAGGATGCTTTTAATCTCACCCCTCAGTTTGAGAGTTTTGGGGTTTGTTATGCCCATCACAGAATTTAGGGAGATTTCTGGTTGACTTTCAAAGTCCAACCCTTCTCCTATTGGCTCCTGTTCCTCCTCTTCCTCTTCTTCACCCTCAATGGTGATTAGCATACTGAGCTCTCTTCCCCTACATCTATGGTTTAGGTTCTATTTTTCATCACACTTAAAGCACAACCCCTTCTCTCTTTTCTGTTGCATCTCTGCCTCAGTGAGCCTTCTTATGAAGTTTCTGTTTCTTTGGTTAGGTGGGTTGAAGGTGTTTTTTGGTGTGTTGGAAGCTGTGGATTGAAGGGAGCTATGAGATTGGGTTGGTTGGTGGATGTTTGGATTTGGGTTTGAATGAGTGGGTCGATTTGTGGTGAAGGTTTGGGAGTAGTTTGATCTGGTTTGGCTTGGTTGGTAAAATTGGTTGGTAGTTGGATTGTAACTCCTAGCAGCCCCATATTGTGGCCCACTTCTTGCAGCCCAACTCTTTGGCCCAGAGTTGTTAAATTTATTTTCCAACTTTTGGGCCAACTCCATTGCATGGTCCAAGTCCAATGGAGCCAAAACTCGGATCTCATCTCGGATCGGGTCTTTGAGTACACTTATAAATTGACTTCTAGCCAACTCAGGTATCTCCTTCAATGGTGCTAGAAGCCCCACGAACTTTCTGGTATACTCATCCACGCCTCTAGACTGACGGTGCTCCAGCCATTGCTCGTGCAAAGAGCCGGTGGTTGTTGACCGGAATTTTCTGAGTATCAATCCCTTGAGCTCCTCCCATCGTTTGACTGGTCGCCGGCGGTTTTCCCACTAAAACCAGAAAAGCGCGTCTCCATCAAACGCAACCACCGAGGCTTCCACCTTCTCCTCCTCGCTCAGTCGATAGAAGTGAAAGAATCCCTCAGCTCAAATAATCCACCCATCAGGGTTGTTTCCGTCAAATGAAGGTAAGTCCAGCTTCTTTATTCGCCAACCACCACCTCCTCCGCCGTTGCTCGCCGGCATTTCAGATTGCCTGGAAATCCTCTTATTTTCCTGAATTTCGATCCGCCTTCCCAGATCTTCCTCATTCACCTCTTCCATATTTACTCGATGATGCGAAGGTTCTTCTCCCATTCTTCGATTCTCGTTTAATTGAACCCTCATTCCCTCCTGAAAATCCACTTGATCTTTGCGCATTTGAGCCCACATTGCCTCTTGATTTTCTCGAGTTCGATCGATCCTTCCTTCTAAGCGTGTGGTTTGTGCTCCAAGTTCTCCAGTGAGCTTAGCTATGGCCTCTGCCATTTTTGTCAAGGCTTCTTGCATAGGTTGATTGTTCCTTTCCACCACTGCAGTGATCCTCCTTTCATTTTCCTCTTGGAACTCACTCATCTGTTTCTCTACTTGCTCGATTCTTTGAGTATTGGTAGTTCCAGACACCATTTTTTTGCCCTCAGATTCGACGGCTCTGATACCAACTTGGTAAGAACCAAACAAATCTAACTTCTCACACACAAATTATAGTCACCAAGATAGTTGATTAATAGCTAAAACTAGAAGAAGAAGCTATAATCCCTCACTCATACGAGAAGGTGAGGATTCTCCCACAATAATTCTCCACTATTTCATTGATAATGAATTCAACTCACCCTTCCCTTATTTATATACAAGTTGGAGAGTAGATTCTCTGTACCACCCTCCCAGAATAACAGAATTCTGTTGGTACAGATGACGTGTCATAGGAGAAAGAAAATACAAAAGAGAAAGTAATTAAAGCATAATAAAAAGACTAATTAACCCTTAGCAAGTATCATTTCAATTACTGGTGCTGCTGCTGCTCCTTATCTGTGATAGCTGCACCTGCACCCCTTCTCCTAGCATAAGTAATCACAATTGGAGGCTTTTCCCAGTTTGTTGCAGAAGGATATGATTGTATAGAAGATCAGAGTGATAAAATTCAGTTACAATCTGCCCAATTTCAAGAGGTGGGCGCTCCCCAAAGAAGAATCTTAACAGAATAATATTTTTGAATGAATTTCTCTGATGTGCGTGCGCCTCGCTCTAATTATCAATGCACGCCAAATAACTTTCAGCACAATCTACTATTGTGGTTTGTGGCCTATCTCAGGAATATTCCCACACTTCACCCTTGCTTCCCATGCCTAACACACTTAAATATCGATGCTGGTTTACAATGATTCTGCAAAGCATCAACTTAATCAGCCTGGTGTGCCTCCTATTATATTCACATATGCAAGGACCACTTAAGTCATCTAATAGCATCAAAGAAAGCCACCTTAGCAAAGTTGGTTATAGACAATTTACCATGTCAGAGTTGGTTATGATGTAATGTAAGGATGGGAGGGAATCTTTTGTAGGGAATGAGTGGGTAGCAAGGCACTAAGATAGTGAATAATTAGCAAGTTAGTAATGGAATAGTGGTATTGAGAAATTACTGGAAAGATACATTGGGACTTGGGAGAGCCCCTCAAACCTCTTGAATGCTTTGAGGATTGTAGAAATTAAGCTATTCTGCTTTAATCAATAGTTTATACAATTACTACCATCTTGCTTGCCTATTTTTTACGTGATTCTTAACAAATTATTAGCAGGAGCATAGTGATGAATGATGCAATTTATCAATTTGATATAGCTCCTTCCATTTGGGAGGCAGTAGTCGAGGATTGTGTTCCTACACTTTCTGATAGTATGATATGGGGGGATGTAACGAGGGCAGTTTTAAATATGGTAATCGCGCACTATTGGTTTAATCTAAGGAGCATCCACCAGAGTTTATGTGATGTATTTAGCATTCTATATAACGAGTTTCTGATGTCCACAGGCCAAAGGTCTGGGTTATGCAATCAACACGCAAGAGGAGCTTAAATTTGTTAAGGACATTGCTTCTGCTACTGGTGTTGTTCTTGATCCAGTCTACAGGTATGTACATACATCTGAAAGATATTATTGGCGAACTTCTGCATCTCTTACTGCTTGCTTCAGTGATAATGCTGGAGCCTAATTCGTAATTTTGTATATTATCTTTGTTGAACAGACAACGCCATTACCATTATGGTCTATGCTAACAGACTTGATCTTGGTGTTTGGATTTATAAATTTGATATGGCCGTTCTGTTATTTGAAGGCCATTTTGTGAAGACTTTTAAGTTCCTCTCTGGCAAATGCCATATGTAACATGTATTTTGAGATCGCGTAGCATGTTGAGTCACAGAAGCAGATCTATATGTTTGTCAATACCACTGAAGTCTCATATCATCTTTTAGTCATTACAAACGTTTAGACCCTCTAATTCTTGTGAGTAACAAGATATGGGTTTATATAATATATTTCCAAGTACATTAAGAATAGAATTTTCGACCTCTAAGCACCGGTAAGAAAGGATCTAATCTCATAACTACTGGCAACAAAAAAAGGAACAAAAAGAAAACCCACACCTAACCTGAATCTACGTCTGTCCCCAGCCACAACCACCATTTATGAAAACCAATAGTTTGATCGTATCTCTATACAAAACCTCACCCATCCACCCTTATTTTCTCATAGACACCTCCTTTTCTCTCTTTTTTCCACTCATCCCCAGCCCTGATTCCACCACTGCAGCCTAGGGAAGGCCTCAGGGTATTGGTTTTATTTTCTATTTGCAGTGGCAAATTTAACAATAATCGAGCAGATTCAACGAATGGGTTATAATAGTCACAAAATGGAATTAGACTAGTCATTGAGTAAATTGAGAATTGCTATTAATGAATGAATTAAACTGGTAACGAAATGGATTAAACTAGTCACAAAAAGAAGGTTTGTTATGTCCTTAGTATTGAACTTGGGCCGCAGTCTAGTTTTAATTTAAAAGTAGGCGTTCTCTTACAAGACCAATTCTTGCAACTATAGCTTTCATCCAATATGATCTTATTTTGCTTTGACTTTGCTTGGCAGTGGCAAAGCTGCTTTCGGGTTAATGAAAGATATGACTGAAAATCCTGACAAGTGGAGTGGCAGAAAGATCCTGTTTATACACACAGGAGGCTTACTTGGCCTCTTTGACAAGGCTAACGAGTTGGCGACTATGGTTGGAAATTGGAAGCAAATGCAGCTTCACGAGTCTGTACCGCGGCAAGATGGTATTGGGAAAATGTTTTGAAGCAAATAATTTCAATTACAGGACTGTAGAATCTCAGCTTCATGTTGATGAGCATATTTCCTACTTTCTAGTTGGTATTGGGGTACTACTTTTGGAACCCTTGGCTTAAAGATTTGCTATTGTATGCCTTTATTTGCATTTAGTCACGCCACCCTAAATTGAATCCTCTTGTTGGAGCTTCTCATATTAGAGATGGCAACGAGTCTTGGACTTGACCTGTTTATAAGGTTTGGGTCCATCTTATTTAAACCTAACGGGTCTAGGAAAGAGAGCATGTATCAAATGTAGGTTTACATATGTTGTACCTAGGCTCAACCCACAGGCCCATTTAAGCTTTTATTAGTTATTTTTAAATTTTGTGAAGACATTACTTTTATTGATAATGGTAGTGAGTTGTAGCGTTTTAAGCTTTTATGAGTTCTTAGATTTTGTTAAGAAAATGCTTAAGCCATGGTCGCGAGAAGCTATAAATAGCGTGAAACAATTTATTAGATTCAATAACATGATTAAAGCTTAAAATTAAGAAGGATTCGTTATGGACCTTATAAGGATCCATAGTCTCGTAAGACCCACGGGTCTGAAAAATTAGTGGGTTCGGGTTAGGCAACCTGATCCAGACTTGATTCATTGCCATCCCTATTCTCATACACAAACAATTTGAATTTTGACGATCCCTACGAAATCAATACGAACAAATCGGGTTTTCAGGCACATGCTTCGAGACTACATTTTTGGACTGAAAACGATGAAGTTTTGAAAAACGGACACCATCGTGCGCCCATTATGTACACAAATTTCGTAGGGATTCTCGAATTTGTAAGGATTCTTGAAATTCGTGCCTCTAAAGGGCGTATGACAATGTTCAGTTTTCGAAAAACCGTCATTTTCAATCCAAAAAGGCGTCTCGAAGTACATGTCTGAAAATCCGGCTTGTTAGTACTTGTTTCGTGGGGATTCTCAAAATTCTTGTCCATAAAGCGTATTCCAAAAAAATATCGTTTTCAGTAGCAAGCGTGGGATCTACGTCAATTGGCTATACAACTCGTTTTGATGAGACCTAAAATCCTAAAACTCGATGTTTCGGAATAGGTTAGGTCATCCATCTACCTATCCTTACCTCCACTATTATCAGAGGAGGGGGAATCAGAGCTTCTACCTGTGCGGGAGTCTAGAGCATTAGATTGGGCATTTTTTGGTAAATATCTTTTGTGTAACGAAACGAAGTGTCATATTTCCAATTTAATGGATGTTCCACATCCGTAAGTTGGCTCAAGCCGCTCAACAATTAACTTGGTGTATTGTCCACCATGTCCCTCGGAGCAATGTCCAACAAGCCTATCAGATAGTGAAGGGATGTAGTGATCTCGGTTATACAATATACTTCGTAGTTTATGGTTTAATTTTAGCAAACTTTAGCCGATGTCAAAATAACAATGTATGGGACATTGTGAAAAGAACAATCGAGGAAATTGTATGATTGATCAAGTTGTCGTACGACCTTATAAAAGTCAATCTAGCTGAATTTTATGCAATGAAAAATCAAATTCCAGGGAACCAGGTACCACATAGAAAGGGATCGTGAAGATGAGCACAATCGCTTATGAAATGAATATTATACAATTCTGTGTCTTCTACTCTGTGCAAAAGTAAAGGTACCCTCATAGCTTATCTGCACACAACAGTATTGGAAGGGCACACAACACATTTATTATAGATGCTGAGTATGTTGTTCTTCACTGTTAGACTATGTAAATTAATTATGTAAATAATTAATTTAGTTAGTTAGTTGTTATCTAGTTCCCTAATTAAAGGGATTGTAATCTTAGCTTCCTTAGTTTGTAACCTATATATACTTATTTGGTAATTAATGATTAGTCAAGGGAATTAATTCTTTCATGGTATCAGTTAGGGTTTCGTTCAAAATTCCGCTCTGCACAAAACTCTAGGCGCCTCCTAGCCCACTCGCCGTCTTCCTCCTCAAGAACCTCCATGGCCGGCGGTTCAAAGGCGTCCTCCTCCTCCTCTATTTCTTATTCTTCTCTTCAATCTCTTTCTAATACCAACATTAAACATGTTCTTCCTATCACTCTTGATATGGAAACCGTACAATATTCCACGTGGGCGGAATTATTCAAAGTACATGCACGTTCTACACGTGTAATTCACCACATTCTTCCTTCTTCAAAGACTAAGGCTCCTACTACTGATGAAGAAAAAGAAGAATGGTCAACGGTAGATGCTACTTTGTTGAAATGGATTTACGGCACCATTTCCGAGGATCTCCTCACACCATTTTGGAGCCTGATTCGACGGCACAAGAGGCATGGGAGCGACTACGAGACATCTTTCAAGACAATAAAACGTCTCGGGCAGTCACTCTCGAACAAGAATCTCTAATACGGCTATGGAGGATTTTCCTAATGTCTCTGCCTATTGTCAACGGTTGAAAATGCTTGCCGATCAACTTAAAAATGTCGGTGCGCCGGTCACAAATAATCGACTTGTTTTGCAAATTGTTGCCGGACTTACTGAGGCCTACAACGGGGTAGGAACCCTACTTCGTCAAAGTGACCCTCTTCCTCCTTTCTACCAAGCCCGCTCTATGCTTGTGTTGGAAGAGGCGGGGTTGAACAAGAAAGTCGCCAACTCATCGTCACCATCTGCTTTGGTGGCCGGAATGAATGATGGGTCCTCAAATGAGTCCCCACACCCCTCCTCGTGGTTCGAATAATTAAAAGAAAAATAATAATAAAAAGAATCATGGTGGCCGGAATTCTGGTCAACGGCATGGTCAACGGGGGGGTGGTGGCGGCGACGGCAACAACAACCGCCAGTCCTCAGGCGGCAGTGGTGGCAGGACTGGCGGCCCTTCACAGCAGCAGGGGGCGTGGCCTCCAGCGTGGGGAGGGACTTGGCCTTACGGTTGGGCCATGCCTCCCTGCCCCTTTCCTACTTCTGGCTGGGCCAGGCCCAGTTACGCACCAAGGCAGCAGCAGTTTCAGCCAGGAGGGCCTGACGTGTTGGGTTCGCGGCCACATGCATATGCAGCAGATTCCGGCCCGACACAAACAGACATCGAGGCCGCCATGCACACTCTTGGGCTTACTCCACCGGATCCAAACTGGTATATGGATACGGGCGCTACCTCTCATATGACTTCCTCACAAGGTAATCTCTCGTCTTATTTTAATTTGAGCAAATCTGATGGTATTATTGTCGGAAATGGCCATTCTATTCCTATTTGTGGTTATGGTGACTCACACTTACCTTCCCCTAACCCCCCTTTAACTCTCAAGAATGTGTTGCATGCTCCTAAACTTATTAAAAATCTTGTGTCTGTACGAAAATTCACTTCAGACAACTCTGTGACTGTTGAATTTGATCCTTTTGGGTTTTCTGTGAAGGATTTTCGGACGGGGAGACCACTCATGAGATGTGAGAGTCAGGGGGCCCTCTATCCCATCACTTCTGCTTTAAATAATCAAGCCCATTCTGCTTCCACTTTTGCTGCTATTGCGCCTTCCTTATGGCATGATCGCTTGGGTCATCCGGGTGCTTCTATTCTAGATCGTCTTAGACAAAATAATCTTATTTCATGTAATAAACGTAGTTCTACTCATGTTTGTTACTCTTGTCTTCTTGGGAAACACATTAAGCTACCATTTGATGCTTCTACTTCTAGTACTTTGATGCCTTTTGATATTATCCATTGTGATCTTTGGACATCTCCTGTTTTAAGTTATGTTGGACATCGTTATTATTTGGTTATTGTGGACGATTATTCTAAGTATGTGTGGACTTTTCCTTTGTCGAAAAAGTCACAAGTTTATTCCACTTTTATCCATTTTCGTGCCTATGTTCGTACACAATTTGAACGGGAAATTAAAAATATTCAATGCGATAATGGTAGGGAATTTGATAATGACCCCTTTTGGAAATTTTGTCAAACTCATGGTCTATCTTTCCGCCTCTCATGTCCATATACTTCATCTCAAAATGGGAAAGCTGAACCGAAAATACGAACTATTAATAATGCGTCTATCCTCTCCTCCTTTTGGCATCACGCTCTTCAAATGGCCACTTATATTCTCAATATACTCCCAAATAAGACCATTGCCTATCACTCTCCTCTTCATCTTCTTTTCACAAAGAACCCTCTTACTCACATATTCGGGTATTCGGATGCTTATGCTTTCCGCTCTATCCTTCTACCACCATTCATAAGCTTCAAGCTCGCTCAACACCATGTGTATTCTTGGGATTTTCGTTTAACCATAGGGGATATAAATGTTTTGATTTATCTTCTAGGAAATTATTATTTGTCGCCATGTAATATTTGACGAACTCAAATTCCCGTTTGCTTCGTTACATAGCCCACATGCCCACATATATGATTTTCTAAACTCGCCCTCCCCTTTGGACTTGCCAGCACTTCCCTCGCCTCTCCCTGAGCAGCCCACACCTCTTGCTGATCCTCGTGGGCCTTCACCCAATCCTAGCCCACCCCAGCACTCTCCTCGCTACACTGATTAGCCGCCTAGCCCAATGATACACGCACCCAGCCCCTCTCTTCCTCTGGGCCGCGTCCCCCTACTGCCCCCCCTCTCTCTCTCCTACAGGCCATTCCACACCACATGAGTCCACTTCTTCACACCTATTAGCCAGGCCGCGTCCTTCCATCAGACCACGGACCCGTCCTCCTCCTCCCTCCGGTCCACGCGCTGTGATGCGTAGTCAACATGGGATATATAAGAATAAGAAAATTGTTTCCCTTCATTCCAGTGTTACTCCTTCTCCTATTCCTAAAAATCCTGTGTTAGCTCTTCGTGACCCGAATTGGAAAATGGCTATGGATGATGAATTTAATGCTCTTATTAAAAATAAGACGTGGGAGTTGGTGCCCCGTCCATCTGATACTAATATTATTAGATTTATGTGGATTTTTGCTCATAAGGTGCATGCTGATGGTTCTTTTGAGCGGTATAAGGCTCGTCTTGTAGGTGATGGCAAGACACAGCAGGTGGGGATTGATTGTGGTGAGACTTTTAGCCCTGTGGTCAAACTAGCAACGATTCGTATTGTTTTGAGTCCGGCTTTGTCCAAGGGATGGGATCTTCACCAATTCGATGTTAAAAATGCTTTTTTACATGGAGAGCTGCATGAGACGGTATATATGCATCAGCCTTTGGGCTACACGGATCCTCAGTTTCTGAATCATGTCTGTCTGCTGAAAAAGTCGTTATATGGACTTAAACAGGCCCCCAGAGCGTGGTATCGCAGGTTCGCAGATTATGTTTCTCATATTGGGTTCAGTAACAGGAAGTCAGATAATTCATTATTTATTTACAGACGAGGTACTGACACTGCTTACCTCCTCCTCTATGTTGATGATATTATCTTGACTGCTTCTTCTACTGCCTTGTGGACTTCCATTATGTCTCTTCTTGGATCTGAGTTTGCCATGAAGGACCTTGGTCCTTTACATTATTTCTTGGGTATTGCTGTTGTCCGTCATGCAGGTGGTCTTGTCCTATCTCAGCGTAAGTATGCTGAGGAGATTATTGAGCGTGCTGGCATGTCATCATGCAAGCCGTCTCCTACTCCGGTTGATACAAAACCGAAGCTCAGTGCTCATTCGGAGGTTCCATGCTCCGATCATTCTTTATACAGGAGTCTTGCAGGTGCTCTGCAATATTTGACATTCACTCGCCCCGATATTTCATATGCGGTGCAACAGATTTGCCTATTCATGCACCAGCCCATGGAGACCCATATGCAGGCTCTCAAACGTATCATTCGATATGTTAAAGGGATTCTTGACCATGGTCTTCAGCTCTACCCATCCTCTATCTCCACTCTCTTGTCCTAAACTGATGCAGATTGGGCAGGGTGTCTAGATACCAGACGTTCCACTTCTGGGTATTGTGTCTTCTTAGGTGATAATTTACTGTCCTGGTCCTCCAAACGGCAGGCTACTCTATCTTGTTCGAGCGCCGAGTCAGAGTACAAAGGGGTGACTAATGTAGTTTCGGAGACTTGTTGGCTACGGAATCTAATTGTTGAACTTCATTGTCCTATTCAGAAAGCCACACTAGTTTATTGTGATAATGTGAGTGCTATATATTTGTCGGGAAATCCACTGCAGCATCAACGTACTAAACACATTGAGATGGATATTCATTTTGTTTGAGAAAAGGTGGCACGAGGTGAAGTTCGTGTCTTACATGTTCCATCTAGACATCAGATTGCCGATATATTCACAAAGGGACTTCCATTGATTCTTTTTGAAGACTTTAGGGACAGTCTCAGCGTTCGACCTTCTCCCGTTTCGACTGCGGGGGTGTGTTAGACTATGTAAATTAATTATGTAAATAATTAATTTAGTTAGTTAGTTGTTATCTAGTTCCCTAATTAAAGGGATTGTAATCTTAGCTTCCTTAGTTGGTAACCTATATATACTTACTTGGTAATTAATGATAAGTCAAGGGAATTAATTCTTTCCTTCACTACTAGGGAATTTGAGTAAACTTACATATTCTATGCACAACTAGGGCACAATCACACTAGATATCTCTATTATATAAGGGAAGAGGTGGGGGTGGACACCAAAAATAAGAAAAGATAAAATCAATTAAATTAAATAAAGGAAGTTAAAGTTCCTATAATTAATTAGCTTAGTTAATTTTTATTTTAATATTTCCAATCATAGCCATTTATTTCAAACTAATTTCTTTTGGGTGATAAAGCATCAAACATTTCTTTTTATAATTATTTTCATTTCACTCTCCTACTCCCTCTCTCATCCTCGCTCTAAATGACATCTTCTATTAATCTTTTGGTAGAATTTTTTGTCTTCTTTGATGTTTTAATTTTGGCATTATTGTTTATCTATTCTATGAAATTTATTACTTATTTTCCGTTATGTATTTTTTTTGTTTCACTCTTCAAATTCTTTTGACATTATAATTACACCCCTCAAAAAAAATAAAATAACTAAAACTTAAAGATTATTTGTTAAAAAAATAAGAAAATATATATACACTCACGGGAGAAAGTACAATACAATTTCTCCAAAATTCTTACGTTGTCCTCTTTCGCACGCATTGTGTATATACGGATGGAAAGAAGATATTTTTTCATAATAAAAACTAAGGTAAAAAGATATGACAAGTAAAAGGGAAATCCATGTTATCTCTATTATATAAGGGAAGGAGAGGACTTCGTGATCACAGGAAATTACAATCTTACCATTTTTTGCTAAATTATAGACTTGCTTGGAAAGATAGAAAAAAATGATAGAAGATGATAGTTATTTTACTTCTGAATTGAAGGTGCAAATAAATTACAAATTGCAAACTAATTCATAATTTTTGTTTGAGACCGAAAACTTCGATCGTTTCGAAAATTTATGGCACGCATCGCGTGCATACAAGGCTAGTACTACTATTACCACAAGTCCACAACAGTCCTTTTGAGTTCTTATTCTTGATATTGTCCAAATACACATTTGAGTAAACTTACATATTCTATGCACATCGCATAGTTTAGTTTGGCCCTATATAATTTCACTTAGCTTTCTCAACTCCCTTGATGGACCCAGATGAATCAAGCGTTATTCTTTCATATCTTAAGAACAAATGAGCCAAAAACAAGCAAGCAGTAAGAGGAACATAATCACTAGCTGCACACTGCTTATTTGATACATCAGCTTTCCCACTTTGCGGCCCATTTGACCAGAACAGATAATTCAACAACTCAGCACCCTTCTCACCCATAAACCGATCCGGAACGAAAGTCTCCGGGTCATCGAACACCTTGGGATCCCTCATCACAAGTGTTTGATACCCACAAAGCAATTCACCCTTCTTTATATCAAATCTTGCATCATGTGACTGTAACACAAAGTCCTTCCTTGCCCGCCCATATTGAAGTGGTACAGGTGGTTTTAACCGGAGCGTTTCGTACACAAAAGACTGCACATTAGGCATGTTTTGAACTGCCCTGAAACCCAGTGATGAAATTGAGCTACAGTTTTCCCTTACTTCTTTCCTTAATGTTTCTTGTATAGCACCATTCTTTAACCCAAGATTGTTAATCAAAGCAGGTATGAAAATCGAAAACCCGCCAAATGCATTAAATCCAAGGTTAAATAACAAGTTGTGGATAGCTTCTTCTTCACTCAATCCATAATCAGTTTTGCCTCGTTGAACCACTTCTCGAGCTTCTTCAGCAACGAAATCGACAAGTTTTTGATAGTCCCCTTTAACCAAGAAAAAGGGTAATGAGAAAGAATGTAAGAAGATTTCTGTAAGAGGCTGGAATGCAGTAATGTTGACAATGGGTAGGAGCTGAACTGCAAGCCATTTATCAATCATAATATGACCTTTTTCAGCAAGTTCTTTTGAGTAATTTGCAGGGTTAGCTCCAAGCATTCCTTGAGCAAGGAAGTTGAAGAGGCACTTTTGTAAAGGAGTTAACAAGCTAGCAGTGCTGTCTTTGGACAGAGATTGTTCAAGTGTTGTCCACATTGTGTCCAAGTTTGATAACAAGGAAGACACCCATACTGTTGAGCTTCTCTTTAGTGCGTCCAAAGCAAAGCTCTTCACCTGTGAATGTTCAAAGTATATTTCAACAAGCATTGTTCACGGTATGAAATCTATCCTTTTTACGAAACCACCTTTTAAAAACCTTGATTTTGCGAAAACCACCCTTTAAAGCAATTTCGCGAAAAAGAAACCCAAGACAAAATTTTACTTGTGAAAATAAACCTTGAGGCAAAATATCCGGCGTTGACTTATTTTCTCAGGCATTGACCTACTGTTTTTCGTGCTAGCTAACTTAAAAATTGATATTAGCACACTCTAAATATAGTCTCCCTCCTTTTATATTTCAAACTATACCTCAGAGGTTTATTTTCACAAACAAATTTTTGTTTTAGGTTTCTTTTCACAAAAATTATTTTAAAAATATTTTTTCGCAAAATCATGATTTTAAAAGGTAGTTTCTTGCAATTTTCTGCTATAAATAATCATAAAAGATTTTCCACCAACTATTGGAAAAATGAAAGTTTATTATGGGACAAAGGGAACATTTTACTAGTATATTCTCGTATTCCTTATCATATTATATTTTTCAAATGGTGGTTTAAAGGAAAATTTTATATAATATTTTATATTAATATCTTTTCATAGTGTTTCACATTATCTTTTCCCTATTAAGTTTTTTATTTAACTATTGTTAGATACAAAAACTGATTTTGATAGTTGATATTTTATTAGTATTTTATCATTTTCTTTTCAATATTATGTTTTACGAAGTGTGTTTCCGAAAGTTTGATTTTCAATTAATATTTTATTTGTATCTTTCCATATCCTTTCCCATATTCTACAAATCAAAACTTGTTTTTGAACTAAACTAACTGTCGTATATTATTCAGATATTTTTCGCAAATAGTTTTAACAGTTGATTTAGGTTATTACTATCCCCGTCCTATATTAGTTGCAACAGTTTGACTGACACACTTGCCAATACATAACTTTGACCATTAATATATTCAACTATCAATTAATAAAATTATGATAAATTGATAAGTCTAATTTATCTTTGATACAACTCTAAGAATATCTTATTTACTAACATTTGATTTTATATGTTAGTTAGATATGATTTCAACGGTTCTCACCTGTTTATAAGAAACTTGCTTCTACCTTAATACTATATTTGCATTCCTAAGTTCTCTTTTTCCATTTAATTTAGCGTTAATGTAAATGAACCATAATATAAATTATAATGACCAATCAAATAAGTCCATAAAATCATCAAATGAAGTAGACGAAGAAGTAAGTCTTTTTCATTGCTTTATGTCCTAAAAAATCGTTTGTATACTCGTAACTCAAGTTGAATAACTCTCAAATAGTTCAAAAGAAAATCCTTTGGCATTTTATTTATTGAGCAATCTCAAATACCCTTTTGTCTCATTTAGAACGGATTTGAATTCAGTATTCTTATCCAAATCCAATTGTTGTGACAAGTAACAGTTACCTTGTTCTAGAAATCTTTCTCTTTTAATAGTTTGATGGAAAAATTGTCAGAAATCACCTAATAAAGACACTTTTTTTTTAATTAAAAAAAACCACCTATTAACACACTTTTTTTAAAAAAAACACCACCACTTGAGACCAAATTAATAACTCCGTTAGCACCGTAATCAATTATCGATAGATTAATAACTCCAGAAGAGTCACTTGCGTTGAATGCAAATGGAGGGAACTGATTACAAGGTTAAACGAGTTACTTATTTGTTCTCAAGTGGTGGTGTTTTGGATGAAAAAGTGTTTTATGAGGTGATTTTTTTAAATAAAATGTTTATTAGGTGGTTCCAAAAAAAGTGTTGTTATGAGGTGGTTCTTGACAATTTTTACTAGTTTGACACATCTATTTCCGTTATTAAATTAAAAAACAGGAGCAATGCCTGGATCCAATAACTAATTTGGCTTTAAATGAAAGATATATAACACACATGCCACAAAAAAATTTGAACAATGCAATCAGATGCTTCTCAAAGAGAAAAAGAAAAACAATCAGAAGACGCGTATACTACACGGTCATTTCCTACCTATCGTTGTCATTCATTTTCAAGCTTCGTGACGAAACTTGAAGATGACAAAGACTAAGGCTAGAGACCTACCGAAAACAAAAACACGGTATTTCATCAGTGGGGGTAATAGAGATGAAACCGATAGATTTTCGAGAAAAAATCATTTTAGGATCCTCTTATTCATTTTATTTTTTCTTATTTAAATTTATTTAAACTTATTGTTTATTGAATTTTTTCCCAAAATAATGCTCCTCAGCAAAATAATTCCCACTTTACCGTCACTTTGAAAATAATTCCCACAATACCGTCCACATAAGCAAGTCAGTATAAGAATTTTTTTTTGTTTTTTCACGCAGCTAATTCGCTATCTGAAAGAGCGAATTACATATGAATTCGCTGATTCAGATAGCGAAATTGTTTGACTACTTGCAACAGAAGCCAACAGAAGCCAAATTGCTGTGAGAAAATTGAAAGACAAATTCGCTATCTGAAGTAGCGAAATTGTTGACTAATTTCGCTACTTGAGGTAGCGAAATTACTCCGCAAACCAAAAAAAATTGAAACGTTGACTTTGCTTACGTGGACGGTATTGTGGGAATTATTTTCAAGGTGACGGTAAAGTGAGAATTATTTTGCTGAGGAGCATTATTTTGGGAAAAAATTCTTGTTTATTATTAGACTTTATTTGATGTTGTTAAATAAAAGAACTATAACCGTGAATTAAGAGCCTATTCGTTATTGTTACTTGCTTTTAAGTTTCCAGTTCTTTTCATAAACAAAAGCCCGAATATGAAAACTAGAAAAATTGGTTTCCGGAGTTTTTTTTATTGTATACACATGAGTAATATCTGTATGACAAACTTTGTGATATTCTACAATTAGTTTCGAATGAAATAAGTGTCTTAAAGATCCAAAAGCTTTCGATCAGTATATAGGAACATTTAGATTATTCTAGAATAAGTCAAGTTTATAAGGGTTTTTACTCTTAATGAGTATAATAGGTCACCCATAGGCCATAGGTTAACACTCACGTGTCTTGTCACGATTGAATTTGTTATTGCAATCTTTTTTCAAATCCCTCTTATAATTAGGTGTTGGTGTTGGTGTTGAGTGGAGTGTGTGTTAGGAGGTGGTGTGGTGAGTCTGTGACAAGGTCTAAACTGGTAAGGTAGGTGTTGGAGTGGTGGGGGTGGTGTTTACTTGGTAAAACAATTTGGATTTGTGTTAGAAAACTTTGCTTTAGTTAACATATCTTGTTTCCTTTTAAACTCTATACATACACAGTATAGAGCATTTGTATATAAGGTTTTAAATTAAAAAACAAAGGTTCTAAATTTTAGCAATGGATACGTTTAAGTTAAAACCTTATACAATTATATTTTAAGTTAAAATAAACTTTAATCTTTTAAGCTAAAACCTTTTGGTTTTACCATAGCCAATTCATAAGCCTATTGATAGACCGTTTATACCAAGACGTACTATACTATTTTTATTTAAATATTATTAATGTTTAAAATATTTTCTTTTGAGTTAATAGTAAGTTTCCTATGAGACCGCCTCATAGTCTTGTGTCCATAAGACCATTGATGACGTATTTGTGATGTCATCATATCTGCAGACCAGACCACAATGATAACTATTTGAAAGGATTTGTAGCTATTTTATAGGAATTTCTAACTATTCGATAAAAATACATAACTATAACATTTTTTTGCCATGCAGTACAAAAAATAATGGCTACAACTAGTAAAACTATTACTATGACTAGAGGTGTCAAACGTGTCATGTCGTGTCGTGTTCGTGTTTGGTCTCGTGTTCATTTCGTGTTGTTAATGAAATTTATCAAAAATTATGTAAAACATAGGATAATTGAATAAAAGAACATATTGATATAAATGGGTCGTGTTCGTGTTGGTTTCATGTCGTGTCGGGTCGTGTTCGTGTTTTCTCTCATTAAATTTGTATTCATGTCGTGTCGGTTTCGGTCGTGTTGTCGTGTCGGGTCAGAGATTGACAGCTCTAACTATGACCATGTAACCATATATATATATTATAACCAATAGGGTGTAAATCATAACTATTAGGGTATAAATCATAAATAAACTTCATATTATAGTTAATGGCTAAAATTTAGCACAGATGCGCATTAAATTAGGAGGAGGTTTTGGGGGTATTTGGAGGAGGACTTTTCTTTTTAGTTGTGGAATGGATTTTAAAGTGGGTTTCTTTGTTAAAGTTGATTATATATAGTACAACTTATTAGTCTCTAAACCATAAGTAATGGTCAAAAAATATAATTATTACTCTGAAAACCTATGAGAGAAGCATAATTATTAGTTTTAAAGCATAACTAATGTTTCATCACCCATAACTAATGTCATGCCATCCATACGAATAACATCAGCCACCTCTGTCACAAAATCCATAAAATCTTTGGGGGTCTAAGTGGTCGTTTGGTATACATGGGAAGTCAACATTCCCATGAAATTGCAATTCATAGGAAATAAATACCTATATCAAATTCATGGGAATTTGATTGAATTGTTTGGTTGACAATAGGGGAATTAAATTCCCATGGGAATTTCTACTTACCTAGGGTGACCTAGGTAAGTAATTTCCTCCATTTTGTGGGAACTCAAAATTCCTAGGAATTTCCAATTCCTCCATTTTGCTATTTTGTTGTCAACCAAACAACTTACCATATTTCCAATTCCTAGAAATTTTCATTTCCCATGATTTCTCATGTCAACCAAACAACCACATTAGAATTGCTATTGAGACCCTTTGAATTAAAGGAAAAAGATATATGTAGCACTTAGGGTTATGTATAAGCATTTAATATTTTACTAATTAAACCACTTAAAACAAATAATAGCTAATATCGATTAACGCATGATTTGTCAATTAATTCCCAATTTAATGCTATTTTGGATAAAATAGTTAATACTTAAACATTAGCCCTTAGGGCTATGAATATCAAAACCCTAAATTAAAATTTGGTTTCTAAATAAATCCTACCTTATATTAATCACTCCCTTCATTTTAAGTTTTTCCTTAGGACAAGTTACACTCATCTAGGCATATAATTCTTACAAAGTTTCATCCTCACAGGTCAAAAAAAAGTTACACATACGTTTGTATAAGTTCAGATAAATTTAGATAAAGTCAAATAAAATCTAATAATGTCAAATAACATTTAATAAGGTTTTATCAAAATGAGATCGAATAATGTCTAATAATATTTAATAAATTCAAATAAGTTTAAATAAGTTCAAATAATAAAAATAATTTTAAAAAATAAACCTTATTTATCCTTCCCAACGCAAGTCATTCGTACGAAGTTATAAGGGGGAAAGATAATCGAAGGCGTTATTTGTTGATATTTTTGCTTTGACCTGGTTTGAATCTCCAAAGTGGTGAGAAAGGAAGGCCCATCAACGTGTTTTGTGTTGTAAATTGTACCACAATACTAGTAGCTATCAATTCTACAAAATAAATTCCAAAGTCATATCACAATTCACACTTCCATTATTTTGCAAATCAAGACAACAGAGACAACGTGGGCAGAGGGTGACGACAAGGGATAACCTACAACTCAATACTCTTTTTATGGGGGTAACGTGGCAAGTTATTACAAGCCTGAACAACACTTGGCTTCACATTTGTTTAAGATAATTAGATTTTTGATAATTTTATATAAGAATATCAATTCTATACAAAATAAAAAACATTAGAACCACAAAGAAACGCTAGAAGGGAGTATTTAAGTTATTAAGATACTACCCTTTGCGCTTATTAATCCTACAAGCCGATGTAGGATAAAAATCATTCTATACAAGTTTTTTTTACTCATTTGCTAATTTAAAATACTTTGGGTTTGAAGGGCACAAATACGTATAGTCGCATATAAAACCTATAAAGAGTATTTTTCCAACAAGTGAGGGTCTTTGAAGGCGCCTAAACATTTATAAATAAGCTAGTAATTCTTTTTTTATTCTTGATGTAGGTTTATTGAGTTTTGTTAGGACATTGATGTTCGAGAAACGTATGTTCATTTAAATTTTCTCAAATAAGCAATAAGCAAGAAATTAGGCTTGATTATAGAATACAAATTGTAAGTTTTAAATGTACGCGATACTTAAAAAATCATATTTATAAATAGAAAATTTGCACCGAAAATAATAGAAACTGCTGGAATTCATGAATAAGTAGAGTAATAAGTTGTACTACTAGCTACTTTTATATACTCAATAATTGTACATAGTCAATAATTATTTTGTTTTTATTGAGGATGTGATTCTAAATATTTCTCTTTTAGTGTCTCAATCCTATTTTCTTCTAGATCATTATATCTGTGCACCAAAAAGATAAAAAATAATTAGTATTCAATTAAATAAAAGCTTTTCTATGATTATTTTCGTATAATTATACTAAAACCGTTGACAAATATTAATGATTGAAGATTATTTTATTTAACATTAATTGTGGGTAGTTACTTGGGGGGACATCAGATATGATATGGGCAATCAGAGAAATTAAACAAAGGAAAATATATTACTGTTAAATAAAATAATCTTCAGGTTTGGATCTAATGAACAAGGAAAAAAATAATAGAGAAAGTTTACTCATTTATTATGTCATCTTACCTTTAGTTTGAAGGAATTTCACCATAGTTATTAAACAAGGAAAGGTGGATTTAATTTTGGGTTGACTACAATTAGCTTAATGAGCCTCCGCTCATGTCAAATACTTAGCGGTTAATTACAATTATTTTTCTGATTTTGTTCATGATGCTTATAATGGCAATAGTTAAAAAGTATATCAACTGTCAAATAACTATCAAATAACCGCAATATATACAAGATTAAACTGGACAATGGTATGATTAATTCGTATGTAATTCCTTTTCTGATTTTACTTTAGAAAATGTTCATATAGAACAGTTAATATGCTGTTTAACTATTATGTAATGATTAGGGAATCCTAAGGAAAAATTAGCACTGTTATCCCAATAACAATTACAACCGGAGCTAATACTTCATTTTGTTTGTTTATCCATTTTATTTGTTATTGTCGGTGTAGCAGTAAAAAATTTAACGTAAATTTCATGGAGTTATATCTTTTTAATTTGTTTGGTGTTCTTATTAGTACTTCATTAAATCCTTATTGCTTAATTATTTAAGATGGTAAACACTAAATCCCACTCCAAACTACTTGGAATTGAAATATAGTAGTTTCTGAAACCAATAAACAAAAGAAAAGAAAACATATCAAATATAAATCAATAAGTAAAAACTCCATGAATAATAATATAAACAAAATTACCTTAGTATGTTTATCTTCAGTTGTATCTTGATAAACACCAACTCTCATATTCCCAGTGAACTTGGTACTAGGCATGAAATCACCAACAAGAACATTCTTCTTATCAATGATGTCCATATCAAAGAGATGAGAGAAAGATGGGACATCAAGAACAGCTACTACATTTGGATTAACACCAACAAAGAAAGGGAAGCAAGGAGGAACATTGGTTCTAAACACACTGCTCTTATAATTCTCCATCCTTTTCCTGAAGAATTTATCTTGTCCTTGAAACCAACTGTAGTAAAGCCTATCCCCAATCGGCCCGAGTACCGGCAAGCCGTAGCTTCCCGGCACTGTGCGGAGGGGCAGGCTGCCATTAGGCGGAGGTGTTGGTGTTAGGATGGTGGGGGTTGGGATTGGAGCTGACATTGCTGTTGATATGGTCAGCATTTATATTTTTTTCACGATTTTGGTTGTTGCTTGGAAGTATTTGTTAGTGTGATGTCTGTGTTTAGTCTTGTGATGTTTTGGTATTTAAATACCCATGGCCATATGCACTCTCTTGTAGATAGAGGTGGACAGGTGGTCAATGGGTCGGTTCGTGTCAAGTTCATGATGGGGTTACGTGTTGATTACCCCTAATTATATCCTGACCCATTTAGTTAAATGTAATAAGACATCTTGTTCTAACTCATTTCTTAATTCAAAAGTAAAAATGATGGTCAAATAGGGTAAGAAAAAACTTTAAAGTAATAAAGTTATTCGCGTTAAACGTGTGAGATCTTGTTACCTTTATGGTGTCCTATTCGGGTTTAAGAGCTCTCCCCTTACCCAGCCCATTTCTTAAACATGTTGAAGACCTTGAGCCAAATTCAATTCGTTAATTTTGTGTTAGTTTTGTTACTACCATTTTAAATTTTTGGGCCTAAACAAGGTTTTAAAATTAAAGCCTAGGTCCAATAACAATTAATGAAATCCAAAACATAGTGATGGCCTATGAAGACCAAAACACACGCGAGATTTTGATAGCTTAAAAGACGGAATATGAGATTTAGAAGCTTCAGCGTACGTGGGGGTAGTGGAACTGTAACGTTATCCCAAGATCTAGGAAGTGGCGTCATTATCAACTGTATGTGGGAATTATGGAAGATAGAAGAATGTGTGGTCTGAGCATGCAAATAACTACCTTCAAAATCATTTATATAAGGAGGACTTCACTACCAACATCAACACAAAACAATAATCAACAATATTCTAATCAGAATTTTTAGCTCCTTGATTTAGCGTAACTTAGTTAGAATAGTTGAACATCATATTTTCCAGAAATCTCTGTTTTTCTTTTCATTGGGCACAAAGAAGATGACGATATTCCTCTCACTCTTCCTTAATGAAGCTTGTTATGCTGCAATTCTTTTCATAAAGGATTCTATAAGATTGAAATTGGCGCATAAATCAATATAACAAATTTCTAAGGGTTGTTTTGTAATTTCTTTAGTGTTACTTGTTATTATCTGATGTACATATTACTTTTGCACGCTTTTTATCCATTTGTAATTGTACTTGCGTTAGCGAGGATCCCTTATTTCTAAAGGGTCAGTAACCATTAGGAGCGAATCATTTCCTCAGTACTCTGGACCATCTTGCGACGGGGTATATATTAGTTGCTAGTTGACAAGGTTTGTACTAACATGTTTTTGGCGACCACAGTGGGAGTAGACTGCTCAATTGCAAACACTTCGATAAAAAGGCCTAACACTCGTTCTGACACAAGAACATGTGACATAGATGAACGTGGAGTCTCATATTCTTCTCATCAATCTCATCCTAGTAATCCTAATGAAAGGAATGAAGGGGTTAACCCTAATAAATTGAACACCATGATTCAGGAGGTACCCTTACTTGAAGCATCTGGTTCTATCCAACTCGAGGAGGATAATTTCTCATATTAGAGTGGAAGAAGAGATAGAAGGAGTTCCTTATAGAGATGCTTGTCTATCTAGTTCTATTCGTATCTATTTGAATTAAATGCATTCTAAGTACATAGAAACCATCGGACAACTTTTAATTGGCTACGTAAAGTCATAGGCACCAATTTGATTCTCGATGTAGGGCTCTTGCTCAAGAGTCTGCTATAATCTTTACTGATATAGCTAGATTTATGATAGAATATTCTAGAGATGCCATGACTACCGGGGTAGACAGAATCATTTTGGACATTCATTAATGCTACTAATGTAGCATTATCTAGACAAGTTGCTGAACTTGTAACACTCCGTTTCATAACAGCTAGACCTAAATAAGACAAAGGGTACTTAAACGATAAAATCAGTGGTAGCGGAAATACCACTGTCACAGAAATGTCACTCTATGGCTAAATAAATTAAACTATTAACAATAACTAATCAAAAGCCCAAATGTTTGATAAAACTTCAAATACATAAAAAGATGAGGTTTCATACCCTCATCTTAACGTTTAGTAAATAAGTATTCAAAGAAGTTCAATAAACAACTTCTTAAGACCAACTGTGAATGAGGTCTTAATTAATTCCTAACTCATATGCTCATCTATAATGACTAGCACCACATCCTTCCTAACTCGACCAACTCTCACAATACTCGTCCAAACAATGATAATTCTAAATTGCATCACCATATGCAATTATAACGACTAAAATCCACAATAAGTGAAGAGTAACTAACAACTCTCCTAGCTCAATTTAGGATTCAGGTAACAGTTCATAGTAAAGTTAAAACAATTGTTAACCCCAAACAACCAACGTGCTTCAATTTAAAGAGTAAAGAAATCAAGGCCAAGCACACATATATCGATCCCAAGTTCACTGAAATCAAGCTTAACAATTAAATAATTAATCAAGATATAATTCATTTACTAACATTTTAAAAAAAACACTTCAAATAAATAAAGGCAAAAAACAAAGTGAGAGAGTTGAACGCTAGTGAATCCGCAACCCACTTTCTAACGAAATGTCAGATCGCAACCTGCCGAACGACCTATGGTTACGATCCTTACCGTTTGTTTCTAAGAATGGCGAAACTCTCGATGCGGGATAATACCCTGCTTTGAATCTCACGTCCTCTCGGACCACAACATTAACCTAGGTTTCTACAATGTAGGGTAGTATCTTACTCAGTACCTTGTCCTCTCGGAGTGCATGTTCATTACCTTTGAGACACTGTCCCTTAGGCTAACCAAACTCTAACAACAAACAACAAATACACCATAACATGCTTCAAACATCAAATAATCTAAGAAAAATACTTATAAAATAACCATCATAAATACTTACAAAATTCCACTTCAAACATCATAAATCAAGAAGATACTTCAAAATAACTAAATCATATACTAGCTTAGCATTTAACAAGCTCGTTATCTAAGTTTGGGTACGGAGTAAATTATAACAAAGTCACAGTACTCCCTGTACATAACTCTTAGCGAATGGGTGCTAATGGAGCACTACGACGTCCATAACTCACAATACGACATGATAATCATTCAAATAAAACCATTCAAAATACAGAAATTCATTCGAAAATAAACAAGATGTAAAATACTAAAATTAGACTTCATATAACATGCTAACATACTTCAAATTACACCGGGAACACAATAACCATCAAATAAGAATTATGCAATTAAAAACAGAACAAAATGAAACAACAAAACAAAGTAAATAGGAACCAGGTCGAGGGGCCACCGGCCTGCTTCGCGGGCCGCGAATTTGCTCGCGATCGACGAACCAGTTCTTGGTCTCATTTTCTTTCAAAAACATCATATATCCAAAAGCCATTAAACATATTGTAAACACAAATTTTAACTAAGTCTGCAAAACAGAGTCAAGATAAAAATTTTGTGCCTACACATATACATGCTTCGAATCTCATAAATATCATACCAAACCCCCAGAAATTAAATACTACATCAAATTTAACAAAACTAACATGAATTTAGCGATTCTTACAACTTTAACTAGAATTTGATGAAACAGAAATAAAACTTCATAAATTTAAATAAACTAAAATTGACGTAAAATTCCTCAACTAAAGTTTCATGAGAATATATGTTTCAACTATAACTAGTATTTTTTGTTGTTTTAGTTATTCTTTTTTGTACTTTATATGTTTTTAATATTGTAAGTTATTATTTTTGTTTGTTTGTAATATCCAATGTCATGCTTTACTTGTTCTTTTATAATATTTATATTTATAAATATAATTATATAAATCAACGGGAGATATTATATAGGATTTATTATCATTTACTATTTTCATATTATTATCTTCCTTATTGTAGTTATAATGGGAGACTTAATGAAAAGGAGATTCAATGTCTTAAATTTATCCGAAAATAAATTTCTGAATGGACGGTAGATGGCCAGATGAACTTAAAGGCTCAAGGACTTGAGCATACCATTAAAGAACAAATTGTCGTTGTAGGAACAAGTACAATTAGGGGTGTCCATGGTCGGTTAACCATCCCGTTTATCTTAATAGGACTGTTAACTGTTTTAACGGTTACGATATTTAGTAACCATGAGTCCATGACCTACCACTAAGTTGCGGTTAACCGTAAATTAACGATACGGTTATCGGTTAACCATGTAACCTGTAACTTTTTTTTTCTTCAAAAAACCTTTCAAAAAATTGCAAGATAGAATTTGTAATAAATGAGTAATGCCTAATGGATAACGATTACCAAAGTAAAATTGTTCCAAATTTTCGAGTTCGAACATGGCAACAAACATTCAAACAATGAGTTCAAGGTCTCTACATTCTGACTAGAAAATAATAAATTTAAAATTACATCAATGGTAAATCCAAGTTTCATTAATACATAGAAAAATTACATAAATTTGTGCCTTGAACAGGGAATCTGATATTCCCAATT
Organism: Patellifolia procumbens; assembly: GCA_947645195.1. Lineage (NCBI taxonomy): Eukaryota > Viridiplantae > Streptophyta > Magnoliopsida > Caryophyllales > Amaranthaceae > Patellifolia > Patellifolia procumbens. Next base: position 1,621,177 of record CANSGD010001405.1, read on the forward strand.
AAAGTGAGGAACTAAAACAAGTTGATTAAATGGTGATTGATTACATTTAAGAAATAGGGAAGAGGAAGACGTGAGCTGTTGCACGGAGGGAGGAGTGTGGAGGTAGTGAACTAAGGAGTGAGGAGTGTGGAGGCAGGAAGGGAAAAACTAGGGTTTGAACCTAGAACTAAACTGACGAAGTGAGGACTGGGGAGAGTCACTGATGAGGCAGGGAGTGAAAATTAAATGGAAACTAGGGTAACTGGGTAAGATTAATGTAAAAAAAACTAAATAAAAACTAACAGTTAACAGTTCACGGTTTTTTGTAACCGGAACCGTTTATCACGGTACGGTTAAATAACCGCTTTGTCTTAATGTTACCGTTATTTAACCATACCGTGAGACAGGTTACGCGGTTAAATGATACGGTTTTGCGATTTCGGTTTTTTCTGAACACCCCTAAGTACAGCCCAACAAATTAACAGGCAATTGAACAAAAAAGGCCAAGGTCTTAGTTCTTTTGAGATACCACCTACATGAGAGCCTAAAAATTGAATACTTAATGGTGGAATATCCAAAAGAACCGTGGAATAGTGTGGAGGAAAGATATGGCTACTACAAAAATATTCTCCTCCTTAAGGCTTTATGTAGATGGAATAATCTAAGGTTCCAGGACGTTAAATGTATCAGTGACTATAATTCAACACTGTTTAGAATTGTATTATTGTTGAAATACTCTGATCATGTGGTCATAGAGGAAAAGTAGAGAAAACTCTCTCTACATTACACGCTGCAACCATTATATTGCAGCAACAATACAAAGAAAGGGACTTCAAAAAAAATATATGATATAATCTCCATATTGTTGGTGGCTGAGCAAAATAATGATCTTTTATTAAATTATCATAATCCTAGACCAACTGTGTTCTTAGCTTAAAGATGTTAGAGTTGATAGTTCTTTTTTTCATCCTGTTGGAAGAATCTCCTATTTTTGTCTCCTTGTGTTAGCCATGTTTTTCGGAAGGTGACCCCAGTGTCACTGTTTAAAAAGTACGAGTTTTTCTTTTTAATTGAGTAACCTATTTAGGTGGCTGGCTATTATCTGGTTGAAAGGTTGATTCTACAATTTGGTTTCGATTTTACTAATTCAGACTTTGTTTAGCTCGAGTTTATTGTTTGGGTGTTTATATTTCTTTTTCGCCCGTGCTTTTAGTTCTTGTTTGATGTATTGTAGTTTCTTTTGTATTCGATAAAATCTCGATCCATTTACTTGGGTTGACCAATTTCGTTTTACGAGATTCTCGTTCCAATGCCTCGGCGTTTTGAAAGCGTAAATGGTATGCACTAGGCCTTCTTTCATTTTTGAAGTCGAGAGTAACCAGGGCACAATCAGATATATTGAATACTTATTCTTGGGAATAGATTGTATAAGCTTTGGTTACAAATTGCTCGATCTAGACGTTTATATATTATATGGTAGTGAACCATTTTCTTCCATGAGAAGGCATTTTGAATACATGGACCTAAACTAACCTATTATTGACTTTAGATTATTTAGTAGTAAATTCTCCTACTCCCTCCGTAACATAATAGTTGCAACAACTTCCTAAAATGGGTGTAACATATTACTTGCAACAATTTTCCATATTTCTTATTTTGGTACATTTTATCACATGAAATGATTGGTTCCCACCCACTTTTGTACTTTTTTTGTTGTTTATTTCTTTCCCTCATTTTCTCTCTTCAACCCATGTGATTTCTCTCTTACTTTTATTAATCAACCTCCATTATCCATACTTAACATATTCTACCTAGGAATTCCCCCTAATTCAATTGTTGCAACTATTACGTTACGGAAGGAGTACAATAAATACAACAAAGATTGAAGTATAAAATTTGCTCCAAAAAAGACTAAAATCAGTACAATTCACTTAATCTCTTCTTATTCTTCATCTTTCACAACATAAATCCAAAATCCAATATGATGTATTTGTTGTGTTCAAGAGAGACGGCTTGAACTTCCCAAAACATATAAAATACCCCCCAACACTTTCCAATTTCTCAACCTCCCTCCTTCCCTCCATTAGTCAATTCCCAATAATCAGCTTTTTTGGAAAGCATCATTCAATCTCCACTGCTCCTCTTCCTCTTTCAAGCTCCATTACAATGGCGAAAGAGAAAGAGGGAGGAATCTCATTTGAGGGTATGCCCCTCTTTGCTAAGGAACTTGTCGCTGGTGGAGTTGCCGGAGGTGTCGCTAAGACTGCTGTTGCGCCCCTTGAACGCATCAAGATTCTTTTTCAGGCAATTCTACCTTCTTCATTTTACATTCTTTTGACTTTTCTTTATATTATTATGTTATTCTTGTTTTCTTGTATACAATAATGCAAACCTATGATAACAATAATGCAAGGGTTAGGTAGCCATTAGCCAATTAATTTTGTTTATGTTTCTGCTTATTGTGATCTTCTTCTTGGTAACTACTGATTTATTTTTATAATATGCAAATTAATGTCTGATTATATTAGCACCCAATTGAGGAATTGTTGATGAGCTGAATTAGTAATTTGAATCGGTTTCATCAAGTGTGGAACGTTCTTGTTCTTGATGATTTGCAGTTGGAGGGTTGGGTTGAAAGGTTATGTTCTCTTATTATCAATGAATCTTTTCGATGTTAAGTCTAATTTGTTCATGAACTATATGAGTCTTCGTCGAAGGATACGCCCTTTTGGAAAAAGAGTACATAGATAGTATGAGTATGCATTGTAGTTATCACTATAATGGCTGAAGTCCATAAAGCCCTGCAACTTAGTAGCAGATAATATGAGTGTGAATCGTTGTCTGATGATGAAGATAAGGCAGCGTGTACCTCTTTAGGTAGTTTCTATCGCCTCTTTATCTTTAGGTAAAGAACAATGTAGTTAAGGTCCGCCTTCTCTAAGACTAAGGCTTTGTTTGGTTGGGTGTAAAAGTGACACCATTATACAATAAAGAGCATCAATTTGAAGATTCAATAGGATTGTTGATTTTCCATCCAACCAAACAAATGAAAATGCTAACGATGGAAAATCATTTTCATCCAACCAAACAAAGGTGAAGTTTCTTGAAAATGAGTTTTCCATGTAAAACCATTTTCAGTTGGAAATGTTTTACGCCCTACCAAACGGAAAGGTAAAATCTCTAGTAGTTTAAGACGACCTAATGTGCAACTTTCATCTACATTGTGGTCTTTTTAATCTTGAGATCTATATCTGCTCATTTGTAGAAAATATGGTTGTCTATTTATTCTCGGACCATGGTACTGTTGTTGGCTTATGCATAAACTCTCCTACTGTTGTAGGAGACCTTAACTGTCATCAAGTAGGAGCTCGATTTTCCGTAGAGACTTAAAGCATACCCTACAAGATAGTAGTACTCGTTAAAGTTGTTTCTTTGATACACAAAGTTGTGTATCCCTTTCTAAGAGGGACAATTGCTGCAAAGCCTGCAATCATGTCTCCTCTAGTGATTGATTGACTTCAATTGTTGTTTTATTTCGGTTGTTTGTTTTCTTGTTGGTAATAATATATACAAATATTGATTTTGGTTTATGTGACCTCACTTGGAGAGAAACAAACTCTATATATTGTTTCATAACTAGTGTGAACTTACGTTTGAAGTTGGTTAAGATTTCAAGTAACTGATCAAGCTTCTTCCAATCCACAGTTTGAGGTGTTAAAACAATAATATATTATATACATACTTCCTCCAGGTTTATACAAGTTGCATATTAATTGCATCATGTCTATTTTGGAAAGTTTTCTTTTTGTTGTCTCCTTCAACTACTAGTTACTTTTTTTTAAGGAAAAATTGTTTTTAATAAGTTAACCTTTGCCCCATCTTCTTAAAATAAGTCAAATTTTGGATTATTCCTGATTAAGTTAACCTTACAGTTACTTTAACTTTAAATGAGTTAAATTACAGGTAACTTGCTAGTAACCTATAAAAAAAATAAAAAAAATAAAGAAAAATAGAAAAACCACCATCCCCACCCCCATACCGACCAAAATCACCCGACCATCCCCAATCCCCACCATCTCGCCACATCTCACTCCAGTAACAATGGTCTCCTCCTTTCATCAACCTCAACGACTACTCTACCACCACCCACCACAGCAACAACCACCCTCACAACCACCAAACCACCCTTGTGTCCTTTTTAACTTTACACGGATTGAAGAGAAGAGAATGGAAAAGCTTTTCGAGCAGAAAGGTTAGTTGTTAATGGAGTTTTGTTGGGGGATAGGGAAAAGAGATGATTTTTAGATAGAACCCTATAAGTAGTAGAAGAAGAAGAGACTGCTCCTTCCTCCATGAATTTAGAATTGCAGGAAACAAGAAAGCAGAAAGCAAATGAAGAGAGATGTACAGTTCTCAAAGGAAGTCTTAATCGCTGGGTTTATAACCTATTAACTCACTAGACTTTCTACTGCTTTGCTTCACAGGCCCTATTTCTTTGTTGCATTCAAGTTGTGCAGAGGACCAAAAGAGTCAATAGACAAGTCAATTGAGACTTCAGAGTTTGAGAGCCTCAGTTCTCAAGTTCTTAATTGTCCAAAATGCTACAAGCTCACCAAGATGTTAGGGTGACTGAGATTCATGTGCCTGGTTGTAAAAATAAAGATTAGCTTTTGCTAGATACTAGATAGTATATTAGGAAAGTAAACCAATGAAAGTTGGGCATCTCTTGAATTGAGTGGGTTTTTTTGGGCGGATGGTTTTAGTGGGTTTAGTTGTGGTGGCTACTGCGTGGGGTTTAGGGGAGCTGCGTAGGGGGCTGCGTGGCGAGCTGCGTAGGGGGCTGCGTGGGGAGCTGCGTGGGGGTCTGGCGGAGTGGGTCTGGTGGTGTGAGCTGTGAGGTGCGTGACAATTATGAAAGGAGGAGAGAGGGATGAGAAATAAGATACTTCTATTTTTTAACTTTAAAAAATCAAATATAAAAGAACCAATCGTATTGTAACACGTAGCACAAATAGGTCACCAACAGGTTAAACTTAATATAAGAAAATATACCTACAAGCTAAACTTAATCAGGAATAATCCAAAACTTGACTTATTTTAAGAAGATGGGGCAAAGGTTAACTTATTAAAAACAATTTTTCCTTTTTCTAAAGATTGTGTTCAACGTGCAAAAAACCACGGAGTACACACACATAAATATGTATAAGATACCGCAGATAGAGATATCTTTGAGCTCAAGTAGTGTTACCTAATGGCATGCTATTTTAAAAAGGCTATGTAGTGGTGGTTGTAGTTGTTGTTGTACACTTGTTGCTCTTGTGCAATTTGCTCTACACCTTGGATAAAGCTCCAAAACATGACTAACTGCTAAGCAAGCAGTTCAAAGTTACCTCTCTGCAGTTACTGTTTCTTTTAGCAAAAGAACTCCAAATTCGTTGCTATGTTTGTTTTCCCTTTTGCCTGTGGGCTGCTGAACCTTTACTTGCTCCAATGATAAGAAACCCCCCTTAAACTTAGTCCTTTTCTACGCTTACAGAGTCAAATTTTGCTGCAGCAGTTAATAGATTAGAATCTGAAATACTCAGCATGAGGCTTAGTGCATTAAGCCTGAATATTAGCTGTTTTCCGAAAGAGTTAACATCAAAATCTAGGGTTAATCTTCTGTAATGCTGCAAAGTGATCTCTCCTGATGAGCTTCCCTCATAACTTCTGAACGGCGTTTATCACTGTCGCTCACTTAATTAGAATGAAACTAGCAGCTCCATCCCCTTTAGTGCTTAATGCAATGTAGTGTTGCTTTGGTGCTTAGCTTTTAGCAATTAGCAGAATATGTAGTATATGTATGTATGGTCTGGCATTGCTTTAATTTCTCACTTGCATTCTTGACAGGCAGATACTTTCAATTAGAAAACTAATAGATTGACTGGGTTAAGCAGATTAACAACACGTCATTAGTGCCTTCGTGGCCGATTTACGGTTTTTTGGAGGAAATGTTGGTGGCGCCAGATATTATGATCGGCTCTGCCCCTACATATCTTGCTTCCTTAATTTTGCTAGTTGTAGTCCTTTCACATATATGATCTTCTTATTTCTGTACATCTTCTGGCCTGTGTTGCTCTTCTTTTTGATAAGGAGCAATGAAGGGTTCCCCACTGAAACTTTATGATCGAAGATGTAAGTCTAGAGCGTCACATTTGATGCATATTTCTCATTCTAGCTAGAACGAGCAGAGGTAGCAGTGAATACAATTATAGGAGCCCGTTCAGGATCGGCTATACCTTCTCCTAACAGCATATTTCTATGGGGGCTGGTGCATATACTGAACCCTAAATATTAGGAAGTGTGTATTAGTATGTACTGGATGAAAGAATCCGTTTGACGTATTGTGGAAGGTAGCTCATGGTGTGCTCCAGCTAAGCTTTTTGTTGTCGAGTTCCCACTAATATCTGTAGTCCTCCCCCCCTCCTCCCTCTTACAAGAGGCCGTGAGGGACAAGTGTGTTGTGCTTATATTATGGTACAACCTGCACGTTACGTAATCTTGTAACAAATGTTTTCCATCAATTAGTGGCTTTGCCCACGGCCCCACACTGAAAGCTTGATGCTGTTGATTGTTTTGCTGCCGTCTTGGAGTGCAGTCTTGGTGATCTTTAATTTATTAGGTGTTGAACTCCTTGACAAAAAGCTCAGCTAAGGAATAATGTCCTTTGAAATCTAGCAATGAATATATATTACATCTTTGAATGAGATATGAACCAAAATGAATCTGTAAGTTACTGTAGGACATGACCTTAAGCCATTTTTTTTATGAATCCTGTACATTCAAGTTAATTGGACTTGGCCGTCTTAAAAGCTTCGACGTGAGTATCAAAAATAGAATGAGTTGGGCTGGAGGACTCAAAAAAAATCTATAGAATTGTACCATGTTGCATATGACAAGAAATGAAATAATTTAGTGAAACCAGTATTACTTTTGGAAACTGAATATCTAACATGTGTAAATACATTCTTCTTCCTTCTATTGGCTATGATATTCTTTTTGTCCGTTGTACTTGTTTGTCTTTTGTTATTCTTTTCCATTTCTTCAGGATCATTACTGGGTGTTATTATCTATCAATTTCTATATATATATACGCAATTTGTGTTTGGTATTACTGAAATTGATGAGGGAAAGAAAATATAAAAATGGGTTATATCGATCCTTGGGCAATAAGTTCTGGGTCAAAGATGTTTCTTAATTAAAGCTTCAAAATTCTGAACTTGTATTTTGTGTATCGATCACACTTGACAACTCTATCTGGATTTGATTATGACAAATACCACTTTTCTCTGTTGTTTTTGCAGACAAGACAAGCAGAATTCAAAAGTATTGGTTTATTAGGATCTTTTACTAAGATAGCTAGAACGGAGGGAATACTTGGTTACTACAGGTGGAAATTTGATCCCAGTTACAATTTTGCTGGGGCTGTAATATTTAAATGAATTCCAAAATCAAAAATAAATCAAACCAATAGAATTTTGGATTGGCTTGTTTGATCAGATTTGGAATGTGTGCTTTTCTTTTTGTTGAAACATCGGACTTCAGGTTTGACTTGAACTCAAGTGTTGGGATCCAAACAATTTAAATATATTTACCTGTAAATGTATATATGTTGGTTTCTATCGAGATTATGTGGTTTTTTAGTTTGTTGACTTTGTTCTTTTATTCATGAGGATAATTTTGGGCCGGAGGAGGGGTGTTGGGCATCTGTTTTGTCGTCTTTTGATTTTTGGTTGATGATGGGCCTGAATGGAACTTTTTTGTGGAAAAGGAAAATCAAAAAATTTGGTTCGTATCCAACTATGTATAGAATGATTGATAATATGATCCGCTTGGACTGCATACAAAAATTTGATATGGATACAAACTTTAATTCAATATCGAATTATTTTGATTTGGACTTGGAATATCCATCCAAAACAGGTTGTTGAATTTGAAATCTGTGCTGCTCTTTCCCATTTGTTCTCTTGTGTTGGAAGACGTATGTCTTCGTAACAGAAGTCTGAAGAGTATTGTTGTCAACTTTCAGAGGAAATGGGGCAAGTGTCGCACGAATTGTTCCTTATGCAGCTCTGCATTACATGGCATATGAGGAGTACAGAAGATGGATAGTTATTGCTTACCCTGATTTTTGGAAAGGACCTGTGCTTGATCTTGTGGCTGGATCCTTTGCTGGTGGAACAGCTGTTCTGTTTACATATCCTCTTGATTTAGTGCGGACAAAATTAGCTTATCAGGTAAGCACTTCAAAAAATAGCTTGTGCTCCTTTCCTTTAGGATTGTTTTATTGATGCCTTATGGAAACGTTGTGGTTTTATTACTATAGTGATTTTATAAAGAAGCGTAATACTTGTGTCTAACAGTTGCTAAAATGTGTTGGGTGTATTAATAGCACAGGTAGTTGGATCTGCCAAGGCAGAGGTCAAAGGCCTCATTCACCACGAACAGTTGTATAGAGGAATTCGTGACTGCTTTTCAATGACATATAAAGAAGCTGGTTTGAAAGGTCTATACCGAGGAGTAGGTATGCTGCTCGCCTGAATGTGCCGATTTTGTCTCCTTTTCCTGGAGGAAGTAAAATCCCATCTGTGGTATATCCCGTCCCGTACACTCTTAATATCAATACTAAAACTGCTAAGTGAGTTAGCGGGTTCATAAATTTAAGATTGCTAACTCAGTAAGCAATTTTAGTGCTCATCAGAGGGTATCATAAAGGGATGCTCATACCGGTTATGGGTTTAGCAATGCTCTTTCTCTAAGGTCTTTAATCTACATGTGCTATTGCTTTGTCAGCCCCATCACTTTATGGTATATTTCCATATGCGGGCTTAAAATTTTACTTCTATGAGGAGATGAAGAGCCATGTACCTGAGGAGCACAAGAAAGATATCACGGTGAAACTGACATGTGGTTCTGTAGCTGGGTTGTTGGGCCAAACCTTCACATATCCTCTTGACGTTGTTAGGCGACAAATGCAGGTACCTCCACCCATACTTGTTCTATTTCTAGTAAATTCATGTGGTTTTGAAATAGTCTGAAAACGTCCAGGAGCCTAGCAGAAGGTTTATATTTTGTAGTTCGAGCGGATGTTTAAGGCCTATTTATTTTGTTTCTAGTAAAGTCATGGATTTAAAATGTTATGCAAACCGCAAGGCACTTAGAAGAAGGTTTATATTTTACAGGTTGAGCGGATGTCTAATGCTAGTAACACAAAAGGGACATTAGACACACTTCTTGCTATAGTTCGAGACCAAGGGTGGAAGCATTTGTTCTCAGGACTAAGTCTGAACTATTTGAAGGTAACTAAGTTATGCATCTCTTTTACACAGTTCAAACCAAAACTCTCATCTGTACTTAGGGTACTCATGTCAGACACTGGTTATGTGTCCAAGTATTCTGTGAACCTTTAATTTTGGCCCGAAATGATGTGGTTTATATAGTCATATCCATGTGAAATTGTTGATGATCCAACACGAGTATCCAAGGTAAAATGAAGAGTCCGATCAAGTAGACAACTTCTGCTACATCATTTTAGCAAAGACAAATTTATTCTATATGCATTCTAAAAGATGCTTCTGCTTCAGGTTGTACCGTCGGTGGCTATTGGCTTTACTGTGTATGATTCAATGAAATTGTTTCTGCAAGTCCCCTCACGAGAAGAAGCTGTTATTGAGGTGGCTTCCAATCATGCAAATAACCAAACCTCGTCCCTGCATTCTTAAAAGCTACTCATTCTTTCTCATAATTAGTTAAACATTGATTTAGTATAGTATTGAATAAATTGAGATGTATGTACAGTAGATATCAGTATCATCCTTGTCCTAGTTGAGCCGTAATCAGATACCAACGACCATCCTGTTATGTTGGTTAGCCATTTAGCATTCTGTAGCTATTGTTTCATGTAATTCCTGCTTATGGCTTATTGTAGCTTTTTTGTCTCCACATTCTGTGACAATGAGAGAACAGATGTGGAATATTTCCCAGTAAAATGCAAGTAAATAATATGAGAAGGTATTTATGGTCAGATGGATTTGAGTTGGTTTCAAAAAAAATTCAGTTGATGTATTTTGCTTTTAGTTGTTCAGTGGATAAGTTCAGTTGGATATGTTTTTTGTTCAGTTAGATGTTCTTTTAAGTTCAGTTGGACATTTTGTTCATTCAGTTAGATGTATTTTAAGTTCAGTTGATCTTTTTTTTTCTTTCAGTTGGACCTTTGGTTCATTCAGTTGGACCCCTTTTATGTTCAGTTGATCTTTTTTTTCAATTGGATGTCTTTTAAATTCAGTTAGTTATCTTATTGTTTCATTTATGTGTTTTATTATTTCAGTTGGTTTTGTTATTGTTTTCATTTACATGTTTTTTCATATTCAGCTAGTTGTCTTATTCTTTCAGTTAGTTTTTCATGTATAACTGAAAACAAAACTTAAGTAAATGAAATAAAATAAGTTTTAACTGAAAGCAACATAACTATATAAAAAAAAAGAATCAAAATACCAACAGGAACCTTCTGCTTCATCCAACCTCTGTATCATCTTCTTAGATGAAGTTGGAACTTGATTCAATACACAACCACCATTGATAATGGATGATAAAGACACCAAACTCCTCTCTCAAGTTGCGGCAAACCACTTATTCCTCACTCAATTCGAGGCATTCACAGCTACATTCCTCAGTCTCCGTCATCGCAACCCTAATCTCGCACTTTCTCTCCTCCAAACAATCATCATCAATGGAGGTAACTTCAATAACATCATTTACTGTACCAAAGGATTCAGAGTTTGAAGTCTTTTAGGTATTTTTGTTGTTTGAGGCAGAGAAAAGAGAGTAGTGTATAAGAGCGGGACCGTAGGAGATGAGTGAGAAGAGAACGGCGTCGGCAACGGCGTCGGCAACGGCTCCGTCTGACAGTAAGATTGGGTCAGACGGTCTGACCCAATATTTTCACAAATAATATTTTTTATTTTAGAATAATCAACTCCTTCCATATAGTTGATTTCTGTTCGTAAATTTCAGCAAAAACTTTGTATGGTTACATCTTACATGTTTCATTATATCGGTGGTGTGGAGCTCCGGACTCCATTAATCATTATCAGTTGCTCTAGTATCCGATTAGTTGGGAGGAAAACCTTTTTTCGGAAAAGTAGTTTTTCTATTTTCATTTTTCTTTGTTTATCAAGGATAGTAACTATTTCCTAATGGTAGAAAATTGGAGCGAAATTAATCTTCTTCCTAAATGGAGAAATCACATTTTTATGCCTTACTTTCTTCTTAACTTTCTTCCATCTAACCTCGCATTTCTTTTCGTTTTTTTTTGAGGGGAAGTTAGTGCATTTTATTAGATTAAAAGAGAGTCCTAAAAACATATGGAGAGATCTCCCTAGGAGCATGACCTTCCCGACAATTTTTCAACACCGAAAGGAACTAACTTAGCGAGATGACGAGCTTTACAATTACCATCATGCTATGAGACCAACTAAAAGATAAGAAACTAGTACTTATAAAAGCAATGTCTTCAAGTATGTTATCCATTTATGCGAACATTAAGCTTCCTCTTTTGATCTTGTTCATAAGAATGACATTATTCGATTCCAGAATCATATGTGAGTAGCCATGAGGACCGCTTGTTTAATACCAAATGTAGTTACTTTACATTCTTCCACCAAAGGAGACCAATGAGCTCGTTGACGACAAACAATAGTGAAAAGAACCTCCCCGTGTTTGTTGCTTGCTACGGCAAACCTAACCCACCTTTCTACAGAATGATCCGATCCGAAATTTTCGGATCAAGAGAAGTGTGATCTGAACCCAATCCGGAAATTTCGGATACCCAAATTATCCGTTTCAATTTTTCGGGGAAAAATGTTTTAAATTAATTTAAGTTGATGAATAAAATAACGGATATTTATTCGGATATTCGAAAAAATCCGATTTTTAAAACATATTTCGGATATCCGAAAAGGCAAAAAGGATGATCCGGATGTTTATCTTATGTTTTATGTTAAATCATCTATACTATAATTTAAAATGAAAGCCACTAAAATTGTTTCTCTCCCAAAATTCGTCCTAAACGAATTATTTTCCCTCCTAAAATCTTTTTTCTATGGTGTGCCAAACTTTAATACATGATTAGATTGAAAAAATAAATAATGGTAATTGACTAAGAGCACTCACACTCATGATATATTTGGTCATGAAAAGTGTTTGATGACAAGAAAAGAAAAATACATGCACCACACTCATGTATTTTTTTATGTCATCCAATGACCAAATTGGTCATCAAGCATAAATTAAATCATCTTATGATTTAAATCATGAAATTGGTCATCCAAGAGGGGCCGATTGTATTATAGCAAAGACAAATGAGAGTTTGACACACATCACTCTCTCTCCTTTATTTTTTTTATTTGTAATCAATCTTCCGAAAAATTGCAAAAGTAAAAAATAAAAATAAAAATACCAATGATCGTATTAATTCATGATCTATAAAATGACATCCATTTTCATGTACTTTGACACACTTTTAAAATTTCAATTTTGCTCTTTAAATCTAAAAAATGTGTATTTGGGTATAATTATACAAAAAAATTTTTTTATCATATATGTTGAGGTAATCATTTTTATATAATTTATTTCTAATAATTTTTTAGATTTATGGAGGTTAAGAGAGAGAAAGTTGGTATAGTAGGTTAAGAATTAGAGAGAGAGAGGGATGTACAACTTTTTTTGTGTCATGAGTAGGAAGTATTTTTAGCTTTTGTCATGAAACATGACATAATGAGAGAGAAAGTGGTAGAGAGAGAGGGATGAAAAATATTTTTGTATTATGAGTGATAATAATCTAATAGATGCTTACATTGCAAAACTTAATTATACTACATCCTTAAGAGCCAAATTTAAAAACAATTAATTAGATGTTAGTTTTCTTTCACCAATATTTAAAGATATCGCTCGGTATTATCTAGTTAATAATATACTACATCCATTCCAAGTGTATTGCAACATAGGGGGTTGGCACGTTTATTAAGAAGAGTAAAAAAGTGGGTTATCTTCCCCACTTGCATCAAATGATAATAAGTAATGAAGAGAGAGAAAGGTTGCACATGTGATCTTTTTGGTGATTAAAATAGAAAGGTTGCAATTAATATGAAATTGTCAAATAAGGTAAAGGTTGCAATACACTTGGAACGGAGGTAGTATTAATATACAAGTGGAGCAGGTAAACGATGTCAAAAATTAATGTGGCGGCTGAAACGATGGATTGCATAAGAAAACCAGTAAAAACAAAAAAAAAAACAATACACGCTGTTCATATATCTTATATTCGTAAGTAGACATGAAGTATGCATAGTAGCAAGTTAAAAGAGTAAGTAGTACATAATGGAACTGAACTAAACTGAACTCTTCAGTTTACATCGTTCTCTTTATTACTTGTGATGTGTATGTAACCCAGCTAATATCAATATGTGATTAGCAGGACAGGTTATTCCCAGGTGAGACACCAAACTTAGTACAGTATTCTCTATAGTACCCAATACGAGCATTAACAGCAGGGGTGTTACCACCATTACATTCTATGCTATTAATAGCTCTGATAGTTGCCCCGAACCCTTGGCCGATGACGGAGTGAACATTGTTCATCCAAAACCACAAGGCCGTCTTGAAGGCGATAACCGGATTGTTGGCAACTGTTTCTGGTGCATTCAAACCATCAAACCCAATGCTTCTACCTGCTGCTATGTAATTGTAGTTCCATGTGATCTGAAGAGGTCCCCTTCCGTAGTATTGCTTATTTGGGTTGCATGGCCATGTTGCACTTGATTGACAATACGTTGATTTCGCTATCTCCTCGATGTAGCAAAAATCTACAAAGAATGAAGCAACTCAGTAAGTTCAATTTTCTTCCCATAAACATAAAGGTTATAGTATAATGTTTCTGATAAGCAAATTAATCCAAGTGTTTCTGAATTGTTACTACTTGAAGTGGCATGATGGCATATTAGCGGTTTTCCAAATACAAGAGTAAGGAAACGCAATTTCATGACTATAAAGGATATTGATCTGTCGTCAATCGGGTTCTGGTAAGGTTTGGTTAGGAATTTAGGATTATGGATTAGCTTGTGTCAGGTTAGTTTGGGTTATAGGTTGAAAAGTGCTCAGCCGGCCTAAGCCAAAGTAGCAAGGTTTTAGTGCTTTATAAAAAGTTAAATTCCATAATCTTTAACTTTTTCATTTATTTTACGGATAAATTGTATCTTATCACTTTTACGGTTTTAGAAACTCCCACCTTAATGATTTTTTTCTAAAATTTCGACCTACCATTTACAATTTTATTGAAAACTCCCACCACTTAAGGATTTTTCTCAAATTCCATTAACAAAACCGTTAACTGGGTCCCGCATATACATTTTGTTAACAAAATCAAACTTGAAATAGTTGCAATTTTTTTCAAATACTTCTAATTCGTTCCAAATTTGTTCCAAATTTGTTGAAATTTTGCGCTTAAATTGATGAAATTGACTTTGATTTCAGCGTAAATTAATAATAAAATGCATATAGTGATTGAAAAATTCATTAAATGCCAAACAATATATGGGCCTGGGGCAAGCATGACTAGGCCACCAGGTTATTAAATGCATAACAAGTTCACACTTAATTAAATAATTAAGAACGGGTCAAGGGGTATTATTTATCCTTACTCCTTCTAGTAGCTTTTTGTCAATTCATTTGACCATAGGCCATAAAAAAAAGAAACAAATACTGGCAATAAAACTGACACTAACAATAAAATACTGTAATCAAAGAGAAGGCAAGAATATAGTTAAAAATGACTTACGTCCAGTTTCATGGGTGACATGAGCAAAAAAGGCAGCAACTTCACGCTTAATGCCATCAGAGGAACCAGTTCCAAACTGAGGATAAGAATTAAGAGCACTCAAGAAAGCTGACCTGCTATAAAACCTCTTACCAGCACAATTAGAACCTGCTTGGTTGATGATGCTATTAAAGAACGCATCTGTCACCAAACTTGGGACAGATACAGTACCACCACCACTTGATTTACATGGACCTTGTTGGCACCCTTCGCCGCAGTACGCATCTGTTGTGCCGCAGTAACCATACATGCTGCAGCATACACCAGAGGCACAGCCACAGTTTTGAGCTATAACTAGTACGCTTGACATACATGCAATTGCCATTAGTATGGCAAATATTGGTGTGAAGGAAGACATATTGGAGCGTAATGAGAAGGTAGGATAAGGAAAGGAATGTATGGGATGAGGAAATTAGACAAGAGAAGTATGGTTTATATAGAAATATAATAGAGTGATCATCTAAAAGATGATGTTTACTGGTGTAATGCAACTGTAGTAGTTGTGTGTTGTGATGCGTATGGAGATATTATTGATAAGTTCAAAGTGGTGATGTTTGACTTAGACAGCCATTTTGTGCAATAATTCGTGTAATTAGTTTGACTTGTTCAAAGCAAAGTATTGCAAGCTTTCATCAAAACCTCTTTGTTTTTCATTAGGAAAAATTGACAAAAACCACCTTAACTTTCCAAGATTTTTAAAGTTACCACCTTTTTTTTTTTTTTAAATTAACACCAAAACATTACAAATTCCTTTAAAGTTACCACCACGTAACGGAATTTTCCATTTTCTCCGTTAGTTCCCAATTTCATCCCAAAAACAAACCCTAGTTCTTCAATTGTGATCTAAATTACTCAAATTCGGACTAATTTAAGACTCAATTCACACATTAGCAACACGGACGACACTGAATCAGGTAATTTGAGTTGTTAATTTTATAAATTAGGGGTTTTCTAGGGATATTGAAAACTAGGGTTTACAAACTGAAAATTTGGAGGAATTTATTGTGTTAAACTGTAATTGGAAATTGATGCAAGTTTTGACAATCCATGAAGTTTCGAATTGTAGCTTTTACACAACTAACAAATCATTCCCCCAATTTTTGTTCCAGGAAACCCTAGATTGAAAAATTCCCGGAAAAACCATAAATTTGTCAAATTACCATTTCGAATAGCATAGATTTAGCTCGTATGTGTTGCTAATGTATTTTTTGGGGATTAATTTTGTCCACTTTCGACAAATTCGGGTGGAAATTGAAGAACTAGGGTTTTTTTGGGATGAAATTGGGAATTCGTGGTTGCTAACGGAGATAATTGGAAAATTCCGTTAAGTGGTGGTAACTTTAAAGGAAGAGAAGGTATTGGGTCAGACGCGTCTGACCATAACATTTGGTCGGACGACTTTCAGTTGGTTGCATTTTTTTTTCAGTTGATTGCATTTTTGTTTCAGTTGATTTCATTTTTTGTTCAGTTGATTTCAAATTTTGCTCAGTTAGTTTCAAGTTTTTTTCAGTTGATCTCTTTTATTTCAGTTGAATGTCTTTTAAGTTCAGTTACTTATCTTATTGTTTCATTTACGTGTTTTAGTCTAAATGAAAACAAGTTAGAAGCAAATGAAAAAAAGGGAGTAAATGAAAGCAAGTTAGAAGCAAATAAAAAAAAGGGGAGTAAATGAAAGCAAGTTAGAAGCAAATGAAAAAAAAGGGGAGTAAATGAAAGCAAGTTAGAAGCAAATGAAAAAAAGGGGAGTAAATGAAAGCAAGTTCCTTTTAACTGAAGATATGTAGTTATTTCAGTTACTTATATTTTTTTTCAGTTGTTTTATTTTTCTTTCATTTAACAACTAACTAAAAGTAAAAAAATAAAAAACACTAACCTCTGCTTTCTTCTTTGATTCTGTCTCTCTTGCTTAGCCATGGCTTCCACTTCACTGCTGCAACCAACAACCTCTTCCTTCGCCGGCGTTCGACTTCCTTGCCGGAGCTCCGTCATTCCTCGCGTCGGAAGTTCGTCGTTAAATGTAAGAGCGTCTGCTGGTACGGCAGTTTTCGTCGACAAATTGGAGGCGGAGACAGTTCGTCGCCTGAAAACTAGTTATCTCAAGGTTCTCAGGTTGCCTGGTTGGGGAGGGCGGTTTTCGTGGAGGGGAGGGGGTGTCAGTTTGACATTTCATGGTGGGTGAAGCGAGTGAAGGAGGAAGGAGGAAGGAGCGCGCGCGTTTGACGGTAATATTGGGTCAGACCGTCTGACCCAATAGTTTCACTTAAAGGAATTGGTAACTTTTTGGTGGTAATTTAAAAAAAAAATTTAAAGGTAGTAACTTTAAAATTTTTGGAAAGTTAAGGTGGTTTTTGTCAATTTAGCCTTTTCATTATTAATGAGCTTTCATCAGCAAGTTTAAAGGTGTTAGAATCCAAATTTTCGTCTGCTTTTCTAGTTTTATACCATCAATATTACATAGGAGTATATCTTACTTGTAATCCCTACCCATTATTATTATTGGGTTATTCTAGCTTCTTTGGGAGAATTGTGTCGAGTCCATACATTCGTAAAATGTTGTAGAAGTGATAAACAATATGCAAAAACATTTTTTTTAAGTATATAGTGATCTTAATTTGGTTAGAAGATGAAATTTTGTGTTTATATGTTTATTCATATTCTTTTGAATCCATCATCTAGGTTACTACTTACTAAGTAACCTATTAAGTATGTATTATACTTCCTCCGTTCCTTAATAAGTGACACACTTCATGTTTTCACGCTTGCCAATGCATTATTTTAAACATTAATATCTATATATATCAATGAGTAAAAATTATAAAAAGTTGATATTAAATTTATGCACGTTGAGACGAATCTAACAAGATCCCACATAACTATGTTTTTCTTAAAAGATAAATCACCAAATCTAATTAAAGTCTAAACTGCGAATAGTAAACACTATACAAGTGTGTCACTTATTAAGGAACGAAGGAAGTAACTTTCAATAAAAGATGCCCCCTCCGTCCCTTATTAGATTTCTCATTTGCTTTTTGCAAAGTTTCTAATGCACATCTTTGATCGCTTATATCTCCTACTGTGTATTAAGAAAAATTATAAAATATTAATATTTTGAATAATGTACATATTAAGATAAATCTAATAAGATAACCTGTGAGTATTATTTATATTATATATTATATATTAGTGATAATTTATGGTCAAAATTTACAAAGTTTTGACTTCAAAAACAGCAAATGGAAAATCTATTGGAGGAGAGAGAGGGAGTATGGATAAATAAATTGATTTTTGCTCTAAGCAAAAGTTTGCATTGTTAATGGGAGCAAGCTTTTGCTTACGGATCATTATGCTGCTTCACGGTTCACTGAACTTATTTATGTAACTTTTTGGACTTGTTAGAAAACTATGTTTCATGCGCCAAATATAATGTGGAAAGTGGCATTTGGGAGAAACTTTACCATGTAATCCCTCTGTTTCTTATTAAATGATCATATCGTTTTTCAATTTTACACTATTTAGATATCTTCTTTTACCATGTCTCTCTTTATTAATTACCGTTTGTATTTAATTGTTACGGTTTGCTTTGAGGGATAACCAAGAAAATTTATGAAATCTCTGCAGTGATTATTTGAGGAATAGATAAAGTTGGTTGGGGAATAGATAATGTTATAAAAGCAAAAAGGGTAGCGTGATTGAGTATTTAATGGAAAAAGAAAAGGACAAGTGGGTCCCAAAAGTGTGGGAAATTGGAATATAAAGATGTGAAAGTTTAACAAAAATAGTAAAAGTGAAAGTGTAACAATGAAAAAGAAACGTTCAAAAAAGGAAAGTGTAACAATTAAAAACAAACGGAGGTAGTAAGATATAAAGACAAATTTTAATTTTTTATTGGTATTGTGTTAATTTCAATTTGTATTTTCAAAATATTATTTTTTCATAGTTTTTAATAATGTATAATAGGAATTAATAATGGTGAAAATAGAGTATTGACAAGCTTGCTCAGTCAATATGATGTATTTATTAAAAAACAAAGAAAGTATTAAGTAATTTGTTTAAATGAATTTTTTTGTGCGACTATTTATCGTCTATTATTCCATTAACCAAACAAATAACTATATAACACTAGACACCATATCAAGTATCTTCAGATAAACAATTGATGTGATTAACACTTTCATCCAATTGGTCTGGATCGAAATCGACCGTAAAGCTAAATCCATTTTCTAACTCGCTCGTATCTTAATCACATTTTTAAACGTTTAAGATTGATTGTCTAAATCGCATTTAGCCTCCCCGCCTCCCCGCAGTCTCGTACAGATAAACTTTGAAACTATTGTCATAAAAACAAATAAGTAAGATTAAATACTTATTTGTTCTTGTTAATTAAATATATAGTCCCTCCATCCCAAAATATAAGTCCTATATCTAAATTAATTTATTAATTATGCCTAAAATACCCTCTATAGAATATCGAAAAAAGGCGCATCCCATACAAATGAATCTACTAAATCAATTAACTACAACAAAATTCCACTCACTTTAATGCCCGCGTAAAAACGAAATCTGGACTTATATTTAGGGACGGAGGAAGTATGTTCTAATACGTATTTAGAAATTTCCAAATTCTTACAATTTTTATTATTAAAAGTTAAATATATTTATGGACATAATTGTTACTGTGTCAATATACTATGCAAAAGAATAGTTTAATAAGGATTAAGAAGGGATACTAAAACCCTAGCCGACTCTTTTTCTCTCTTTTCCCTTCTTTCTTCAAAATCCTAAAAAGCTTTTGTGTATCTAGGGGCTACCGTCAACCTTTTGGTTGATGGTAAGCCCCGATTTTCCTTGCTTTCTACTAGTCTTCTAATTTCATGGTGAAAAAATCCACTTTCTCCCAATTTGAGAGTTCTTCTACCCAATTTTTGGGTTTTATATATCTACCCATATATTGGGTTTTATCTCTCTCTTTGTGAGAGTTTTGGTAACGTTCTTTAGTTTTGCAGAAATTGATTTGTTGATGAAGATATGTGCGGTGTCGCGCAGAGGTTAGTTCTACATCTACAAACAATTGTACCAGATTCAGTTCAATTTCAAGACTACAACAAATCAGAAGACCCCCTCGTGAAAGGCTATGTATGAAACAACGATGTAATAGAGTGTATTCATCAGTGTCAGATCTCATGTACAACGATCGTGGTTTTGTCAAATTAGAATTTTATTTTATCCAAATTGTTTTGAGTTTGTTAGTTTTAATTTCTATTGTACATGTCGTATGACTCTTTTGCAAATGAATTAATTTTAATAAAAATTGTTAGAAAATAACAAGGTTTTAGCACTTTTTCAAAATAAATAACAAGGAGTTGCGAAATGTAAAATAAATACCAACAAGTTATACTTTTCTTAGAAATCAATACCAACTCCAAATAGCCGTCTATTTTTCCGTCTTACAAATCCATACCAACTAACAGTAATTCATTCGACTCATCTCTGAACAACAGAAAATCTAAGGTGAGTTAAATTTGGGTGAGAAAGTGACGAAAAATAGATGGACATTTGTTAGTTGGTATGGATTTTCTAAGAAAACATAACTCGTTGGTATTTATTTTGCACTAGCTTATAACCCGGGCAATGCCCGGGAGATGTCTTATTATTTTTATACAATATTTTCAACTGACTCGAATTACTTAAAAGAGATCAAACTTAATCAAAGTTAATGTGTATCGTAATTTAAACTCGAGCATGCTATAATACATTTATTTTACCTAAACTTGATTGAATTTAAATTAGTTTGGATGATTTTTGGTATTTTATTAATTCGAGCTGACTTTAATATAATATTGTCTTAAAATCTTTCATTTTATCTAAATTAAATTAGATGGTGTTTAATACATTTATTTTACCTAAACTTGATTGAATTTAAATTAGTTTGGATGATTTTTGGTATTTTATTAATTCGAGCTGACTTTAATAGATTTCTGTCTTAAAATCTTTCATTTTATCTAAATTAAATTAGATAGTTTTTGTACATGTCCAACTCGAGTGGGACTTTAGTGTTAAGTAATATCATTTTCTTAGTTAATTCTATTAGTTTAAAAAGTGATAGAACACAATTGGCTTGGATGTTACTCAATATTGGTCTGTTTTCTTCGACATAAAATAGTTGAACTGAACTGAACTGAACTGAACTAAACTAAACCAAACTAAATTGAAATGAATAGTGATATGTGAGAGTAAAAGTATTGTCCAGAGTTGAACTGAACTAAACTGAATTTAACTGCACTGAATTGAACCGAACTGAGCTGAACTAAACTGAATTGAACTGAAAATAAGTTGGGGAGAACAGTCCCTTAAACCTCATTGGATCTAAATTAAATTAATTAGCGAGTTCAATTCAAATCACTTCACTTCAATTCAAATCACTCCAGTTCAACTCATTTATGCCAAATATAATATGCCTTGAATAGGTAAAATATAAGATTATTTACAATTTAAGAAAAACGCATCATAAGTGGATTTTAATTCGAAGTATTTTTGAGATGAATCTAACGGTGCAAATATTATAATTTTATGAAATTTGATATGAAAGTTATGCTTAATTTTATAATTTCATATTGATAGTATTGTTAGATAAGAAATGTAATCTTTTATTTAAAATATAATTGTTCTTTTTGATTATTATATGAAAAATTATATTATTAATTTTAATACATAATATGATGTGGAACGATATGGTGGCTTCTTTCGGTACGATTTTATTATCTACTACTATATATATAGATTTCGCAACTCCTTGATATTTATTTTTAGAAAATGTTCAAACCTTGGTATTTTTTCATAAATTTTTCTTATTTTTACCTTTAAAAAAAGATTAAGTAGGGATGGAGTATCGACTTTCTAGCATATCTGGTTTTTGGAGAACTCGTTTTATCAAACGGGCAAACATCACATTCACAGCCAACACGAAACGTTAGCAGCCAAATGAGACAAAGCAATCAAAACCCATAAATGTTCCAACCTACAATGTAACCTACACACGAAAGCGATAACTTGCAGCCATTAGCACTTTTCCAAAATTCAAAAGCCAGCAGTAAATCAATAAACGAGAACATTATCAACATCCTAAATCCGAGATCATTACAAAGACTTTTTTCTTATCTGAACCTTCGAAAACTTCTTCGCAATCCACGGAGCACAATCTTTTTTTTGGGAAAAATGCGTAGAATACTCCTATTATTGGCCGATAAATGTGGGAGCCGAAATAACGGGAGGTTTAGCTGCTATACTTCTGTCTGAGTGAGGATCCTATCTAGTGATTTACCCAAACTATACGAAAGGTTGGAGGTGATTTGAGATTCCATCCTAAGTTTATCCTCTTTCTATAGTGTAAAGAAAAGTAATAGACATCTATTGCAATGGCGAGGATTCTGACTCCTATTGTCGAGGCTAGCCTTTTTGGAAATGCTAGCAATAAATTCGAGTCCTGGGCTTTTGGTATGTGGGAATGTGAGTTTGGAGATTAGAGAAATGGGATTGAGAATTGATTGGTGAGATAAGGATAAAGTAATCTCTATCCCTTGTTTTGTATGAGATGGGGATAAGGTAAGGTGGGATTAAATGATACTTTTACGTACATACCTTTACTAACTTTCCACCACTTTCTTTTCATTAAGGATAAAGAAGTCATTTCCTTCTAAAATTTAAACCCTCCTAATACCTGCCTGAAGGAATATGTCCTTAGACAATTTTCGCAATTACTGAATATAAATAGGATTGTATTTATTGAGATAATATAGTTAATTATTTTAGTAACCGTATTTGCTTGCTAGAGAATAAATTACGGTTAGTAGACAAATTGGTTTGGGCTACAACTAATATAATTAATCCTATAAGGTCACACTAAGTAACACCGATTAATAAATAAATTATAAGCCCATAAAGGCTTATGAGGGGCCGGCCACTATTAGGGTGATTAGGGTTTCTCTTAACCTAATCTCGGTCTATTATATATAGATATAATAAGAAGAGAGATAGGGAATTCAGTTAGTCAGTAACACAAAAGAGAGAAAAAGAAAACCCTTCTCCCTCTTTAGTCTAGGCGCCTAACCCATCAAAAGCAAGAGAGTGAATAGTTCATACTCTTCCGTTCTAGCAGACGTGGGTATTAATTGGTGTTCGTGGACTGAATAGAGGAGCTACAAGTGTAGTTCTTTATCTCTGAAGTAATCAAATTCGTGAATAATACTTTGCAGTATTCAAACCCTACATACCTGTTCAAGTAGTGAATAAAAGGTTTGTGTATTCTCTACTTTATGTATCGATTCATATATTGTTATGCATGCGATTCTGTCATAGATGTTAGGAAATTGTTTCCTGAAATTCCGCTATTCGCATCTATGAATTCCTACAGTGGTATCAGTTTTAGCCTCTTGCATAATTTTATATGATCAAGTTCATATTTTTAATTCAATTCAGGGAGGATTTTTAATATGTGTTAATTTGCAAGATTAATATATTGATATTAATAAATTGAAAAGCATAAAATTATGAATTTTATGTAAAAATTGCCCAAAAAAAAATAAATAAATAAATTGTTTTTGAATCAGTGTTTTCGGAAAAATAAATCAAAAAAATAAAAAAAAAAAAAAACGTTTGCCTTTATTCGACCTAGTTTGGTCGAAATTTTGCTTCCAAATTTCAACAATTCAATGTGTTTATTTTGTAAAATTGAATTAGGGCTTTGCTTTGTTTTGATTTGAATTGCAAATTGATATTTTTAATTTTGATTTTCGTTTCGAAACAAGGAATTTTGATTCGAAACAAATTAAAAACCCTAATATTGCCCTAAATCGATTAAATTGGGTGTTAAATAGCGATTTAACACTCTAATCTGTTTTGAATGTTGGAATTAATGGATTTGGATTATAAAGCATGAGTTTTTAAGCACAATTCTTTCTGAAAATTGTTCGATTTGATCGTAAATAGCCCAGAATTTTCGAAATTAGTTCGAAATTTCTGGGCACACTACCAGTTTTTCCGGCCACGCTGGTGGCGCAACCAGTTGCGCTAGCTAATCGCGCGTCTCAGTTGAGGCCAGACCGACCGCTGGTGGCTGAAAATCCGGCGAGCGGTTGCTTGGTTGCCTCGCTGGCTGGGTTGCGGGTTTTGTATGACCGCGTCGTTTGTGGCTGCTTCCGCGGGCCAGCAGCGAGCCAGCAGCGGGCTGGCTGGGCTGCGGGCCGGGGGCCGGGCCTCGCTCAGTCCACAATTATTATTATTTTTTTTTCTCTTTGGTTAATGGTGATTAATAATTCTGATTTATGCTTTTGTTTTCTTTGGGCACATTTTATTAATTTTCAATTATGCAAATTAAATTTAATAAAGATTAATATCATATTAAAGTTGTAATTGAATTAAAAGAATGCAAGTTTCCTTATTAGTTATATTCTTAAATGTGTTAAGATAACTAATTTTAGGAAAATTTATTAATTTGATTAATATTTCCTAAATAATTTCTAAACTTAAGGCTCTTAAGTTTATAAGTTATAATGGAAAGTTTTATTTGCTCATTAATTCTTAATGGAGTAAATAAATAGTTATGTTTTATAAATTATGATTTATAATATGATGATATTATATTTCTT
This sequence comes from Patellifolia procumbens, assembly GCA_947645195.1. Taxonomy (NCBI): domain Eukaryota; kingdom Viridiplantae; phylum Streptophyta; class Magnoliopsida; order Caryophyllales; family Amaranthaceae; genus Patellifolia; species Patellifolia procumbens. The sequence continues at coordinate 1,645,708 of CANSGD010001405.1, forward strand.
TCATGGATGAATATAATATTCTGATATTATACTGCGTCGATATCTTTTATAATATGTTGATATTATAATTTTGCTTAGATGTATATTATAATATGTTTGATATTATATTTGCACCATCGTGACTGGTATGGCCCAAACTAGGATAGAAAATACGATATGTGCATCGTTATGTATTTTTGTAATTAAAATACGATCTGCGTATCGTTTGTATTTTTGTAATTTAAATTCTTTGCTTAGAATAATTTAAATGAAGATCAAGATCGAAGTTTCATGAAGAATCCAAGATGGAGATCCGAGAAAGTCTCAAGGGAGGATTTATGAAGATTAGAATTTCGAGGATAGGGGCCATACTAGGTTCACATTTATTTTGCATTTATTTTATTATAAATGCATGCTTACTAAAGTTTAATACATATGGTTGTTATGCTATGTGTTCACTTATAATTGACCATGTTAATAAACTTTAGTCCCCAAAATTATAATATTGAGTTTACATGCTTTTCCAAACAACACCTATAAAGCCTTAGATCATGAGTAATAGGTTCTGCCAAAGCAGGATGTTACTCATAATTCCAAGGATAGTAGGGTAGGTTTTTTGGAAACTTACAAGTTAATGTTTTGGTTTGACTCAACAAAATCATCAAAAGACAAAGTTTTGGGTTTTGAAGCAATGAGATAGAGTTAATAAAGAGTTATTAACCTGTCTACCAGGAATTATAATTAGTCATAATTAGTAAAATGCTTACTTACCTTAACTACTATATTTTAAAGGCAGGGCCAAAGTCCGTTTAATTATAGTGGGAGAGGATCTTGGTTATTTCTTTATTCAATGGGGATTTTAATTTTGAATAAAGGTTTTGTAGTTAATTAAAATTTGTTTGATTGCTGTTTTTTGATAAATATTCATTGAACCTTGCTTTATATTTTGTTGTAGTTATCATGTCTAATTCCAACAACAACAATGCCTCTGCTTTTAATCTGCGTTATGTACTCGATAAAGATAAACTAAATGCTACCAACTTTCTAGCTTGGGAAATGGCTGTGAGAATTGTTCTCAGAGCCGAAGGGAAAGAAAGTGTTCTTGACAATCCACTCCCTGGACCCTTGCCAGCAAATGCAACTGTAGCTGAAAGGAGAGCTAAACAAACCTTAGAGGCTAATTCTGTGCAAGTAACATGTTTGATGCTTGCTTGCATGGAACATGATTTTCAAAAGCGTTTTAAAGATCTAGATGCCTACACCATAATCCAGCAGCTTAAGACAATGTTTCAGAAAAATGCTAGGATGGAAAGGTTTGAGGCACACTATAAGCTACTAGATTGCAAGTTGGGAAAAGGAAAACCTGTTGGTCAGCATGTGTTCGATATGATCGGACATTTTCAGATCATGGAAAAATTGGGCTTTCCTTACCCAAATGAACTGGCTACTGATATTGTGATCAGGTCCTTGCCTGAAACATTTCAAAACTTTCGTTTGAATTTCTACATGCAAGGAGGGGAGCCTACCTTGGAAGAGTTACATGGTATGCTTGTTCAGGCTGAGAGGAGCTTACCTCCTGAACCCGAGCATAAAGATGTTCTGATGGTTAGGAAGGGTAAACAGTTCAAGAAGAAAGGGACTCCTAAAAGGAAGAACAAGGGCAAATCTGTTGCAAATGTGACTCCTAAACCAAAGGCTACTCCTAAGGCTAAAGTAGCAGCACTACATGAGTGCTACCACTGCCACAAGATTGGCCACTGGAAGAGGAACTGTCCCGTTTATCTGGAGGAGAAGAAGAATGGTGCTTCGACTTCAGGTATATATGTTATAGAAGTTAATTTAGCTACAACTACTTCTTGGGTATTTGATACTGGTTGTGGTTCTCACATTATTAGTAATGTGCAGGGACTAAGAAGAAGTAGGAGTTTGGGCAAAGGTGAAGTAGATCTCCGAGTGGGCAATGGAGCACGAGTTGCTGCTTTGGCTGTTGGAGATTATAGTTTACATTTGCCGTCTGGTTTAATATTAGAACTCAATAACTGTTATTACGTTCCTGTTATTACCAAAAACATAGTTTCGGTTCCAGTTTTGGATTCTGAAGGTTTTTCATTTAATATTAAGAATAATTGTTGTTCTGCGTATTTGAATGACGTTTTCTATGTTTCTGCTAAATTATCACATGGTTTGTATGTTCTAGACTTACAAAATCATATCTATCACATAGACAGCAAGAAACGAAAAACAAATGATTCAAACCCTACTTACCTATGGCATTGTCGATTAGGCCACATAAGCTCAAAACGCATAGAGAAGCTACATAAAGATGGACTTCTCAAATCATTTGACTTTGAATCTTTTGATATATGCGAGTTTTGCTTAATGGGAAAAATGACTAAGTCACCTTTTACGGGCTCAAGTGAAAGGGCCAATGACCTTTTAGCTCTCATACATACTGATGTATGTGGACCTATGAGTACTACGGCTAGGGGAGGGTACAATTACTTCATCACTTTTACTGACGATGTAAGTAGATATGGATATGTCTACTTAATGAAGCAAAAGTCGGAATCGTTTGAAAAGTTCAAACAGTTCCAAAATGAAGTGCAAAACCAGCTTGGTAAGAAAATCAAGGCATTGCGATCTGATCGTGGTGGTGAGTATTTGAGCCAAGAATTTGGTAATCATTTGAAAGATTGTGGAATACTTTCACAGCTGACTCCACCAGGAACACCACAATGGAATGACGTTTCTGAAAGGAGGAATCGGACCCTATTAGATATGGTACGATCCATGATGAGTTTTGCTGATCTTCCCATTTCTTTCTGGGGTTTTGCTCTAGAAACAGCTGCATTTACACTCAACAGGGCTCCTTCCAAAGCTGTAGATAAGACTCCATATGCGATATGGACAGGAAATGTTCCTAAGCTGTCTTTTCTGAGAGTTTGGGGATGTGAAGTTTATGTGAAACGTTTGATTTCTGATAAACTTTCACCCAAATCTGACAAGTGTCTTTTTGTGGGTTATCCCAAAGAGACCAAGGGGTATTACTTCTACAACCGTAGCGAAAACAAAGTGTTTGTTGCTCGCGATGGTGTCTTCCTTGAAAAAGAATTTGTTTCCAAGAAGACAAGTGGGAGAAATATATATCTCGAAGAAGTTCGAGATGAGCAACAAATGGATGGGGTTAACACCCCATTAGAGGCGGCCCGGCATGAAAATGCTCAGGAGGTGGTGAATCCTATCCATGAACCTCCTACCGTCCCACTTGGATCTAATCCATGCGAAGTTTCTGAGTCTAACGACCGAGATCCTTCTCCTGTTGTTCCCCAACGTAGATCTAGTAGGACCATCATTCCGTCAAGGAAATTTATTGATTTTCTCTTGACTGAAAATTCTGAATTAACGGTTTTAGAAAGTGATGAACCTACTAGCTACAAAGATGCTTTGGAGAGTCAGGAATCCGACAAATGGCTTGAAGCCATGAAATCCGAAATGGAGTCTATGTCTGAAAATCAAGTATGGGACTTGGTTAATTTGCCTGATGGAGTAAAACCCATTGGATGCAAATGGATTTTCAAGTTGAAAACAGACAAAGACGGAAACATTAGTGTTTTCAAAGCTAGGTTACTGGCAAAAGGTTTCAGACAAGTTCATGGTATAGACTATGACGAAACCTTCTCCCCAGTAGCCATGCTAAAATCCATTAGGATAATCCTTGCGATTGCTGCATTTCATGACTATGAAATATGGCAAATGGATGTCAAAACCGCCTTCTTGAATGGTTTCTTGAAAGAGGATGTGTATATGACGCAACCTCAAGGTTTTGAAGATCCAGAAAATCCAGGGATGGTATGCAAGCTTAAGAAGTCCATTTATGGACTAAAGCAAGCATCCAGGAGTTGGAACCTCAGATTTGACGAGGCAGTCAAAAAGTTTGGTTTCCTCAGAAATGAAGAGGAATCTTGTGTATACAAGAAATTGAGTGGGAGTAGTATAACCTTTCTAGTATTGTATGTGGATGACATACTTCTTATAGGAAATGACAAAGTCATGCTTGAGTCAGTCAAAGGATGGCTTAAGAATTGTTTCTCTATGAAAGACTTAGGAGAGGCAGAGTACATTTTGGGAATCAAGATTTATAGAGATAGATCTAAAAGGCTTATTGGACTTAGTCAAGAAACTTATATTGATAAGGTTCTTGCTAGGTTCAAGATGGAAAACTCTAAGAGAGGTTTCATTCCCATGCAACACGGCACATCACTTGGCAAGACTCAGTGTCCATCAACGCCTGATGAGGTCAAGAGAATGAGTAATGTTCCCTATGCTTCAGCGATAGGTTCCATTATGTATTCTATGATTTGCACTCGACCAGATGTTGCATATGCTTTGAGTATATGTAGCAGATACCAGGCTAACCCAGGTGACGCACACTGGATGGCTGCAAAGAATATCCTCAAGTACTTACGAAGAACTAAGGATCACTTCTTGGTATATGGTGGAGAAAGAGAGTTGGTTGTTACTGGATACACCGATGCGAGCTTCTAGAGTGACAAAGATGATTTCCGATCCCAGTCTGGTTTCATTTTTTGTCTCAATGGAGGAGCTGTGAGCTGGAAGAGTTCCAAACAGAGTACCATCGCAGATTCTACAACAGAGGCAGAGTACATTGCAGCAGCCGATGCGGCAAAGGAAGGTGTTTGGATCAAGAAGTTCATTTCAGAACTTAGTGTGGTCCCTAGCATTGAGAATGGTATTGAGTTGTTTTGCGACAACAATGGTGCCATTGCTCAATCGAAGGAACCTAGATCACATCAGAGATCGAAACACGTGCTCAGAAAATTCCATCTTATTCGAGAGATCGTTGGAAGAGAGGATGTAAAAGTAAGCAAGGTTCACACTGATGAGAATGTGGCAGACCCACTTACTAAACCGCTTGCTCAACCTAAGCATGAGAGTCATACTAGGTCTATGGGGCTGAAACATATGGGAGAATGGCTTTAGGTTGTTTACTTCTTGTTTGCAATTGTAAAGACTTTCATTATGTTCTGAATATTTATCAATAAAATAAAATGTTTATTTCTTATTTAATGGTTTGGTTTAGCGTTGAATAAAATGTCCAAATAATTTGTGAATTCAAATAGGATTTATCAAAAAAGTTTTGATAATGGAACCCTATAAAGTGAACTGAATCACAACATTATTTAAAAGTCCCTAGTCCAAATCACTAAATTGGACATAAGTGATTTATGTAAAGGCTAGTGTATAATTAATTGATAGCGCAGTTCCATGGGCTATGGAAACATAGAGATGTTTAATTGATTATATGGATGTATATTCGATACATTGTGACTTGACCTAATTAGATTCTAAAAGTAGAATCAAAATATAATATATTTGGTGGATTCCTTAGACATGAGTATGTCATGATTACCAAAATATAATTGGTTTAACCTTGACATTGTTAAACGCCGTGCCGTAAAAGGAGGTTATAAAGGCAATGTTCAGGTTAGCTAAAAGTTGAGTGGGAGTTATGGTCATACAAGAGTGGATAAGTCCTCCTATCAGATACGAATGGTGTCTGGGCCTCTTGATGAGCAAGAACTGAAAATTGCATGGCCATGCGGAATGTGATTAAAGTGTTAATCCTTTATGAGAACAGTTCGAACTCAGCAATCAAGAAACAAAATTTGAGAATGACATTGTGTTATCAAATTTGGCATTAAGAGACTTAAGGAGTTTGACATTGCGTACTTGTCTTACGGACAAGTGGGAGATCGAAGGAATATGTCCTTAGACAATTTTCGCAATTACTGAATATAAATAGGATTGTATTTATTGAGATAATATAGTTAATTATTTTAGTAACCGTATTTGCTTGCTAGAGAATAAATTACGGTTAGTAGACAAATTGGTTTGGGCTACAACTAATATAATTAATCCTATAAGGTCACACTAAGTAACACCGATTAATAAATAAATTATAAGCCCATAAAGGCTTATGAGGGGCCGGCCACTATTAGGGTGATTAGGGTTTCTCTTAACCTAATCTCGGTCTATTATATATAGATATAATAAGAAGAGAGATAGGGAATTCAGTTAGTCAGTAACACAAAAGAGAGAAAAAGAAAACCCTTCTCCCTCTTTAGTCTAGGCGCCTAACCCATCAAAAGCAAGAGAGTGAATAGTTCATACTCTTCCGTTCTAGCAGACGTGGGTATTAATTGGTGTTCGTGGACTGAATAGAGGAGCTACAAGTGTAGTTCTTTATCTCTGAAGTAATCAAATTCGTGAATAATACTTTGCAGTATTCAAACCCTACATACCTGTTCAAGTAGTGAATAAAAGGTTTGTGTATTCTCTACTTTATGTATCGATTCATATATTGTTATGCATGCGATTCTGTCATAGATGTTAGGAAATTGTTTCCTGAAATTCCGCTATTCGCATCTATGAATTCCTACACTGCCCCCCTTAGGTATTATTTTGATTGAATAAGAGGGGGTTTACTCCCATTTTCAATCTCATGAGAATATAGCTATCACTCTAAACAAACATGAAAATACTACCCATGGGGAAATAAATTCTTAATCCCACCCCTTAATCCCCTAAACAAACGTACTTGAAATGAGATATTACTTGTTGGTAACCTGCAAATGAAGATATACTACCGTAATCGACAAATTCAAAACTAATTTAATATGTTTAAAACAAAATTCTTAACTAATAAGAACCTCAATTCAACTAGTATAATTTAAATAAAAAATGAAAAAGAACTAAATCTCCCCCTTCCCCCCTCGAAACCTTCACCCCCTTCCACTTCAGCAAAGGGAGTGGCTGACTAATGTCATTCCTACAACAAAGTTCTAATATATTCATAGAAATATTACACATTAGGGTAGCTGCTAGAGTTTTAGGTCTTTCTCGAAACTGAGGAAGTTATTGTCCGTGATTGAGCCGGAACCCCCTTGCTATGAGATCCACCTCCTTGAATGTCTCCCTTGTCACCTTTTGAATCATTTGTTGCTCTTTGAGGAAATTCCTGCAAGTTTAAATAAGGTTAGAGAATCTATCCTTGATTCTAGTTATTTGATTGATAATTACTTCCACTGTAATACGGGAATCTGTGTGGGTAGCTTAGTCATCCAACCATTCTTTCCTACCCATATTAATGCTACTTCTATGTTCGGGATTTCAACCATGGTAGGATCATGATAGTTGATCCTCCATGCATAACCTTTAACCTAGGAACATGTCCTATCAAAACAGAAGCCCACAAATCCTGCTTTTATGCATGTTTGAGGTTGAGAAGGATGCATCCACTAGGAAGGTGTGGTTATGTTATGGATCTAAGTGGGTTCAGATTGTGAAGTGGGGTTATAGGTATGAAGGGACAGAGAAATGAAACTCACTAATGAGGTTTTTTCTTCAGGAATGCGAAGAGTTCCTTCTAATCTGAATCCTCTAGCAGATGAATGTAAAGAAATTTTGCCAAGGGATGCCCACTTGGTTGATGTGTTTACAAGTAAGCTTGGCTATAAGCCAATCCAGGAGGGAGGACAACTGGAAATTCAGAGGATGTGGGCAAGGCATAGATCCCGAAACCTCTTGGGCTATTTAATAGTCTCTTAAGATGTGCAATATGGACTCCTCACTGGTATGAAAGAGAGGGTTGGATCAAAGATGATTTTCCCATCGAATAACTTTGGTTGGAATAGTATTCCGAACAATAGACCACAGGAAGCGTATTGATTTTGGAGGGCATTTGATGAGATTCCTTATTAATCACCAAGTATTTGGGCTCCCATCTGCATGCGTAACAAGAGAGTGGCATTGGGAGGGTCAATCTTTATCCTTTGTGATACTAGAATCAAAGAAAGTACCCTTAGTAGCGCAACATACAAGCTCATCATCAAGGTTGTGGTGGAGAGGTTAGTGTACAATCTAAAACTTAACTTCAGAGGGGAGGGTAAGAAATATAGGAGAGAGGTCCCAATTGTCCCCTCTGTGGAGCTCAACTAGGGTGATGGCTTCATCTTCTTGAGTGAAGGGGCCCTGACATATGCCAAAAGAGGGCAGTAGTCCGTGGCCAACACTCTACCCCGAATGTTTATGGAAGAGGGGCCAATACTTCCCATAGTCTTGCCACACATGAGACCGCTTAAGGGTAAGTTATAACAGAGTTTGGCTAGCTTGGCTAATCCCGTTACAGATTTTCTGGTTTATGATCCCCTACCACGAATAGTCTTTTCTTTCTCTCTTTTTCACCTCAGAAAGTATTCTTAATAGTGGATTCAGGTTCTTGAGTGAAGAAGAAGGGATTTTTGAAACTACATAGTATTAGCTGGGATGGAATTAAGGGTGGAGTTAATGAGAACTAACACACTTGCCTGCCCTCGTGATTGTTTTTTCCTTCTAAGTATCTAGCTTACCATTGAATTTAAGGAAGATAAGATTTAGCTAGAATTTGGTTGGCCTTTTATCAATCAGGAAAAGCCTAATGATGTATCACATTTATATATAGTTTTTAGATGCATTTAGATTTCATTTAGAACTCTTTTTAGAGCATTTAGTTTCATAATGACATGAATTATTTAAGTTGCGCTCTACTAATCTCTGTTTGTGTGTTTTGATGATTTTCAGGTTATTTTGATACAAATTGATCATGCTTATAAATGATCTAGCCTATTGATCATTGAAGATGAATATAGCTTGCACAAGCATTACAATGCATCCTTTTGGGACAATTTTGAGTTGGAATGAAGCAAAGAGTTAGTAAAAGAAGTGCTAAAATGACACATGTTCACTATTTTGATCATAACTATTGATAGAAAATTGATAATCAAGAAATTCTAATTGGGTTAAAATCTAGACTTCAAGAGAGATTTCCAACGACAGGCTACACGCCCCAAACGGACATTTGTTTTGAGAGATACGACCTTCGCAAGTTGATGCAGAAAGCAGTTTACCCACCCGATCGGGCGGGATTCGACCAGATCGGGCCTGATGCGCGGGCAACCCCTTTTCCAAATTATTTTAGCTTTAGGAGGTTAATATAAATAGTTTAACTTCATTATTTGTTGGACACTTTATTTTCAGCTTTCATTAGTTTAGTTTTACTGCTTTCTTAGAGTAAACACTTTAGATTTGTTTTGGAGGATATCAAACCTCGGATTATTTTCAATTAAAGTTATTGCTTTCCTTCATTCGGTATTGTTCTTCTCTTTTAATTTCTTTATTTAATCTTTTTTTTGTTAGTTTGATTATTTAATTAGTTCATGATGCAAAATTTAGGTTTTTATATTAGATTTGATATTGTTGATTCAATTATGAGTGAGTAGTCTAATCTCTAGGGATTTAGGGAGCAAAACCATGTTTATACCATGAATTACTTTTGAATTGCTATTAGTTTCCAGGGCTTGATTAGATTGGTTATGGTGTGATTTGTTCTTAACGAGTAATTAATATTATTGCGCAGTTTCATTGATTGCTTGTGATTAATAATTTTTTGCACAGATCAGTCATACTTTTAGAGGCCTAGGACACATCAGTAATTCTGATTATGTTCGTGAACATGCGGCATATGCTGAATTATGAGCGTTAGGTCCTAACTATAGCTTAACACGTGCTCTAATCTATCGACTCTTGACCTAGGCTCTAATAGTTTGTTTGAACCTCTTGATTGGTATAAGCATAGTGAACCGAACTAATATCCTAGACCTTTAATTTATAGTCTGAATCCCATTTTTATATTTCTTTCTTTAGTGTAAATAGTAGTTCAGCTAATTTCTATCTGATCTTGTCTGAAGTAGCTGTTTGGCTGGATATTAACTTAGAAACTCTGTCTCTCTGTGGATTTGACCCTCCTTCCCTTGACTATTGTTGTTAGAGGAATCTAGGATTTATCCTTTATTAGGTGATACGACTTTAGCCTGTCAAATTTTGGCGCCGTTGCCGGGGAGACGACTAGTTTTCTAAGTTTTTGTTTGGTTATTTGGTCTACTTCTCTGTGCCTCATTGGAACTTTATTGTTCTAATTGAGGTACGCTTTACTTCTTCTTTTTGTTTCTTTTGTATGCCCAGGTCTTAAAGAAACAGTTCCCCAATCCCAGCGGATCCCAATCTCACAAGGACAATCAGACAACCTCAAAAGAAAATTCAGAAAGAAAAGCAGTCTGTTCAACTGAACATCTCTGGATCAGACACCTAGAGGTTAGTAATGTCTAAATCAATGAAGTCATATGGGGTGCCCAACCCAGATGGTCTTTCCACTGGACCCATTATGCCAACCATTGAAATTAATCATGGACTCATCAGCATGGTTCAGCAAAATCAGTTCGATGGGCATCTTACTGAAGACCCGGCAAATCATCTGCAGCGGTTTCAACAGCTTTGTTGAACCGTCAAACATGCCAACGTCACTCCAGACCAGTTAAAAATCATGTTGTTCGAGTTTTCATTGAGAGATAGAGCACAGAAGTGGTTGAACGACGTGAAAGAAACCGAATGAAGTGAAATTTCTTCTGCATTCCTGAGAGAATATTATCCACCTACAAAGGCAGCAGAAATCAAAAATAAGTTAGCCACGTTTCCTCAAAAGCCTGATGAAACACTTCAGGAGGCGTGGGCTAAGTTCAGAGACTTGCAGAGAGAGTGTCCACATCACAACATGGACAAATGGTTCTTAACGCAGACATTTTACAATGTTCTGCAGCCTCAGACGAAGAGTATTGTCGACTCGTCTGTGGGAGGAGTTTTTCTAGATAAGGAAGTGGATGTAGGCTATGAATTCTTGTCAAACCTTGCAGCCAATGATCATTCTACTTCCCGAAGCCTCACAAAGAAGGTATTGAAGGTAGACGCCCTTGCATTGCTGACTTCACTAGTGGCGAAACTAAACCAGAAGTTTGACACCTTGAGATCCTCTACCTCGACACCCCCTCCCTTGAGCATTAATGCTATGTCTGCCGTTGCACCCATTACCTCATCTTACTGCGAGGTATGTGGTGTTCAGGGTTATTTTGGGCATGACTTTCAGTTCAGTCAATATCAGATGAAGCAGGCAAATGCCTTCCAATAGAGACGACAAAACTTTCCCCCTCCACATAACTACCAAATTTACAAAACTTTCAACCCCCACCACAAAATCATCCTAAACCCTCATTCTACCAAAACCCCCTGGTTTTAAGAGACCTCCACCACAAAATTTCCATCACCCTAATAACTTCCAATCTCCAAAAAAAATTCAAACCCCACCTTCACAAATAACCCCACAAGAGCCTACCACATCTGAATTGATGAAGCTGATGTTGGCCATGCAAAAGAATAATGAGGAGGGAAAAGAGCTCAAGAGAAGCATTTGTTGGCTATGCAGATGGCTAATGAGGAGGCACAAAGAGCCCAAGAGAAGCACATTAAACTTGTCAAAACTCACATTGCCCAATTAGTAGAAAATAATGCTCAGAGGCAGCACATGAATGCCATTACTCTTTGTAGTGGCATTTCTTATGACGCCCCTCCATTGCCCACTGATGATGCTTCCCATACTAAGGGGAGGAAGGTGGTAGAGAAAGGAAAAGGGAAGAGTTCGACGTCTGAGGTCTAACTATCTGAGGAAGCTGAACAGTCAGGGAAGAAAAAGGAGAAGGTTTTTGAAGCGCCGTTTACACCAAGCCTACCTTTTCCTCACAGGATGCAACAATCAAAGGTCGATCAGCAATTTGGTAAGTTCATGGCTATGGTCAAGAACCTTGAGGTAACGATTTCATTCACTGATTTAATTACCCAAGTCCCTGTGTATGCCAAATTCCTGAAAGACATGATCACTAAGAAAGGAGACTTTGGTGGGGTAGAACGAGTTGCTCTTACTAAAGAGTGTAGTGCTTTTATTCAGAATAAAACCCACCGAAGTTGAAAGATCCTGCTAGTTTTACTATTCTCTGCCCTCTTGGACCTATTTTTATTGATAAAGCTTTGTGTGATTTAGGTACTTTTGTTTCTGTTATGCCTTTATCTGTTTATAAGAAACTGAATATAGGAGCACTTAAATGCACACAAATCACTTTAAAGACGACTAATCGTTCTATAAAATACCCCTTAGGTGTTTTAGAGGACGTTCCTATTAGGGTCGTGAAAATCTACATTCCTGTTGATTTTGCGGTTCTTGATATGGATGAGGATGCCCAGATTCCCATTATTCTAGGTAGACCATTTTTGTGTATTGTTGGTGCTGTCATTGATGTTAAGTCTGGGTCTTTAACTCTAAGTGTTGGTGATAATAAAGTGATTTTTAAACTAACCAATGCTGTTAAGGCACATATGCTTGAACAATCTTGTTGCAGGGCTGAGATTTTCGATGAGTTAGGTGTAGAAAAGGCTCAAAATGCACCTAAAGTTGCCTCACAGTCTGGAGGTATTATCAAGAACATTTGGAGAAAGAAGATGTTTGATGAGGGTGGCACTTACTGCCAAGCCCCTCCAATTTGAGACATGGAGGTATTATGGTCGTGCGGGACTTTTATAAACCACCGATGTGCGAGAGGCAACTCGTAATTCCCCTTATTCTTTTTCTTTTTATTTTTCTTATTTTTTTGAGTGGGAGAAAGTGAGAGAGCACTAACGTTGTTTTTCCTCTTAGTATCGTCCTTTGTTCACCTTTTGGCATGGAGGACACTGCCAAGTTCAGCTTGGGGGAGGATTTATGTTTGTATTCTCTATCTATTTTACTGCTTTATAGGATAGATTTATTGCTTTCGAAAAATACTGAAAAAATCAAAAAAAATATGATTCACATGACTGGTTTAGTTGCCTCCTTGTGCCCCTTGTTGTGCTCTAATTGAAAATGATTTGACTCTGTTTTCTGAATAGCTAGGCATTTGTGATCTTGAGGCTATGATTTGATGTTTGATTGCTATGATTTCGAGCAAATTTTGATTATTATACACTACATTGTGTTGCATACCTGAATTGGTTAGACTGTGATGCCTATTCTAGCCTATTGGATTTATATCATTTATCCAGTCTGTTTTTGTGTGTTAGTTCCTCTTTAGTTGATTACTTGTCTGATGTCTGATAACTTGTAACGTTTGCTGTAATAGAGGCGTTTTTTTGTCTGAATCTGGAGCCTCAAAGTAAATTTTTGATATACTTTTATCCTCCTTTGCCTCGCTGAAACTAATGACCTTTTCGTTTCACTAATTTTTATTGCATACCCATGGCCTTTATATATATATTTTTCCCAAGCCTAGCTTGGGGGAGCGTTGTTGGGTTGAGTTATGAGATTGATTTTATGGTTTGGTTTGATTTTGGGAATGATTTGTGTATTTGATGTGGTTCCAAGTGTGAGAAAAAGAGAAGAAAAAGCAAAGTTAGAGTTGCGTGAATGTTTGGTTCGAAAAATGAAAGAAAAAGAAATAAAAGTTCCAAAAAGTTCAAAGTTCCTTCATTCACATACATTGATTTTAAAGGGAAAAAAAATTTGCTACATTGCTTGAAAGTTGGGGTTGTTGGGAGTTTTTATCGATTCATAAGAGTTTGTGGTGTATTTTGTGGTTATATGGTGTTGTAGGGAGTTGTTTCGGCCATCTTCGGCCTTGATTGAGTGATTTATGTTCCCCCATTCTCGGTTTTTCCACCACATTTCCTAGAAATATTCCTTACCCTTTCCTGATCCCCATTATAACCCTAAAAAGTCCTATTGAGCTTGTGTTTACATTGTTTATTTGATTGATTTTGAGTCAGTTTGTCAATGTTAAAGAGTATGTCTGCTAATTAAGTCGACTTGATTAGGATGAGCGATGTTTATCCTTCTTAAACACATGAGAGTGTAAGTGAGAAGGAACATTATGGTTGGGTTGGTGAGTATTCGGGCATATTCTTTGCCTGCCACAAAATTGAGAGGAGTGGCACCTTGGTGAACACCTTTTCAGGATATGTATGTCATGTAGAGAGTTGCATTTGATTATTTGCTTGGATGATTGGTAATCGGATGGATTTTAATATCTTTATTCGAATTTTGCCTGCTTGAACGATTCTTAGTCTTAAAAATGTTTTGAGCTTCGAATGTATTATCTTTGGGGTGAGGCAATTTATTCCATGTTCATGTTTTATTTGCTTGAGGACAAGAAAAAGTTTAGCTTGGGCGAGTTTGATGTATCACATTTATATATAATTTTTAGATGCATTTAGATTGCATTTAGAACTCTTTTTAGAGCATTTAGTTGCACAATGACATGAATTACTTAAGTTGCGCTATACTACTCCCAGTTTTTGTGTTTCAATGATTTTCAGGTTATTTTGGTACAAATTGATCATGCTTATCAAGGATCTAGCCTATTAATCATTGAAGATGAAGATAGCTTGCACAAGGATCACAATGCATCCGTTTGGGACAATTTTGAGTTGGAATGAAGCAAAGAGTTAGTAAAAGAAGTGCCAAAACTGACACATGTTCACTATTTTGATCATAACTATTGATAGAAAATGATAATCAATAAATTCCAATTGGGTTAGAATCTATACTTCAAGAGATTTCCAACGATAGGTCACACGCCACAAACGGACATCTGATTTGAGAGATACGGCCTTCGCAGGTTGATGCAGAAAGCAGTTTACCCACCCGATCGGGCGGGATTCGACCGGATCGGGCCTGATCCGTGGACAACCCCTTTTCCGAATTATTTTAGCTTTAGGAGGTCAATATAAATAGTTTAACTTCATTATTTGTTGGACACTTTATTTTCAGCTTTCATTAGTTTAGTTACAATGGCTTTCTTAGAGTAAACACTTAAGATTTGTTTTGGAGGAGATCAAACCTCGGATTATTCTCAATTAAAGTTATTGGTTTCCTTCATTCGGTATTGTTCTTCTCTTTTAATCTCTTTATTTAATTTTTTTTTGTTTGTTTGATTATTTAATTAGTTCATGATGCAAAGTTTAGGTTTTTATATTAGATTTGATATTGTTGATTCAATTATGAGTGAGTAGTCTAATCTCTAGGGATTTAGGGAGGAAAACCATGTTTATACCATGAATTACTTTACAATTGTGTTGTGTTGATATTTCACCATGTTTTGACCCCGATTTCATAACTAAAACGATACATTTCATGCGTGGTTCCGCTATATTACGCTAGATTTTACTCTTATTTGTTGTTTTGTGTCTTTTGAGTTATTTCAGGGACATTAGAGCTATTTGGAGGTGGAATGGACCATTCTGGAGCATGTAGATGTCGTTAGAGACTCATGATCGCGTTCGAGTTCATTTGGATGCATTTAGAGTGTCATTTGGGATCTGTTCAATCAGGACCTGATCGGGTTTGACTTGGGCCCGATTGGATTTGACCATGGACCCGAACGGGTTAGTTGGACTCAAACCTGATCGGGTATGTGTCGAATTTAGTCCTTTTCGGACTCCAATCTTTATTTTATTAGTAGAGTATAAATAGATTCCGATTAGCAATTGTAACCTATTCCTAATTACTCAATTTTAGACTCTTTTTATTCATAGTTCAGACTAAACACTCTTAGTTTCCATCTCAATTACTTTGTTATTATTTACTTTTGAAGATTGAAGACTTAGGATTCATTAATTAAACTCAAGTTTGATTTTTGTATTTCCTCTTTCTATTTCTTAATCATGTCTTTGATTATGCTTATCGTTGCTATCACCATGATTAGTGAGTAGTTCTAATTCTAGGATTGAGTTGAGCCCTAGCATGAATTGATCGCTTTATTTCTATTAATTCTATGTTATTGAATCGTTCAATTAGGGTTTGACAGGTTTGTTTTCATTGTCATTTTGCATCATTGTTTTGCCCTAGTTTTTATTATCAGTGAAAGTTGGAATTGAAATTGGGATTTCATTGTAGCAACTTGTTATCTTGTCGATTGAATTCATCAACGAAAGTTGGGGTTCAATCTAGTTTAACTTGTCATTGATTGAGATTCGCACATGAAAATAGTGAGAATCGAGATTGAGATATTCATCGGCATTGATTCCTAATGCATCTAATTCTGTATGTTAGCCATGAAAATAGGAAGCATGCATATTAGTTAGGCCTTTTGTAGTCATGAAAGTGGTCTTAAGGTAGTTCTTATTTGAAAGAATGTCATCTCGCCTAAGGTTCTATTCATTAACTAGAATGTAAGTTGTGTTTGCTCAATTCATGTTAGTGGTGACGCTCAATCTTAATACTTTATTATCTAAGTATTCATCATCATTTTATTCTACTTATTAGTTTATAAATTAGTTTAATAGACCTTACCATCGATATAGAATTGTGTAGCTATCTCATAGTCTATATTCAGTTAGTGTTTAATCTTGCACCTCCCTGAGTTCGACCTGTTAGTGCTACGATACCGTTCACTTACGGTATTAAAATAAAACCCTAACAAGTTTTTGGCGCAGTTGCCGGGGAGGCTACGAATTAGAATTAGTTTGATTATAGATTTAATAGACTACACCTTTTCCATTTTTTTTCTTTTCCTTTTGCTGTTTAACTTTTCTCTTCCAGTAGTTGTTTCTGAATGCATAGGCGCTCGAGATCAGTAGATAATCTATACTTCGACACTGAAATCGAAGCCATTGCAAGAAGGACACTCAGACAGAGACAATGGCTCGTCCTCTCAGAGTCTATAATATGCCGGGTGTTACATCTACATCAAGCATTGCGTGGCCTGCTGTAGAGGCTAATAATTTTGAGATCAAGATCAGTTGATTCAATTCATTCAGCAAGATCAGTTCAGTGGCAATCCCACAAAGAATCCAAATGACCACAGCAATTCTTTTGTGGAGAAGTGTGATACAGTGAAGATAAATGGGGCCTCTGACGAAGCAGTTCGACTTCGTTTACTCCCTACACATTAAGGGATAATGCGAAGGAGTGGTTAAAGAAGCAAGAAGCTAATAAGTTCACTAACTGGAATGCCTTAGCCACTGCTTTCTGCCGCAAATATTTCACACCAGGGAAAACTGCCAAGCTACGACATGCAATCACATCATTTACTCAAATGGATGGTGAAACAATTTATGAAGCTTGGGAGAGGTACAAAGACTTGAAGAGGCAGTGCCCACATCATGAGATTCCTACTTGGTTTATCATTCAGACTTCTATAATGGTTTAGCTAATGAGGACCGCAATTCTATTGATTCTGCTTCCGGAGGTTCACTAATGGCTAAGACAGCTGAGCAAGCCCTAGAGTTGATCGAAGAGATGGCCGCTAACAACTCTCATTGGTTCAGTGAAAGGTCATTAACGAGGAAAGGAGGTAGATATGAGGTCGATGCAATAACTTCTCTATCTAGTAAAGTTGATGCATTGACTCAACAGATTAAACAAATGTCTGGCGATGCTAGTGCAGAGAGGAATGCTTTTCAAGGAAACAATGTTACTAGGTCAGCTGATATGAGTATCATGGAGCAAGAACAAGTTAATGCTCTATATGGTAATGTTAGGCCTGTGAACAACCCATACTCAATTTCCTACAACCCTGGTTGGAGGAATCATGAGAATTTCTCTTGGAGCAACAATCAGAATCATGCGCTGCGACAACCCAATCCTTCGGGTTTTCAGCAAAGGCAACAAGGTCAACCCTCTCAGCCACCTCCTCAAAAATCTTATACAGATACTTTGTTAGCGAAGCTTCTAGCTAATTCAGAGGAGACCAATAAGAAGTTTGACAGAATTGACGCCCACAACAAAATAGTTGACACTCAAATTGCACAGCTACCTCAGCAAATGTCCCATGTGACTCAACAGATAGCCCAACTTCAGAGGGCACCACCCCAATTTCCGGGGGCACCTGAACTGAATCCAAAGGGTCACCTGTTGGTCCTATAGAACTTACAAGTTTACTACAAGAGGGGGGTGAATTGTAGTAAAGACTATTAGAGACTATTTTTGCGTAAATAATAAACTTAGAAAGAATTAAAGAGAACTTAAAACTAAGAACACTGGATATGCTTTTAAACAAGATCTTATTCCTATATTCTCTAGGAATAAATCTTGCCCTTTTATTTATAATAGTAATTACACTCTATTATAAACAGCAACTCACTCTGTTCCTTTAGGAACTGGTTCCCAGTCACCTTGTTCCCCCTGAACACGTGACTTTCTCTCTTGACTTCACTCGAAGTCTTCTCTTTCTCTTTCTTCTCTTTCACTCTTGAATGTAGAAATTTTCTCACAAAATTTTACTCACCCCAACTTAGATTAATGGGATACAATAATGAATTATTGAAGAGAATAAAACCGATATAACTTTGTAAAAGAATTACATAGTTAATTTTGAAAGTCTTAAAAACTAGAAATGAGTTCTTCTCATATTATATAGCTGCGATATTTCTTCAACGGTCTTCTTCAACTTCCATGTAGTGGACGCATGATTTTTGGCATTCTCTTCGACTTTCATAGCCGTTACGAATCATGCTTAGACCACGATCCATAACCGTTTATTGCACAGTTGAATGAGTCTTTAGATCCTCCATGATCTTCTCAACAACGCTTGAATAGGTCTTCGGTAGTTTGGATTTGACTGTCTTGGGTATGCAGTTTGTTAGACGTGATTGTGCTCCCTAGAATCTAGGACCTGCTAACAGCCCACCATTGTAGCCTCGTAAAAAGCGCCACTTCTTCAACTTCTTTATTTCCGGTAATCCATTAACAAACTCAACTAACAATATGGAATCCAATATTCCATAATATTAGATAATTAACTCCACACAAAGTAATATAACCAAATATTCTATTTTTCCTAAATAACTTAATTTTGGTCATCATTAAACCAATTCTCCATAAGTTTATTTTAGGTCTAATAAAATAAATAATTAATAATACTTTGTAAATAACTACATAAATAAAACTAATTAAAAACTACTTTATTTGTCATCATCAAAATAACGTATACAACATCACCAAAATGTTAGTGCAATCACCTTGAGATGTGGGAAGACTTTGAAGGAACTAGAAAAGAATTCTCAGGGTTTAAATGATGTGGTTGCTAAGGAAGGTGTCATGAAAGAAGTTGAGAAAGAACAATCGAAGCCAACTAGAGATTATGTGGAGTCGGCACCTTTCCCTCATCTTTAGGCCAAGGCTCGAATTGAGAAGAAATATGGCAAATTCTTGGAGTTATTGAAGGGAATGCATCTCAAAATCCCTTTTCTTGAGGCAATTGCTGAAATTCCTGCCTACGCTAAGTTATTGAAACAGTGTCGAGTAAGAAGAAAAACATTCAAGAAGCCTCTACAGTGGAGCTATCTAAGGAGTGCAGTTGCATACTACTGAATCATCTCCCTCCTAAACCTGGCGATTGATAGGGTTTAGCCGTGTCACCTAATCAAAAATAAACCTGCAGTCCTCTAACTATGGTAGTCAATGGAAGCAGGGTCAAATCCACAGGGAGACAGAAGTTCTAAATTAAAATTCAACCAATTCAGCTACTTCGGATGAAATCAGAGAAGAATTAATTTAACTAATAAGTAAGCTAAGAAAGATGGACTAAATCGAGGAATCAACTATGGAATAAAAGCCTAGGGTATTAGGTCGGTCCACCATGCTTATACCAATCAAATAGGGTCAACTACTATCAAAACTTAAGTCAAGAGTCGGGGGAATAGAGCCTATGTTGAGCTATGGTTAAGACTCAACGCTCATAGTTCAACATACGCCGCATGGTCACTAACGTAATCAGAACTACTGACGTGTCCTAGGCGTCTAGTCGTAAGACGGATCTGTGCAAACAACTATTAACCACAAGCAATCAATGAAATTGTACACTGACATTAATTACTCAATAAGAACAAACCACATCACAATCACCCTAATGAAGCCCTAGAAACTGAAAGAAATCTAAATCACAATCATGGTATAAACATGGCTTTCCTATCTAACACCCTAGAAAGAGAACTACTCACTCATAATCGAATTAACAACAACAAAGCTAATATGAAACCCTAATAATTGCATCATGAATAATTGAATAAATAAACTAAGCAATTGAGAATAATAAAAGAGATTAGGGTAAGAAAGAATACCAATTGACAGAAAGCAGGAACTTTTATTGAAATCGGAATAGGTTCAATCACCTTTAATCTAATCTAAAGTGTCTGAATTAAACTAATAACAATGAGAAATAACTCTAGTCTAAAGCAGTAAAAAGATGATAAAAAGATGAATGAAGGATGTCTCTAAATTAATGAGTAAAATGTATTTATAACACCCCTCAAAGTCAAACTATTTATGGAAACAAAAGTCAAAAAACGCGAGAAAAAGCGCCAGACCCGATCGGGCCCGAGGCCTCCACCCGATCGGGCCAAGTACAAAATTAACCAATCTTTGCTTCTCATCACCCAGCGTGGCAACACAGCCCATAAGCTAAGAAAAGCTGCCCACCCGATCGGGCCGGAGGCTGCCACCCGATCGGGTCTGGCTACAACTTGGGCCAGCGTGTTCCCCTCGAAAGCAGCAGCAAAAGTAGACGTAGCAGCATTCGACCTGATCGGGTCGGGTGGTGGATGCCCGATCGGGTCTGGGCACATGTGTGCTCGCCCGATCGGATCGGCCATGCCTTGCCCGATCGGGTCCGCAACCTCTATACCCGATCAATATATTTTCGCCCGATCGGGCCATTTCTGCCCGATCAGTGCACGGAGAACTCCTTTTTGACTCTTTGGCTCTCAATTCTTCTCGTTTAGAGGTTTTGGGACCTCCTAAACTACCCATAATGCTCGTGAGCCATCCTACGTGCCCCGTAACATCTTGTAAAGTTGTGGTTGCTTCCAAATGGCTCGGGAGTAAGGAGAAAACTCCCTAAAACCTGAAATTCAACACTAAAACACAAAACCACAACTATATACGATAGTTAGCACAAAATAGCTCCCAAGAGCTCCAATGACGCACAAATTAGCTTGTAAATAAGGGAGAAAAGTCTATATATATACGTGATATCAAACTCCCCCAAGCTAAACCTTTGCTTGTCCTCAAGTAAACAGAACATGAACATGGAATAGACTGCCTCACCCCATAGATAAAAATTAATCAAAGCTCAAAACATTTTCAAGACTAAGAAATCTTCAAGCAGGCATAATTCAAGTTTGGCTAATCAAATCCATCCAACCACCAATCATCCAAGCAATTTATCAAGTTCAAGCATCCCCAAGGCATACAAGTCCTGAAAAGGCTCTCACAAGGGTGTCACTCCTCTCTATTTTGTGGCGGGCAAAGAATATGCCCGAACACTCACCAACCCGACCATAAATACCCTTCCCACTCACATTCTCATGTGTTTAAGAAGGTTAAATGACGCTCATTCTAGTCAAGTCGACTCAATTAGCAGAAATGCTCTCTAACTTTGACAAACTGACTCGAAATCAATCAAATAAACACTGCAGACACGAGCTCAAGAGGACTTTAGAGGGTTGTAATGGGGCTTAGGTAAGAGGTAGGGGATACTTTTGGGTTATGTGGTGGAAAAACCGAGAAAGGGGGAGCAAGAATCATTCAAACAAGGCCTAAGATGGCCTACACAACTCCCATCAACACTATATAACCACGAAATATAACCCAACTCTCATAAATCAATGAAAAACTCATAACAAACCCAATTATCAAGCAATGAAGTGAATATTTCTTTAAGAACGTACGTGAATGAAAGAACTTCGAATTCTTTTGAACTTTTATTTCATTTTTCTTTCATTTTTCTGAACTTCATTCACGCAACTCTAATTTTGCTTTCTCTTTTCTTTTTCTCACTCTCAAACCGCAACAAATACACTCTTAAACTCCTCAACAACCAAACCAAACCAAGAAACTAATCTCAAACTCAACCCATACAAAAGCTCCCCCAAGCTAGGCTTGGAAATAATATGAAATGAAGGCCATGGGCTCATAATAAGGGTTTAAGTAACATGAAACAAGTCATTAGGCTCAGCGGGGCTAAGGAGGATAAAAGTATATCAAAAATTCACTCTTAGGCTCAAGAATAAGACAAAAGAACGCCTCTATCACAGCAAATGCTACAAGTCATTTAAAATCAGACAAGTACGAAGTCAAAGTCAAGATCAATCCACTAAAGAGGAATTAACACACAAGAAAAGACTGGATAATAATACAAATCCAATAGGCTACAAGGAGGCCTCACAGTCTAACCAATTCAGGTATGCAGCACAAAGTGGTCTAATATAATCCAAAAATGCTCGAAATCATAGCAATCAAACATCAAATCATAGCCTCAAGATCACAAATGCCCAGCTATCCAGAAAACAGAGTCAAATCATTTTCAAATAGAGCACAACAAGGGGCACAGGGAGGCAACTAAACCAGTCATGGGAACCATATTTTTTGATTTTTTTAGAATTTTTCGAAAGCAGTAAATCTATCCTAGAAAGCAGTAAAAGAGATAGAGAATACAAGCAGAACTCCTCCCCCAAGCTGAACTTGGCAGTGTCCTCAATGCCAAAAGGTGATAAGGACTATGCTAAGAGGAAAAACAATGTTAGTACCCTCACTCTCGCTCACAAAAAAAAAAAATTGAAAAGAAAAGGAAAAAGGGAGGGAATACGAGTTGCCTCTCGCATAACGCTGGTTTATAAAGGTCCCGCACGACCCTAATCCTCCCCCTCTCAAATAGGAGGGGCTTGGCAATGAGTGCCACCCTCATCAAATATCTTTCTTCTCCAAATGTTCTTGATAATGCCTCCAGACGGTGGGGCAACCTTAGGTGGAATTGGAACCTTCTCCACACCTACTTCATCCAAAACCTCATCCCTGCAACAAGATTGTTCAAGCATAGGTGCCTTAACAGCATTGGTTAGTTTAAACATCACTTTGTCATCACCAACACTAAGAGTTAAAGACGCAGACTTGACATCAATTACAGCACCAGCAGTACACAAGAATGGCCTACCCAAGATAATAGGAATTTGGGCATCCTCATCCATATCTAACACCACAAAATCAACTGGATATAGAATTTACCAACCCTAACAGGAACGTCCTCGAAAACACCTAAAGGGTATTTTATAGAACGATCTGCCATCTGTAAAGTGATTTGTGTGCATTTAAGTGCTCCCATGTTCAGTTTCTTATAAACAGTCAATGGCATAACAGAAACAGAAGCACCTAAATCACACAAAGCCTTATCAATAAAAATAGGTCCAAGATGGCAGGGTATAGAAAAACTACCAGGATCTTTTAACTTTGGTGGGGTTTTATTTTGAATAAAAGCACTACACTCTTCAGTAAGAGCGACACGTTCTACCCCACCAAAGTCTCTTTTCTTAGTGATCATGTCTTTCAGAAATTTGGCATAAACAGGCACTTGGGTAATTAAGTCTGTGAATGGAATCGTTACCTCAAGGTTCTTGACCATAGCCAAGAACTTACCAAACTGCTGATCGACCTTGGACTGTTGCATCCTGTGAGGAAAAGGTAGCCTTGGTGTAAAAGGCGTTTCAGAAACCTTCTCCTTTTTCTTCCCTGTCTGTTCAGCTTCTGCAGACAAATGGACTTTAGACGTCGAATTCTTTCTTTTTCCTTCCTCTACCACCCTCTTCTTCCCTGCAGTTGGGGTAACCTCATCAACGGGCAATGGAGGAGCATCATAAGTTATGCCACTACGAAGAGTGATGGCATTCACATGTTCTCTCTGAACGGGGTGCCCTGGCAATTGTCCCTGCTGCCTCTGTGCATTAGTTTTTGCCAATTGAGCAACTTGAGCCTCGAGAAGTTTGATGTGCTTCTCTTGGGCCCTCTGTGCTTCCTCATTTGCCTTTTGCATAGACAATATCAGTTTAATCAGTTCAGAATTGCTAGGCTCTTGTGGGTTATTGTTTTGTGGAGGTGGGGTGGGAAAATTTTGTGGAGTTTGGAAATTATTGTGGTGATGGAAGTTTTGTGGTGGTGGTCTTTGGAAATTTTGTGGGGTTTGATGGTATGAGGGTTTAGGATAATTTTGTGGAGGTGGAGGTTGATAGTTTTGTGGGTTTTGGTAGTTATGTGGAGGGGGGAAGGTTTGTGGCCTTTGTTGAAAGGCGTTTGCGTGCTCCATCTGAAGTTGGCTGAACTGACAGTCATGCCCAAAGTGACCCTGAACACCACATACCTCGCAGTAAGATGAGGTAATGGGTGCTACGGCAGACATAGCATTAATACTCAAAGGAGGTGCTGCTGAGGAAGAGGAATTCAAGGTGTTAATCTGCTGACTCAGCTTCGCCATCTGCGAAGTCAATAATGCAATGGCATCTACCTCCAGTACCTTCCTTGTGAGGCTTCGGGAAGTGGAATGATCATTGGCTGCGAGGTTTAATAGAAACTCGTCGCCTACATCCACTTCCTTATCCAGAAAAACTCCTCCTGCAGACGAATCAACAATACTCTTCGTCTGAGGCTGCAAACCATTGTAAAATGTCTGCGTCAAGAACCATTTGTCCATGTGGTGTGGACACTCTCTCTGTAAATCCCTAAACCTAGCCCACGCTTCCCGTAATGTTTCATCAGGCTCTTGGGAAAACGTGGCTAGTTTGTTTCTGATTTCTGCTGTTTTAGTAGGTGGATAATACTCTCTCAGAAATGCAGCAGAAATCTCACTCCATTCAGTTTCCTTCACATCGTTCAACCACTTATGGGCTCTATCTCTCAATGAAAACTCGAACAATATGACTTTGGGTTGATCTGGAGTGACACCGGCATGTTTAACGGTTCGACATAGCTGTTGAAACCGTTGTAGATGATTTGCCGGGTCTTCAGTAGGATGCCCACCAAAATGATTTTGCTGGACCATGCTGATGAGTCCAGGCTTAATTTCGAAATTTGCCGCGGCAATGGTGGGCATAGTAGATCCAGTGGAGAGACCATCTGGGTTGGGCACCTCATATGATTTCAGTGACTTTGACATGACTGAACTCAAGGTGTCTGTTCCAGAGGTGTTCAGCTGAACAGACTGCTTTTCTTTCTGATTTTTCTTTCGAATCCGCCTGATTGTCCTAGTAAGATCGGGATCCGCTGGGATGGGGGAACCGTTTCTTTGAGACCTGGGCATACAAAAGAAACAAACAGAAGCAGTAAAACGTACCTCAATTGGAACAATGAAGTTCCAACGAGGCACAGAGAAGTAGACCAAATAATCAAATAAAAACTTAGAAAACTAGCCGTCTCCCCGGCAACGGCGCCAAAATTTGATAGGGTTTAGTCGTGTCAACTAATCAAAAATAAACCTACAGTCCTCTAACTAAGGTAGTCAATGGAAGCAGGGTCGAATCCACAGGGAGACAGAGTTTCTAAATTAATATCCAATCAATCAGCTACTCCAGATGAAATCAGGGAAGAATTAACTGAACTAATGATTAAACTAAAGAAGACGGATTAAATCGAGGATTTAACTATGGACTAAAAACCTAGGGTATTAGGTCGGTCTACCATTCTTATACCAATCAAATAGGGTCAACTAGTATCAAAACCTAAGTCAAGAGTCGGGGGATTAGAGCCTATGTTGAGCTTTGGTTAAGACTCAACGCTCATATTTCAACATACGCCGCATGTTCACTAACGTAATCAGAACTACTGACGTGTCCTAGGCCTCTAGTCGTTAGACGGATCTGTGCAAACAACTATTAACCACAAGCAATCAATGAAATTGTACACTGACATTAATTACTCAATAAGAACAAACCACATCACAATCACCATAATCAAGCCCTAGAAATTGATAGAAATCTAAATCACAATCATGGTATAAACATGGCTTTCCTATCTAACACCCTAGAAAGAGAGCTACTCACTCATAATCGAACTAACAACAGCAAAACTAATATGAATCCCTAATAATTACATCATGAACTATTAAATAAATAAACTAAGCAATCAAGAATAATAAGAGAGATTAGGGCAAAGAAGAATACCAACTGACAGAAAGCAGGAACTTTTATTGAAATTGAATAGGTTTGATCACCTTTAATCTAATCTAAAGTGTTTAAACTAAACTAAGAACAATGAGAAATAAGTAGAGTAAAACTAGAATGAAAGATGTCCCTAAAATAATGAGGAAAAGGTATTTATAATACCCCCAAAATTCTAATTAAAAACGGAAATAAAGATAGAAAATCCGCGTCGACGAGTGCGGGACCCGATCGGGCAAAAGCCACCAGATCGGGTCCATACTAAAAAAAAAAATTTAACTTCTTCAATTCCACGCAAGCAGCAGCTTTGGGGATGAAAATTGGGCCCACCTGATCATCAACCCGATCGGGTGATGGATCGGGCTGGCTATAAAGTGCGCCCAATTTTCTCTTGTCTTGTAGCGCATAAGTAGCAACAACATGTTGCAGGTTGGGCTTGCTTTGTCCCGTTGTCCCTTTAGTACATGGCAGCAACATTAAACAAATTAGTGGGCCCAGCTCACATTTCTTTACTAGTACGCAGTAGCCCAGCAACAGCGAGTAACGCCAACCATAGCCTATTGAATTGCGGCCCACCCGATCGGGTCCGAGGCCACCACCCGATCTGGCCTGGGAGCAAAATGGCCCAGCACACTCGCCTCTCAAGCAGCTTCAAAATAAGACCTAGCAGCAACCAACCCGATCGGGTCGGTCAGGGGTTGCCCGATCGGGTCTGGGTACATATTATCTCGCCCGATCTGGTCGGGCACGGTTTGCCCGATCGGGTCCGCAACTTCTATAGCCGATCAATATATTTCCGCCCAATCGGGCCATTTCTGCCCGATCAGAGTACGGAAACCTCCTTTTTGACTCTTTGGCTCTCTAATCTTCACGTTTAGGGGTCTTGGGACCTCCTAAACTACCCATAAAGCTCGTGAGCCGTCCTACGTGCCTCGTAACATCTCGTAAAGCCGTGGTTGCTTCCGAATGGCTCAGGAATAAGGAGAAAACTCCCTAAAACCTGCAATTCAACACTAAAACACAAAACCACAACTATATACGATAGTTAGCACAAAATAGCTCCCAAGAACTCCAATGACGCACAAATTAGCTTGTAAATAAGGGATAAAAGTCTATATAAATACGTGATATCAGATTTCATTGTAGCAACTTGTTATCTTGTCGATTGAATTCATCAACGAAAGTTGGGGTTCAATCTAGTTCAACTTGTCATTGATTGAGATTCGCACATGAAAATAGTGAGAATTGAGATTGAGATATTCATCGGCCTTGATTCTTAATGCATCTAATTTTGTATGTTAGCCATGAAAATAGGAAGCATGCATATTAGTTAGGCCTTTTGTAGTCACGAAAGTGGTCTTAAGGTAGTTCTTATTTGAAAGAATGTCATCTCGCCTAAGGTTCGATTCATTAACTAGAATGTAAGTTGTGTTTGCTCAATTCATGTTAGTGATGACGCTCAATCTTAGTACTTTATTATCAAAGTATTCATCATCATTTTATTCTACTTATTAGTTTATAAATTAGTTTAATAGACCTTACCATCGATATAGAATTGTGTAGATATTTCATAGTCTAGAGTCAGCTAGTGTTTAATCGTGCACCTCCCTGAGTTCGACCCGTTAGTGCTACGACACTGTTCACTTGCGGTATTAAAATAAAACCCTAACAAATTGCTATTAGTTTCTAGGGCTTTATTAGATTGGTTATGGTGTGATTTGTTCTTAACGAGTATTAATATTATTGCGCAGTTTCATTGATTGCTTGTGGTTAATAATTGTTTGACACAGATCCATCCTACTTTTAGAGGCCTAGTACACATCAGTAATTCTGATTATGTTAGTGAACATGTGGCATATGCTGAATTATGAGCGTTAAGTCTTAACCATAGCTTAACACGTGCTCTAATCTATCGATTCTTGACCTAGGTTCTGATAGTTTGTTTGATCCTCTTGATTGGTATAAGCATAGTGGGCCGAACTAATACCCTAGACCTTTAATTCATAGTCTGAATCCCATTTTTATATTGCTTTCTTTAGTCTAAATAGTAGTTCAGCTGATTTCTATCTGATCTTGTTTGAAGTAGCTATTTGGCTTGATATTAACTTAGAAAATTTGTCTCTCTGTGGATTCGACCCTTTCCTTGAGTACTGTTGTTAGAGGAATTTAGGATTTATCTTTAATTAGGTGATACGACTTTAGCCTGCCACCTAACTAGATTCCTAGGTCAAGGCTAGCCTCCATATTTAGTCTATTGTACAACAACTGGGTGACTCTTTGGGCAATGTTCTTACCTAAGTACATTTTACTCCTGGAAGAGTTCATTTTTGGCCCTAATAGAGAGTGGAAGAGATCCATAACCATAAGGATGGAGATTGCAGTTTCAATTCCCGAAAGAGAAGGATATGATCAGCAAACAGAAGGTGACAGATGGGGAATTTCTTCCTCCCGATCATGAAAGGATCCCGCTCTTCAAAACAAACTCCTCATTAATCAAGTGGGCGAGGGTTTCCATACACAGGACAGTAGAGGATACCAAAGGTATTCCTTTCACTAGCACAATAGAATAGCCTGAAGATACGCAACTGTATCCTTATTAAACTCACGATGGATAAGGACGTGCCTAATGAAATCCCACTACAATCTTTGATAGTCCTTCTCAAGGCTAGGACATAGTCACAGTTTTTTGGTCTAACCAACGCACCTAAGAGACTATTGGGAGTCTGACGATGACATGAAAAAGAAGTATCAAAACGTCTTAACTAGGTGATCGAATTGAGTTCCTAGACGTAATTAACTCGCTCATTTAAGAGGGGGGGGGGTTCGATCGTGCATGTGCGTTGAGCTTGAAATTAATAGGAACTTGTTGCATTGTTGCATGATTTTTTCAAATTTTAAACGAAATGTTTTCAAAAAAAAGTAAGTATCATATATAGCTTAAACATTTCAGGCAAAAAGTTCTTTTCAGTAGCATATTATTTGGCTACATAGTTTACTTGCTTGCATATTATCTGGTTACTTATTAAAATTTACTTAAAAGGAGCGTAATGCTCCCGAGTTTTCAAAGATTAAAGTTTGGAGATGAGAGGAAGTTTTCTTTATATTTTAGGAGGAAACTTCTCTGACGGGGTAGGGATAGACTATGATCTCTAGCTTCCTTATTTTCAAGTTATTTAATTTTGTAGTTTTAATCATATTTGAAATATTATATTCATTTAAAAAAAATTATGAGAGCAAAGAGTTTTATGGTCTTTTCACCAAAAGGGTATTTTTATATATCAATCATAAAGGGCGTTTTAGTGTTATTAACAAGAAGCGCATAATTTTGCCAGCAAAGAAGGTCAATTTTGTGAAAAAAAATATTTTCAATAAAATAAAATTTTGAGATGATCCAATAACAATATCGAGTTTTGGTCGTATATACAACCTTTCTACCTCTCTTCCAAGTAAGAGTTTGATCGACACTCTTGCCAGTTCACAACTTTAATCGTTTATACTTTTAATGATCGATTCGTAAATACTATGAAAATTAAGATGAAATTATGCATTTAGATTAATGTAAAACATCTTCTATATTACTAATACTATTTTGTTTTATATACTTTATCTGTTTCTTTTTAAGTGACACAATTTAACATTTGCGGTTGCCATTTTGATTGTTTATATATTGAATTATCTATAATATAAGTAAATTATATATAAAAAATTAATTACTTTAAAATACACAATGAGAGAATTCTAACACAAGATACTATATGACTATATTTTGTCTAAGTATAAATCACAAAAGATAGTCAAAAGGTTGAGTTTGTGAAGATTGTCAAAGGCAAATTGTGTCACTTAAAAAGAAACAGTCGAATGATTACTTTAAAATTATGACCAAAGTAAGACATGTAAATGGTGAAAAAGTCAAACTATTACAACTAACATAAAACAGATATTACTAGCTTAATTTAGTGGACAAAGCTAGCATATAAATGTCGAAAAATGTTTGCAACCTAGAAAAAGGAAGCAAATGTAAGGTATGTGTTGAAATAGTTGAACTAGTACAAAACCTCCTCATGGACTAAATATGGATCATGCACGCACGATTAATGCACGATTCAGTGGGTAATAATTACATCGACTATAAACTAATAATGATTGGATTTAATAAAGGAATGAAATCAAAAACTATCTTACATGAAGATGTGAACCTGATTATAGTAATCTCAGTTGGTGGAAGAAAGACCAACTGAAGTAGTATAAATAGACACAATCCAAAAAAGACAACATATACTGATATACACAACACTAATAATTTTACAAATACTCATCCATTTTCCAACTATTACATACAATGGAGGGAAAGCTCGTTTCCGGCAAGATGAATATAGTAGCTATGCTTCTCATCTTTGCTCTAGGTAATCTCTATGTGTCAGTTGATTTTCTTGCGTTGTTAATATATTTTATCAACTAATTCGTTTGAATTAAGTTCTCAGGTTAATTAATAAATCAAATTACCATATAATGATATAAATATGACAATTAATTTTGGAGGGAGGATAGCAGGAAGTGATAATTATCTCAGTATCTAACTACAACATTATGATGTACTTCAAATTTGGCAGTGCAAAACATGGCTGGGAAAGCACAAGGTTGCGGTGTTGATCCAGACGCCTGTGACATTTTATCTCCTTGTTGCGCGGGTTATTTTTGTCACTTTAGCCTTAAGCAATGTCGTGAACGTAAGTAATAGTACTACTCAACCCTCCTCTATTGACATTCTTATTTTTTTTTGTCATAGTGAAAGTTTAAGCATTTTGACTATAAACTCTTATCAATAGATAAGAATAAATATGATTATGTAAAATAATGTTAGATTTATTTCAGTATATATACATTGAAAATATCAACTTTTTGATCTTCATATTTATTACTACCTAAAACCTAATAAGTGATGCTGATGGCTATAGTTGCAATTTCAAGACCATGCAAAAGAGAATTAAAAGGGTAAAATCAGGGTCATCTCGTACATTTTGGAGGCCCTGTGCAACTAATGAAATTTAGGCCCTGTTATAAAGATCAAATACCGGTAAACTCATAGTATCGTGGAATATCATAAATTCTTTTTAAATGCAATTTTAATACACAAAAATTATATCAAAAATCTCGAAATTAAAAAAAAAACACCTAAATTATAATTTTGACATCATATTAATTTTTACGAATGCGCTGCTATCCAGATAAAGAAACAATGATTAAAGTACTTGAAAATAAATTTGCTCCGGTATGGATGTAAACCAAGTTGTGGATTTGTAATTTATTCTTATTGCATGTGTAAAACGGTAACGTTTTTGTCACAAACAATTAACATATATAAGTAAATAGAAAACTAGACTAACCTAACATCTAACATGAAGAAAAAGATATAGTAAATGAACGTAAAAGAACAAAAATACATAAAGTAGCATTAGAAAATGTTGATAGACAAATGTAGAACACCATAATAGAAGATTAAAATAAGAGGCCATAGGAAAAAAGTGAGATTAAATTCCCATTGAGATTTGATACAATGGCGGAATCAAGGAGGTAGGTGTAGGCCTCCAAGGGCTCCTCTAGTCCTTGATAGTTTTGGATAGATATGAACCGTTGAAGTAAAAAGTAACACTACTTATCAATCTCTATGTAATGTTATGTAGATATGCTTTTCTTAATAGAAAAACCCCAATTCCGCCACATATTTAAAAAATCATGATGAACCTTTTTTTAGGAAATCAACTAGTATAATCTTGCGTGAAATATATCAAAAAAAAAATAATAATAATAAAGCATCATTACTTTTTCTATTAGATAACTCAACCCTTGACTTCCATTTATGTATCATCTTTATTTCTGATAGAAGCATCAATAATAGTATGGTCGCATGGTGGTTGGAACTCTTTGTTCCCTACTTGAGGTTGGGGGTTCAAATCTTCACATTGATAATTTTTTTTTAATATGAGAATAATGTTGGATAAAATGCTATTAAAAGTGGGATGGTGACACGTGTCGGATATCAACTCTTGCTTACACTTTTTAATAGACCTGTCAAATAGGTTGTGTCGTGTCGACTTCGTGTTCGTGTTAAAAATAAACGTGTCGAGAACCCTTGACACTAACCCGACCTATTTAACTAATCGTGTCAA
The DNA here is from genome assembly GCA_947645195.1 of Patellifolia procumbens. Taxonomy (NCBI): domain Eukaryota; kingdom Viridiplantae; phylum Streptophyta; class Magnoliopsida; order Caryophyllales; family Amaranthaceae; genus Patellifolia; species Patellifolia procumbens. Next base: position 1,677,744 of record CANSGD010001405.1, read on the forward strand.
AAACCCTTGACACTAACCCGACCTGTTTAATCAAACGGTTAGTCGTGTCAACCCATTTAACCTGTTTAAGACATACGATTTAAAAAATTATGATGATAAATCAATTTTTTGTGCCTAATTTTGTGTAGTCATAGTGTGATTTCATGTTTGGCTAACCACTAACCTTTTTTCCTATTGAAATTTAAAAAATAAACTACAAAATATCTATTTCTTACCTTCATATCATACTATAATTTTATGTATATCTATGTTTTTAAAATTAAACGGATAAAACCGTGTCAGTTTCGTGTTGAAAATCTCAACACTAACCCAACCTGTTTATTAAACGGATAAACTCGTGTTGACCCGTTTAAGTAAATGTGTCAATAATGCTCAACACTAACCAAACCTGTTTATTAAACGGATAAACTCGTGTTGACCCGTTTAAGTAAACGTGTCAATAATGCTCAACACTAACCCACTTATTTCGTATCCTATTCGTGTCGTGTTGTCGTGTCGTGTAAAATTTTGAGAGCTCTACTTTTGAATATACATATGTAGATAGATTATTCAACTATTGCCAGGTTATATCACTAAAACAATAAAACATTTACTAAGTTATGCCTTGAAAGCTTGTATTAGCTTAGCTTTCAAGATTGATTGAGATGAAATAGCTATTTTTCCATTAGACATAGCTATTTTTCAGAAATCTTCTTACACGGATCCAGCTTAATAATCAACGTCATTACATAAGTCATCAATTACCTTCTTATGCACGAGTATGGAATAATATCATTTCTAAAATTACCAATTATATCTTTTTTTTAATAATTAAAATGTTGTATGCCTTATTTTTTTCTAGGTAAAAACTCAAATTGCAAAAAGGTAGGGGAAAATTGTGGTGGATTTCAAGGTAGCTGTTGTGGAAAAAGCAAATGTTCAGGCCGTCTTTTGGGAGGCAGTTGTAAAGCGCCTGCGCCATGATGCGATTATAGTTCCCCATCGCCAACAATTACAACTATCATTTCTAATACTGAAGCCTGAAGCTTCATTTATTTAATTTTTTCGTCAAAGTTTAATTTGCTATTTTGCTGCATTTGTTTCTTGGCGCGTTCGAGTTGTACTCCATTTGTTTACTTTCTTATTGTTGTGTGGAACCTTATTTTGAATTTCCATGGTTTAAAGTTGGTGACGACTAAGTTGTGATTCTATGCCATCATCAATCCATGCTAATTGGTACGCTTAACCCTCGCACTTAACGTGACATAGAGATAGGGAATACTCAAAAGAAGCAGAATCAAGTTGTTGTGATTATATGCCATCAATCCATGCTATTTAGTTGACACCAGTTTAGTTTTTTTCCGATGGAATTTTTGTTTTATTAATAGGCCAAAGTCAAAGATGGTATAGCATCCATCATGCAATACATTAACAACAACCGGAAGGTCAAGGAAGTTGGTGACTTGGACGAATTTTTAACGTGCTTGGGGACCTGCCACATGAACACCATTGCTAATAGCTCCAATTTTTGCTAAACCATCGGCAATAATATCATTCACTTCGCGTCTTTGGAATTGAAACTTCACGTCGTTCAATCGCCCTTTCAAAACACGAGTTTAGTGTAACAAAATCCTAGGCCCGTGCTAAATCACGACAATTTTTTATGTCAGTTTATAGTGCAAAAGTTATATTAAAAACTTTCAGCTTTTAAATTATTAGATTGTTTTAAATAACCAGATCCGATGATACTCAATCGAGAATAAACCAAACTATAGTTATGTAAGGAACTTGTAATCAAAATTCAAGATAATTCCACAATGGTCTCATCAGGGTAGTACCCATTTATGTGAATGCTAAATATTGGATTATTACCTCCAATATTAGTATTGTTTTAACTCGCCCGCAAAATTTCAACCTCTTCCAGTTCATTACATTTCTATTGATTTAACCAGGTCTGTGTATCTAGATTAAAGGAAAAATTCTGGCTACTACCCTTCATAAACATTATTTGAATTTGTGAATTGAAATTTCAATGCTCTAACTCATTACAAAAGTTTCTTTTCAAAAAGTTTTACAATGTATAGGTAATTAGATTGCCCTAAACAATCATCTTGAAAGGACAAATAGTAAACATATACTTCCTCCGCTTTTATTACTTGCATCATTTACCATTTATGAAAGTTATAAATTACTTGCATCATTTCCTTTTAGGGATATACATCATCTCTACCTCTCTCCAGTCACATGGGTCCCTTTTTTTCTCTTTTCTATCTCTTTCCTCTCCTTAATTTTAAAGCACATACTCAAAGTATAAAAAAACGGTGGAAGTATATGAAAAACAATTATAAGAGAATTCTATTAGTCATGATATGATGTAAGCTATCATTGAAACATGTCCGAAATTTTGTGAGTAATAAATATTAGACTAATATTCTAAAAATGTCTAGAGCTCTAACTCGTGAACCTCAAATTAATTATAGCCTAGTAAATTTTTTTATAATGAACAAATGCCATTGTTAAATTACCTTGAATTATAGCTCAAGAAAGAATTGAAGTATATAGCTCAATAGTGTGTTTTTATTTTATATAAACCAATCGATTGTTCTAATGGAGGGAAGTTTTGAAAGGGCTTACTAAATTTTATTGTCTCAATTGTTTTTTTTTTTGAGACGATATTGTTCTCAATTATTATAAGCCATTCCATTAACGAAAATAATTTAAATAAATTAAAGGTTAATAAAAATCAATTAAAATGTAAAAAATATCTAATAAATCGGATGGTTATAACATTTTCACACAAGACTGAAGATTATTTTGATGAATTTTTTTGACATATCAAAGACATTCACTAGTAGAAACAATTTTATTTGTTGTCCCTAATTGCTGCTAGTCTAGGCAAATGGCAGAGATAAGTATTTATTGGCTGCGTTTCTAAAGAAGAGTGTGAAGTAATAAGAAGGGTGTGTTCTAAAAGCTGCAATTTTATACGGTCCTGCCAATGGGGTATAGTTTTACACAATTTCACATGTCAGGTAAAAGACTAACAACTCCACTCCATGGGGGAGATATTTAAGCACTCCAAATTTTTATTTAGTTACTCATCCTTCTAAGTAATGTATAGAAAACAACTCTCACAATTGGAGTGCTTAAATAAAATTTAAAGTGATTAAATTACTATCCCATTTTTATTATGGTTTTGCTAGTAATGAGGTGTAATTTGATGTGACAAGATACGAAACTATCTTAATTTGTTTGTAGCTTGGGTGAATGTAAACCTGCACCAAACAAGACCATGAATCCAAGTTCCTACTTATAGTATAGTCTCTACCAACTAACAAAAAGTAGGACATTTGAGGTTTACGTGTGAAATCCTAGGCATAGAAAATCAGATCCTAAATTAGGTTTAGAGAATACCTTAAGGGCATGCTTGGGACGGGGGTAATGTATTAAGAAGGTAATAAAAGTCAAACATAGAAAAACTAAGGTATTTAGAGGTGATGATAGAAAGGATAAAGTGGTGGTGTGATGTATCACTTTTATATATAGTTTTTAGATGCATTTAGATTGCATTTAAAACTTTTTTAGAGCATTTAGGTGCATAATGACATGAATTACATAAGTTGCGCTCTACTACTCCCTGTTTGTGTGTTTCGATGATTTTCAGGTAATTTTGATACAAATTGATCATGCCTATCAAGGATCTAGCCTATTAATCATCGAAGATGAAGGTAGCATGCACAAGGATCACAATGCATCCGTTTGGGACAATTTTGAGTTGGAATGAAGCAAAGAGTTAGTGAAAGAAGTGCCAAAACTGAGACATGTTCACTATTTTGATCATAACAATTGATAGAAAATTTATAATCAAGAAATTCTAATTGGGTTAAAATCTAGACTTCAAGAGATTTCCAACGATAGGTCACACGCCCCAAACGGACATCTGATTTGAGAGATACGGCCTTCGCAGGTTGATGAAGAAAGTAGTTTACCCACCCGATCGGGCGGGATTCGACCGGATCGGGCCTGAAGCACGGACAAATCGTTTTCCGAATTATTTTAGCTTTAGGAGGTTAATATAAATAGTATAACTTCATTATTTGTTAGACATATTTGATTCTAGTTTATTTCCATTGCACTTAGTTTAGTTTTTATAGAGTTTTATTAGATTTAAACACTTTAGATTAGTTGAAGGGGTGATTGAACCTCGGATTTGATTTCAATAAAGGTTCTGGTTTTCGTCATTCGGTATTGTTCTTATTTCTTAATTTTTTTTAATTAATTTTGATTGGTTGATTTGATTCATGATGTTAGGATTAGGGTTTTATTTCTATTTTATTATTGTTTGTTCAATTATGTCTGAGTAGTCTATTTTCTAGGGATTTAGGAAGGGAAGTCATATTTATACCTTGATTACTTTGAATTTCTATTAGTTTCTAGGATTTGATAGATTGATTATGGTGTGATTTGTTCTTATTGAGTAATTAATATTATTGTGCTGTTTCATTGATTGCTTGAGGTTAATAATTGTTTGCACAGATCCGTCTTACTTTTAGAGGCGTAGTACACATCAGTAATTCTGATTATGTTTTTGAACATGCTGCATATGTTGAATTATGAGCGTTGAGACTTAACCATAACTTGTCACGTGTTCTAATCTATCGATTCTTGACCTAGGTTTCGATAGTTGTTTGATCCATTGATTAGTATAAGCATGGTAAACCGAAACAATTCCTTAGACCTTTATTCCATAGTTTAAATCTCATCTTTATTTAACTTTCTTTAGTCTATATAGTAGTTCAACTGCTTATTTGATTTTGTCTGAAGTAACTGTTTAGCAGGATATCAACTTAGAACTCCGTCTATCTGTGGATTCGACCCTACTTCCCTTGACTATCATTGTTAGAGGATTTAGGATTTATCTTTGATTAGGTGATACGGCTTTAGCCTTTCATGGTGGAGAGGATAATGTGGTGTTGGTAGGAGGAAAATGGAATAAAGAGGGAAACTATTACCCTCACTATGTTACCCCCACCCCTGGGTAACTATTACCGTCATTTGAAGCGTAATAGTTTCCCTCTTTCTTCCATTTCTCTCCTACCAACACAACATTATCCTCTCCACTACCACTTTATCCCCTCTATGTTTGACTTTTATTACCCCTTGATACATTACCTCCATCCCAAACATGCCATAAGTTTTCAATTTCTACAGTCGCATACATTATATAAGTTGCTATTAGATTAGGCATAATAAATATGATTAAAAATAGGAAAAATTGCCTAGAATAACGCAACCTTTTGGCGACTCACAAATAATAATGCAACATTTTGATTATTCTGGAATAATGCAACCTTTATACCCCATTTATTTTAAACAGGATGAAACCGGTTATGACTTGAACAATAGGTCAAATGGACACTTGTCGCACAGTAATTGGCTCTCATAAATAATTTTAAAAAGTAAAATAAAAACAAAATAACAAAAAAAATAAATCAAACCCCCCCCCCCCACTCCACCGTCAGCACTCTCTCCTCCCCACCCATCCCACCACTTCATTTTCCCAGCCACAAAGCACCAGCCGCCGCCAACCTCACCACCCCATTTTCGCCGGCGAGGCTGCTCTGATCACCAAGGAAGAGAGACGACAGCTTTTGTGGTGGTTTCGAAGGCGGGGGAGGGGGTTTCGTCCGGGGAAGCGAAGGCGGGGGGAGGGGGATTTGTCCGGGGAAGCGAAGGAGGGGGAGGGGGATTCGTCCGGGGAAGCGGAGGCGGGGGGAGAGGATTCGTCGGGGGAAGTGGCGTTTCAGTGAGGGGGGGTTCGTCCGGTGTGGGGAGGTAGGGGAGTTGGGGCTGGGGTAGGGGTGGTTGGGGCTGGAGTGGGGGAATTTCATGGGGGAGGTTGGGGCTGGGGTGGGGGAATTTCGTGGGAGAGGTTTGGGCTGGGGGGGGGTTTGGTGGGGGTTTATTTTTTTTTATATATTAATATTTTGATTAAAAATTTAAAGTTTTAAATAAATAATTACCAATGCTCCAGGTTATCAGTCATTTGTGATGTTTAAAATAAATAGGGTATAAAGGTTGCATTATTCCAGAATAATGAAAAGGTTGCATTATTATTTGCGAATCACCAAAAGGTTGCATTATTCTAGGCAATTTTTCGTTAAAAATATTACTATTTTGAAAAATAAGATACAAAATGTTATTATTTCGAGAATGATTATTTGATGTACTCTTTTCATCTAATATTACAATTTTCATTTGCCTCTATCTGTTTATTCCGAATAAAGTTCTCATTTCTTCAATATGATGGAGTCCTCATGATAAAACAAGATTTTACTTTTTTTATTTATTGAGTACACACTTTAACTCATTGGGTTCATAATAAACTCTTAAGAAGTCAATATAAGAGATACATTATATAAGTAATAATCACAAATAATCTACAATAATCAACTAAATTCTTAAGATATGTGCATTGGAGAAATGCGAAACTTATTCTAAAATAGACGGGGTTATTTATAAAATATGGCCAAAGTTCAATATGACCTGAAAAATCACTTATTTTACAAGAAGTATACATTTGTAATGGAATATGGTCAAATATTCACTTGCAAAGGGTATCTAGCTACCCCAATACACCATGAACAAATTACCAAATTATTGAAATACTTGTATATTACTAGCAAGAAAGGTTATCCCCGGGAGATACACCAAGTTGGTTACAATACTGAGTATAGTACCCAATACGAGCATTAACAGTAGCTGGGTTAGCCCCATCACATTCCAGTCTTCCATTGATAGCTCGGATGGTCGACCCGAACCCTTGGCCGGAGATAATGCGTGAGTGGACGTTGTTCATCCAAAACCAGAAGGCCGTCCTGAAGGCGATTACAGGATCGTTGGCAACTGTTTCTGGCGCATTCAAACCGTCGAACCCAATGCTTTGGCCTGCTGGTCCGTAGTTAAAGTTCCATGAGAGTTGGATTGGACCCCTACCATAGTATTGCCTGTCTGGGTTGCATGGCCATTGTGTGTTCTCCTCGTCACAATAATCTCCTGAGGCTCCATTTATTTCCTCTATGTAGCAAAAATCTGCACGTCCAGAATATTTAGGCAATTTGTTCAGCATATACTTTTTCCATCAATTTTCACCTAAAGTTCGTATACTAATTGTATCTTTGCCACCTTTCTAATGGTGTGGTTTTTAATACTATCTCATATTATTCATAGCAATCCCTTAAATTGGTACTATTTTGTCCATACAGTCGAAATTTGCAATATTTATAGCCAAACTTCCCACAAAAATAGGTAAAGATGATGCATGGATAAAATATACTAAACAAATTGTTTAATTCAGTCTTTCAGATAGTAAATAAATTGATTATCTTATATATAGTATCTTTCTAACGGACGGCAACGGGTGTTAATTTTAATTCAATATATTTCTTAGGAAAATGATAAATACAACCTTTAGTCTGTATATAAGAACTTAAATAAGGAAATTTAAGTAAGTTTCAAACATTAATAACACCGATTTACGTCACGCGTGATTGTGATATAAATTCCCCACTTAATATTATTTTAGATAATGTATCCAAAATCACGAATAGATTGATCTAATTATTTTTTATTAATCAATTTACTATTTTTACTTTTTCTTACCTTCTCCAACGTCTCAGAGGCATTCGTTAGCTTTTTCCTTTCATTCATACAAAGTATGTACCAAATAAAAAAGCAACACAAGGTTAATGAAATAAGAATGAATACTTACGTCCAGTTTCATGAGTAACATGAGCAAAGAAGGCCGCAATTTCACGCAAAGAATCATCCCTGGATCCAACAGTACCAAACTGAGGATAGTTGTTAAGAGCATCCAAGAAAGCAGACCTGCTATAAAAATTCCTACCAGCACAACTAGCATCAGCTTGATCAATAATACCATTGAAGAAAGAGTCAGTCACTACATCAGGGACTGAAACATCACTCGGCGTAGTTGGAGTCGGAGGGACTGGTGTATCGCAAGGACCTTCTCTGCACCCTTCACCACAGTGCTCAGGTGTGTTGCCGCAAAAACCCCATTGACTGCAGCAAACGCTGGCGTCGCAGCCGCAGTTCTGAGCTTGAACTAGGCTGTTTGACGCACAAGTTATGGCCAACGCTACTAGGAAAACTGTTTTGAGGTAAGACATGATTTTTGGTATGAAGGAATTATGGTAGAAACTATGAAGCATGGCCATGGGGGTATATATAGTCAAATACGAAAGTTTGTTTTTGTTTTGAGGAAAGTCAAATAGGAAAGTCGAGGGAGTGGAAAAGTCTACATTGGATGGTTGTTTCTTATAATAGTATATGCTTATAGCGTGTTGAGATAATAATATGCTAATTGTCAACCCATGTTATTGTTATGCCGTAATAGCTTTAAGTTTCTAGATGCCGACTGGTTGGTCAATTGTTGACATTTGACTTTAGTTTAATACTTTTTTTTAAAAAAAATCATTTATTGACTAGAAGTCATACGACAATTACAATAAAAGTTAAAACTAACATCAAATACTAGTATTTATCAAACTAAAATAAGTAAAATTGGGAAATTTTATACAGTGACCGCCAAATTCCAACTTTTCTCTATAACGACAACGCAAAACAATTTTATACAAAGATGACTCTAAGATTTAAAAAATTCCCCACAGCGGCCTTAAAACCCCACCCCCAACATTAAACAACTTGACCACTACTAACATGACTACAAACCACCACCTTGACCCACAAAAAACCACCTTAACCCACAAACTGCCACCTTGACCCGCAAACCACACGCGACCCTCTGCCTAGAAACCACCACCACTTACACTTTCTCTCGCCTTCGCTGCCCTTCTCCTGCAACCTGGACCACCATAGCACCACCACCACCTACTCTGCCTCCTATTTCTCAACCACTACCATGCAAAACACCACCCAATTCCAGCCCAAAAAACGTCCCCATTTCCGCCGGAATTTCCCCAGAAAACTATTATTTCCTAAATTAAGATAATTACGCTTCTTCAATGACTTAATCCCAAATGGAACCTCACCAGAAAATTCATTACCAACAAAATTTAATCTCCCTAATTGCCCCAATTTCAATATTGAATATGACAATGACCCAAAAAATAGGTTATCATGTTAAATATGCCTTGAGATATCTGTTGGTTCGAATAACCAAACACGAGTCTCGCTAGTGTTAAACCTTTAGCCGTATCATTCAAAATATGATAATCTTAGTGTTGCCTAACACTAATCTGTATTCTGGTTCTCTCCTAGATAAAACTACTCTCTCTGGTCTGGTGGACGTAGCTAGCACATTGCTAGTAAACCACGTTAATCTCTGTGTATGTTATTTATTGTCTTTCACGTTCGATTATTCTTTATCGCCTCTATCCGCCACAACATATCTTTTGCAACAAAGCTCAACAAATTGCTTAAAAACCCAATTACCTTTGGGATTTCACCCGTAAATTTGTTATTCGTAATAAAGAGTTGAGACATTTATTTGCTGCTTAATATTTTATGATATTTTCTGCTCATTTCTATTGTGCAGCAATTAGAGGGGTAGCAAATAGAACATTTCTTATTGTTGCTCACTAAAGAATAGCAGCCATAAGGAACTTTTTGCTGCTATTTAATAAGAAATAACAGCAATAAGCTAATGTCATAGTCCCTGAAAATCTCTTCTATTTACTGTTATTTCTTTCAAGAAAAGCGGCAATTGAAAACTTTTTAGAAAACCATTTAATTATTTTTAATTAATTTTATTGCTATTATTATAACAACAACAATATTTAAAAAAACAACAGCACATAATCTATAATTTTCAATAACCTGTTTAAACTGTAATATACATATATTCTAGTTCCCAAATCGAGTTATACGCAAGAATGGAATGTACATTACCAAAATTGATCCCACCCTCTCCCTCCCCTTCCCTTCCATTCCCCAACCATTTATCCAAACAAGTGAACTTGTCTCCCTTTCTCATCTCTTCCTTTCCTTTCACTTCCTCTTATCCAAACAATGTGTAATGTTTGAAGATATTTATGTTTAAGAGTATGATATTAAGATATAGAATTTGTATGTTACACATATTTGAGAAATGTTTATGTAACACCCCGCCCAAACCGAACCCTTTTAATATTTATAAAACTCGTTTGAGGGGAAATCAACGAGGGTTCGATTCGAATGGACCGTTACCGCCGCACTCAACTCCTTGGAATTAAGTGCAAGGCTAAGTAACTAAAACATATTCATTCCAAACTTAATAAACGATCCTTACAACCAAATTAAACTAGTTCGTTAATAAATACTAAATACTACGAGTTTCAGAGTTCCAACAGAAGCAAAATATTAAACTAGGTGGATGACAACTTCTAGTTGATCCCTCATAATTCCCCTCGGTCACCCACCTGCAAATAATCATGGAAAAAGACAAGAGAGACAAGCTCCCAAAAATCAGATAAACTGAGTAATTCCAACTCCATCCCGTAAAATACTTAAGTTGAAAATACTTTGTGAAAATAATACTTTAATAGAGTCGAAAGCATAGTACATATACATATATAAATACAATTAATAGTCACATAAGTGCATACATATATATATAAGATTGAATTTCGATTAATTCAATAATTCATTATTAACCAATCATTTAAGGAGAGGAAAGAGAACGCCAATAAGCCGGGGTCAATCCCAGTAACTACTTACTTCATGGGTGTAGGCCGGGGTCAATCCCCAGTAACTACCTATAAATATAATAATGGCCAAAATAGAGTCCCTAGTGTGCACACCCCTTCTAACTTGGAAACACATCAAGATAGAAGGAAGACAAATAACAGAAAAATTAGCATAGTAACAAAGAAACCTGTAGGTGGCCGCTGAACCTCCCATACAGGGCAACCTGTTCATCATTTCCTTCCTTTATTCCACTTTAAGTGATTTATAGTTTTTACTTCAAGTTATCACATATCACATATTCACATATACATCGTTCATTTAATCGAGTGTTAAAACCATTACTCCAATTCCATAACTCATTTCATACATAGCTCATTCCGATAGAATATCCATATTCTCAACCATCACTTGGTTACATTAACTCATAATCATTTCCATATGTTCATCACAATGTCAACTTCCGTTTATAACTTCCATATTAATAATAACGATTATAATAATAACAATGATAATAATAATAATAATAACAATAATAATAATAATAATAATAATAAAAATAATAATAAAAAAAATAATAATAATAAAAATAATAATAACAATAATAATATAACATCATTAACAATTAATCTTTAATTTAAACAAATGTCGAGAATAAAATATAAGATTATTTATCAAGATCGTTGGTAACATTAGCATAATTATCATATCGTCCATAGTCCATAGTCCATGATCATGATCCATATCCATAATCCATAGTCATTAGTCATCTTACTAATCGTATTCATAATCCGCATTAAAGTCAATAGTTTTAATTCTAATAATTTTCGTAATTATAATCCACATTTCTAATAATAATTCAAATCACATAGTCACGTAATTAAATATTTTATTTCTCACGGGACCTATATTTAGATGGACATTGAAAATTACCTCTTGAAGCGTGCTTGAAACTAAATCACGAACGAATCAACACTCTTGGAAATCCTCGTCTACGCAATCGGAGTCTACAATTAAGCGAAATCTAAAATTAGTTTCCTAAATAACTCCTTATGATTTTATAAATAAATAACTCGAATAGTTTAAATAACTTGAAGAAACTTTTTATTCAAAGAAGTTTATAAATCAAAGTTTAAGTTTCTCGAATTTATTTATAAAAATTATTTTAAGCACTTAAACATTATTTCAACTTTAATATTTATTTAACTTAAACGTTATAAATAATTTACATAAACATAAATAAACTTCAAAATAATCATTATTTATTTTAGAAACTTAAAAATATTTTTAAGTTATGAAAAGTTAATATAAACATTAATAGTAATAATAAACTTAAAATGAAAGTTTTATTTTAATTAAACAAAACAACTAACAAAGAAGAATGGGTCATTAATTTGAAGTGTTGGGCTAACTTTTAGAATTAAAAATCTGATTTGGGAGGGAGTAAGTTTGGGCTTGGGTTTATTTAAAATAAAATGAGTAGACTTTGGGTTATTTGTTAAGTGGAAACATAAGAGAAGGAGATAAAAGAAACATTAGAAGAGGAAAGGAAGAAGGAAAAACAGAGGAAGGAGGCTGCCGGATTTGGTGCCGGTTTCCGGCGACTCTGGCGGCCGGAGGGTGGCTGGCGTGCGTGGCGGCAGCAATGCTGCGTGGTGCAGCAGCAAAGAGGGCTGCGTGTGTTGGTGGGGCAGCAGCGAAAGGGGGGGGCTGCGTGTTGCTGCTGTGCATTGCCGCTGCTGCTGCGCGCGGTGGTGGCGGTCGTTCGGGTTTTGGGTTGTGGTGGTTTAAGTGGTGGAGCTTGAGGTGGTGTTAATGGAGGTTTTTAATTATTTTATTTTGTCAATTTTTCAAAAACAAAAATCGGAAATTTAGAGGGGAGAAAGAAGAGAATGAAGCAAAAAAAATGGATTTTATAGGCAAAAATTCTGATTTGGGTTTGAATGGTCAAGCACCATTGATGAGGGTGAGATATGGAGGTTGAAGAGAGATTGCTTGTTTGACTGCGGATTTGGTCTTGGTCAGATTTTGGAGTGGAAAATCTGATTTTGTAAGTGGGCACTACTAAAAAATGGTCTTTAGTATCGGAAATTTTTCGATACTAAAGGCCTTTTTCCGATACTAGAGGTCTTTAGTATCAGAAATAATTTCCGATACTCAACTGATACTACTACTCCCGTGGCTAAAGGGTCGGTCTCGGTTATTTTTTCCCCTATGGTTATTTTTTCCGATACTAAAGGGGGGTAGCTTTAGTATCGGAAAAGTCATTAGTATCGGAAAATTGTATCTGAACATGTGATACAAAAAATAAAAGTTATTAGCATCGGATGTAACTTCAGATACTAAAGATATTTATAGTATCGGAAAATTTCGGATACTAAAGATGATACTAGTATCAGATGTAAATTCGAATACTAAAGGTCACATTAGTATCGGAAATTTGTGAGACTAAAGAGTTGAAAAAAATATTAAAAAAATAACAATAATAATAATAATAATAATAATAATAATAATAATAATAATAATAATAATAATAATAGTAATAATATATATTATTATTATTTATTTATTTGTTATTATTATAATAATAATTATTATTATTATTATTGTCATTGTTGTCATTATTGTCATCACCATCACCATTACCTCCACCACCACCACAACTATCCTCATCCTGCACATCCACCCACCACCACCCATTGCACCCCACGGTCATGGCCACCACTGACACAGACTAGCAGCCACCAGACCCACCCCACCACTACCCTACCCAACCCAACGCAAGCCACCCGAAATATACACCTACAAACACCAAAAATAAAACCAAAATTAGAAAAAAAAATCTAGAAAAATTGAAGAAAAAATCCAGAAAAATGAAACAAAAAATCAGAAAAAAAAGAACGAAAATGAACCCAGAATAATCACCAGAACTCTACACTTGCAAACACTAAAATAAAAGCAAAATTAGAATAAAAAATTCCAGAAAAATTAAAGAAAAAATGAAAAAAATGGACCTTCTGCAAACCCCTTGACATCCTACAAAAAACAAATCAAAACTCCATCAAAAACCCTAATTTTCACAAAGATGGAATTAGATAATCGATCAAACAAAACAATAAAAAGATCAAAGTACCTTCTGCGAATGCGAGCGGGGTAAAGCTTAACCATCTCATCAGTAGACATATCAAGGATAGCATCGAGGTCAATACCTCTGTAACCGAACTTCTTGAGTGTTCTCTTCTTAGATGCGGCTCTTGTTGCGGCTACATCTCCTTCCACATCCGCCATGGCTGCTGCTGTGAAGTTCTACGAAGAGAGAGAGAGAAATGGAGGATGTAGGCTGCACAGAGAGAAGATGGAGAGTGAGGATGTAGGCTTACCGGCGCCGGACTCAGCAGTAGCAATAGTCGCAGCCGTCGCCGGAGTCAATAGTAAGCAGAAGCGCACACAGCGGCGCGGGGACTAAAGAGAGAGAAAGCGTGCTGCTAGGGTTTTCTTTTGAGTGTTGAGTATAAGAGAGAAAGACCCATTATTATCTTTTAAGCGCAGGGACTAAAGCGGACCCAAATGTTTTTTGGCTCCTAAACGAAAGTTAAAATATGTGCAAATCCCACCAACTCAAAACAATTTAGTATCGGAAAGTTTGGTTACTATTGCATAACAATAGTATCGGATAAGAATTTTGTTACTAAAAAATGCTTTTGTATCAGTTTTCGATTGATACCATTAACTTACTAGTATCGGATAAAAAAATTTCCGATACTAAAGCTATGTCAGAAATCAGTTTTCCTATACATAACATTGAATAGTATCAGAAAAAAAATTATCGTTAATAATAAGGTATTTTAGCATCAAATATGATTTCTGATACTAATATTTCTGATACTAAAGACCCATTTTCTAGTAGTGGGAGAAACTCTGATTTTGCAAGTGGAAAGTTATGGTTTGCTTGAGGTTTTGGAGAAGCGATTAATGGTTGTTGGGTGAAAGAGGAAGGTGATGATGAGGGTGATAAGTGATAAGTAATGGATGATAGGTGATAGGTGATAGGTGATAGGTGATGGGTAATGGGTGATAAGTGGTATGAGTAGAAATTTTAAAATCAAGCTTTAAAAGTTGTACATCAAATTAGCTAAGTACATAAAATGTAGATAAAATGACATTCTAATGAATTAAATTTCAAAATATTTCTTTAAAATAATTTCAATATGAAATAATAACACTAATAATAGAAATAATATTATATCATTGAAATAATAAATATTTTTCAAATAATTTAAAATAAATCGAAATAAATCAAAGAAAAATCAATAAAATTCATATTGAAACGTTTTTAATTTAAAAATAATATATTAATTTATCCAAATTCGGGGTATTACAGTTTATGAGTTTAAAGTTTGGATGTTAAATTATAATTATAGTGAAATTTGACCAGGTGGTTGGTGATTTCTAGTACAATGAGTAGACTTTTGGAGGAGGTTACGAGTGTGGTTGCCTCTGCTGCAGTTTCCAATAAGACCTCTGACAAAGTGAAGCCTGTGTTCTTGACTAAAGCCCAGAGTTTGCAGTTAGCGCTACAAAGAAGACAAGAAGAAGTTTTTGAACAGAGGCGTCGTGCTCAACAGCTTATTCAAACCCGAGCTACTGATAAAAAATCGCCTGGTTCTTCTTCTAACCATCGCTCCTCCCGTGACCACCGTGAGCGTGAGCGAGAGCGAGATAGAAATCATGACACTGACAGGAAAAATCTTGAGCGGGAGCGTGAAGTGGAGAGCAAAGCCCGAGATCGCAGTTTATATGTTCATATAAACTGTAATGGAGAGAGAGAGAGAGGACGAACAGTATTGAGGAAATGAAGAGGGTGAGAAGAAGGTAGATTTTATTATACTTTGTAGAGATTTTATTTGTTTTTACGGAGGGTGCAAGCAAATGGATTGCCAGGTTGGCAATATGTGTTTTTATGGTTGAAGAATTAGTATTTTAGATATGATGGAGGAGATACTTATTTGGTTTATGTTTTTATTTATTGAATATTAGCTTCTATTGTAATATAATTTGCAGCAATAAGAAGCTAAGATTCTAATTGCTGCAATTTTATATTAAAATTGCAGCCATTATCGTGTGGATTGCTGCTAAATGGTAGAACAGCAGCAAATAGATTTTTTTATTACTAGTAGACAGATTCGAAGTAGAGGCGATGGACTTTGAAATCTCGTCGGGAAATGATGAGTTGGACGTGGTGAGGTAGGTTATGAAGGAGTTGATGGTGGGGGGGGGTTTGCGGTTGTTGTGGCTGGTGACAATGATAGTTGGTGGGGAGCATTGGTGGTGTTGGGTGTTGGAGTGTTGGCCTATGTTTTTACGGTGCTAGGAGTGTTGGTCTAAGTTTTTTTGGTGCTAGGAGTGTTGGTCTAAGTTTTTTTGGTGCTAGGAGTGTTGGGCTAAGTGAAATAAGGTCACTACATGTATTGGTGCATAGTTAAGGGTCGTCATGAATATAAAACAATTCGCTTGCCACCACAAAGAACTTTTAAAACCCGGAGGTTACCATATAGAATTTTCCAAAAAAATTTAACATATAAAATCACGATCGTCGAGGAGATCTAAAACCTCTGATAATCCTCGTCTCTCATATCGTTGTTTGTTACAACCTTCTACAAAGGGTCTATTGATCTGTTGTAGTTTTGAAGTAAACCGGCTTCAAATCAACTAATATTTTACAAAATTGATAAACAATGAAATGAACTAATAAACTAAATTGAACTGAACTGAACTGATTGGAGACATACTAATTTGAATTGAACTAAAAATAGAAATTGAAGAAAATAGGCCATAAATGAATGTGCTTGTTGGTTATTCACCTATCTCTTGGAAGACCAAAAGGCAGTAGAGAGTTGCAAGATCTTTTGCCAAGGCCGAGTATACGTCAATGATGTGGCAGCTATAACATGTGAATTAAAGTGGCTCAAGGCTCTTCTTGGTGATTTGGGCGTGAGCCAGAAGAAAGAGATGCAGTTGTTTTGTGACAATCAATCTTCACCGCATATTGCAAACCATGTTTCATGAACGTATGAAGCATATCGAAGTAGATTTTTATTATGTCTCTGATGATATCAAAGAGGGTATCATATGTCCTTTGTATGTTTCTACAAAGATTCAATTGACAGATATCTTAAACAAAGCATCGAGAGAGGTTCAATTTGAGATTTTGTTAAGCAAGTTGTGCATACAAGATTCACACGCTCAGACTTGAAGAGATGTTAAGATTAGCAATAATATTAGAGATAATGTTATGATACATGTAGTAAAGATAATTAGAGATAACTATTTGGTGTAATTAGTGATATGAATCCAGAACGGATCCAAGCTTAAGTCCTCACAACCTTCACTCAGTTTTGATTCTTTAAGGGTTCTAAAACAAATTTAGGGTTTCACTCACCCTAAACTCGATTTAGGGGGATAGTAATGAGATTAAACAAGTTAGCTTAACTCACTAATTGTATTAACCTCGATTATAATTAGGTTTTACTCGCCTAATTACTAAGGGTCTTGTAGTTAGATTCACTCTCTAAAACCAATAAAACTTGGAAAGATGTACGTCCAAATTCACAAAGACAATAGTCCAAAATTTCAAATTCAATGTGTGTGTACTTCTCATTAAAATATGAACACCTATTTATACTACTCCTAGTATAATCAAGAAAATCAAATTCTATCTAGAAAGCATTTAAAAACTAATCCCTAAAATCTAGGAAAAGATAAAGATAAAGATAAAGATAAGGAAGATAATCTAATAAGATTAGGATAGGGATTTCGGCCCTTCCTATCTTATTTACATGCCTATCTCTTTCCTTATCCCTTAGCTAATCAAATCTTATCTAAAAGGGATTACAACTCAACTAGGACTCTGTATAACTGAAAAATACAATTATTTTCGGTCCTATTATTGACAGAAATTAAAATGTTGAATATAAATACTAAATAAAATTAAGGGTTTTTTGTCAGAAGGAACCTAATAAAACGCTAGTTTTGTAAGGAATGACCTAATTAAAAAAATTTGTCTAAAAAGACCTAATAAAACACTTGTGGTTGTTACTAACAATCTATTTATGATTTTCCCGCCAAAATACAATTTTCCGACGTTGACTTTTTTTAACCCTCCATTGACTCGTTTTTTTACTTCATCTCCCATTTACTGCTCTCCTCACTCCTAATTACTGCTATCCCAAATAACTCATCTCTACTCAAATTATTTCCTCCCAAACATGATGTTCTCATTGGCATAACCTTCTCCGTCTTATTCTTCAACTTCAACTTCTCAAACTGTGCTTCAACTTGTGATTTCTCAGCCTTCATAAAATCCATTTCTTTCTTTACCACTTTCAACTCATTCAACAGAGTTTTCTTCTCATCAACAAGATCATTAATCGCAATGCGTTGCCATTCTGTCATCTCATCATCCACCCATCTGAAGAATTTGCATCCCCTATGCCCTGTCTCAGGATGGTAAAATTTACAAGCTAAAAACCACCTCACAGGATTATCCTTTGTCCAAGATCTCACCTTTGCAATTGGGACACCACAACCACATGAGAGGATTTTTCTTGCTTGAAGATTAATTCTCAGACATTTTCCTTAATAAAAGAGATAAAATTAGGTGGAAAAGAGAAATTAAAACCCTAATTTTGAATTTGAGTAAAATGTATTTTAGGAACCCTAATTTTTCGAATAGGGGAAAAACGGTTAATAAGAACCCTAGATTTCTAAAACTTTTAAACATTGAGAGGGAAAATTTAGAAGAGGAAAACATACCTTGTGTTTGATAAAGATTGAAGTTTGAGATCGAAAATGAAGCACTAATGGTGATTTGAGAAGAACCCTACCTTTGAAGATGGGAGAAATTTGGAGTTGAGAACAACTGATTTGGAGGAAAGAATTTGAGTAGAGATGAGTTATTTGGGATAGCAGTAAGTGGGAGTGAGTAGAGCAGTAAATGGGAGAGGAAGTAAAAAAAACGAGTCAATGGAGGGTTAAATAAAAGTCAACGCCGAAAAATTGTATTTTGGCCGGAAAATCATAAATAGGTTGTTAGTAACAACCGGAAGTGTTTTATTAGGTCCTTTTAGACAAAAAGAAATTATTAGGTCTTTCCCTACAAAACTCGTGTTTTATTAGGTTCCTTCTGACAAAAAACCATAAAATTAACTAAGACTCTTAATGACTTATTTGACTCTAATAGACGTTTGCTTCATCATCTTGGACCGGACCTTCAATCTTCCTTAACATGGATGAAAATGTTGTGTTGAGTTTAAACTCATAACTTTCATGCCTTGTTTCGAAGAATTGACCATACCCAAAAATTGCGAAGGTCATAAATAGTGATATCTTGGAGTAGCCTCATCGCTCTTACCTCAATTAGACTAAGACTAGAGTTAGTTCTATCTTCTTTCTTCTATCTTCTTCTTATTCTAAGTCCTAATCGTATTAGGATGAGCTTGAGCTTGCGTATTATATGTGATTCGTGATCAATAAGAAACAACAACTTGAGTTTATTATAACAATATGCATTCGTAACACGTTCTCTTCTTGATCTTTTCGCTTCTCGAGTTTAGTTAACAACTTGAGGGAAATTACAACTTGAGCTATTTGTTTTATGATATTTTATCAATAATGAAATATGTTTTGTTTACAATGTCGGTGCCTGTTAATCCAACACTAAGAAACATCATTAAATGATATTTAAATAGTTTACATAAGATATAAATAGCTATCAAGGAGCGTTATTGTTAAAGAAAGTTTTTAGACGTAAACATCCTATTATTTTCCACATCATATAAAAAAAGATAATTATGAGAAACTACCTAATAAAGATGAGAAAACCACCTAATAAACGTTTTATTGAAAAAAATCACCTATAACAGCACTTTTTTTTCAAAAATACCACCACTTACGGCCTGTTCATTTCAGCTTAATTTCAGTTCAGTTCAGTTCTTCTATAACCATTTTGTTAAATATTATTATGTTGGTCTAATTTATTTACTAATTGCTCTTATTATTATTATTGTTATATTATTATTTTTTTATTACTACCTCCGTCCCATATTAGTTGCAACAGTTTGACTCGTACACTTGCCGATACACAACTTTGACCATTGATATATCTAACTATCAATTAGTAAAAATTATGAAAATTTGATATTTCAATTTTATACATCGAGATAAATCTAAGGACATCTGATTTACCAACATTTGATCTTATATGTTAGTTAAAAATCATAGTCAAAGTAAGGCATATGAATAGTGTAAAAGTCAAATTGTTGCAACTAATATGGGACAGAGGGAGTATTATTTATTTTTATATTATTATTATTGAGTATTATTATTATTATCTGTTTATTATTTTGTTTATTATAGCTTTATTCATTATTATTACTATTATCATTAGGGAGGAACATAGTTTAGGTTAAAAGTACAAATAAACCAATCAAATCACGTCAAAACGGTTTATGATGTAATTTTGCACGGTCCGACCCAATATATTATTAAATATAATTATTAAAATAGTAATATTAATTTAATTCTTAGATATTATTGTTATTATATAATCATCATTAGGTATTCATATATTAATACAAAGACTATAAGATAATTTTTTATTAATTATCATTATAATTATTAATTTATGATTATTAATATTATTTATTTATAATTATCATTTAAAAATATCCAAAATATAATTATTATTATTCATTAATAATTATTCATTATTATTACTTATCATTATAATTATTATTTAATATTCATATTATTATTGTTTAAATATTATTTATATATTTATTAAATTCAATTCAATTCAATTCAGTTCAGTTCAGTTCAACACCAATCAGTTCACTTAAGTTCAGTTCAGCTTCAATCAGTTCAGTTCAATTCAGTTTAGTTTAGTTCAGTTCAGTTCAGTAGTTTTCAGTAAATCTAAACAGGCCCTTAACAGACGATTACTAACTCCGTTAATTATTCAGTCAAGCACTAGTAAAAAAACATTTATTTGCTGCTTCATATTTTATGTCATTTGCTGCTCATTTCTATTATGCAGCAATTAGAGGGGTAGCAAATAGAACATTTCTTATTGCTGCCCACTAAAGAATAGCAGCCATAAGGAACCTTTTTGCTGCTATTCAATAAGAAATAGCAGCAAAAAAAAGCCACAATCCATGAAAATCTCTTCTATTTGCTGCTATTTCTGACAAGATGAGCAGCAATTAGAAACAATTTTTTTTAAATCAGACACGTTCCAGCATGCACAACAGATTTTTTTATTAACCTTATCTCAGAGATTGACCAAAGTCAATTAACTAAATACATTAAAATTACAAGAAAAAAGAGAAAATAAAACTGGAAAAAATCTAAGAAAGAGCAAGCTTCTCATGGAAGCTATACAATTCATCAGATGAAGAAGGCTGAGGGTGGTTGGAGCAGGTGGTGGACCACCGAAAGGGCTGGGAAATTGATTGATTTACATGTAAAAACTACTAATTCAGTCAAAATTAGAATGAAATATTTATCCATCCAGAAACATTCAGTTAGGTATCTAAAAGCTATGTCAAATTTGCTGGAGAAAATATGCTTGCACACTCGTGAAAAGCTGATTGAACAACCAAATTCCAAAGCATTAATTCACTAAAAACATTTAACAACTTTACATTAAATAAAATGATATATCATGAACGAAATAACATTGGCATCACCATTAGGAACTCTAATCCATATTCATGCGACATTTTAACGGATGGAGCGTTGATTTTGTGATTATAATCAGCGGTGATTGTTGGAACTAATCTTGAGTACACGGATTTAACTTGCAGCAGTTAAAACAAATTATTTTCATGTAATTTTTTAAAATTCTTCAATTAATTCTATTGGTTGCATAACTTAGATTAAAATTGTAGCAAACAAAACAAATATTTCTTATTGCTTCACATCTTCTTAAAATTGCAGCAAATGAAAACTTGTTTGCTGCCATCGCTTAAAATAGCAACAATTAGGGGGCAGCAAATAAAACTTTTTTTACTAGTGAAGTGGAGTCCGCTTTATGTATTTTCCTCCTCTTTCAATCTAGTTTTCCCACCAAAATTCCCCCCTTTTACACTCATCATCACTTTCCTTTTCGATTCACCCAAATTCTTGGTTTTCTTCATCAATCCTTCAATTAAGGTTCATAGCCCTTAAATTAGGGTTCCACTTCTGCCATATGTATATCCAATCCAAGGTAATTGCTCCTCGTTTATTTCAATTTCGCACAAGTAAAATTAGGGTTATGTTCCCTTTGGATTAAT
Organism: Patellifolia procumbens; assembly: GCA_947645195.1. Lineage (NCBI taxonomy): Eukaryota > Viridiplantae > Streptophyta > Magnoliopsida > Caryophyllales > Amaranthaceae > Patellifolia > Patellifolia procumbens. The sequence continues at coordinate 1,699,760 of CANSGD010001405.1, forward strand.
CTCCTCTTTCTCAATGTACGCAGCCCCTTACCCCGTGAATTTCCAAAATGTCACTCCAAATCGTCTCAAATTAGTGCAATATGAGCGAAATTCCAATGTAGGGTTATAATGAAACCAAGTAACTGAAGAAGAGATATTGTTGATTAAGGTGATGAACTTTTGTTTTCTCATAGCATTTACACCATGTGTGCCTGGTTGTTGAAGGTTTATTGGGGTAAATTAATAGTCGGTTGGATTTGAAAGCAAATGGGCATCTTGTTCTTTTCACATTCCACGCATAATCGGAGGGAAGTTGTTATAGAGTTAACGGAGTTAGTAATCGTCTGTTAAGTAATGGTTGTTTTTTAAAAAAAGTGTTGTAATAGGTGATTTTTTTGAATAAAACGTTTATTAGGTGGAATCTGACAATTTTTCCTAACATTATTGTTTTATACAGCAAAGAAAACAGTCCGGCAAACACTTCCTAAAAAACAGTACAAGTCACACCATGGACAAAAACAACTAAGGCGATGAAAATGTAGGGGCATTTAAATTAACAAGATGTAATACAATGAAGTTATAAAGAGAACATAATAGGAACACCAAATTGAAATAAGTAGGATAACTAGCAAGAAAGGTTCTCCCCAGGCGATACACCAAGCTGCCTACAATACTGTGTATAGTACCCAACACGAGCAGCAACAGTAGCTGGATTAGCACCATCACATTCCAATCTTCCATTGATAGCTCGGATGGTCGATCCAAACCCTTGGCCGGTGACAATGAGAGAGTGGACATGGTTCATCCAATACCAGAAGGCTGTCCTGAAGGCGATCACAGGATCATTAGCAACTGTTTCGGGCGCATTCAAACCGTCGAACCCAATGCTTTGGCCCGCTGGTCCGTAGTTAAAGTTCCATGAGAGCTGGATTGGACCCCTACCGTAGTATTGCTTGTCTGGGTTGCATGGCCATTGTGTGTTCTCCTCGTCACAATAATCTCCCGATGCTCCATTTATTTCCTCTATGTAGCAAAAATCTGTACATGAAGAAAGTTTAGCTAATTTGTTAAGCATAATATTGACTATTGAATATTCCATCATTTTTTACCTCAAGTTCAAATACTATATGCATCTTTGTCCCCCTTTCTAGGGTGTGTTTTGAAATGTTGATAAATACTTTCTCTATTTCTTTTTAAGTGACACAATTTAACTTTGGCACTATTCACAAACTCTACTTTGACTATCTTTTGGGATTTATAAAAGAAAAAAAATCTAATCACGGGGTCTTGTCAGAATTCTCTCATGTTTATTTTAATGAAAATCAAATTTTTACCATTTTTTACTCGATAACCTAAAATATAAACATTTGAAATTATGTATTGGCAAGCATGAAAGTCAAACTGTGACACTTAAACAGAAACGGAAGAAGTATATGAGAAGTCTGAGATCACTATAGATCAATCACTATTTCCTAAAAAGAACACAAGAGAATGATAAAATGGATAAGAATAATTTATACAAATGACAAATAAGAAGTATAGAAAGGTTTAAATATCGTATCGTCTACATACAAGGACTACAACCAATAAACGAAATGTAGTACATAAATTCAAACATCCATATATAAATATATGCAAAACAAAACGAAATAGCCTGATTATGAGATAAAAATAACTGAATAAGACTGAATACTTACGTCCAGTTTCATGAGTAGCATGAGCAAAGAAGGCCGCAATTTCACGCTTAGAATCATCAATGGAACCAACAGTACCAAACTCAGGATAGTAGCTAAGAGCATCCAAGAAAGCACACCTGGTATAAAAGTTCTTACCAGCACAACTATCAGTTTGATCAACAATCCCATTAAAGAAACATTCAGTAACTACATCAGGGACAGAAACATTATTAGGTGGAGGAGTTGGAGGTACAGGTAAATCGCAAGGACCTTCTTGGCACCCTTCACCACAGTATTCAGATGTGGTGCCACAGTAACCCCATTGGCTGCAGCAAACGCCGGCGTCGCAACCGCAGTCCTGAGCTTGAACTAGGCTGCTACGTGACGCACAAGCGATTGCCAGGACTACTAGGAAAATTGTTTTGAGATGATTCATGATTTTGGGTATGAAGGAATAATGGTGGGAACTAGGGAAGTTGAGGGGAAAAGTGTACATTGGTTTGCTGTTTGTTATAGGCTTATATATAGCGTATTGGGAGTGAATAGTATTATCCTAATTGCTACTCCCTCCGTCCTACAAAGTTCTTCCCACTTCATTATTTTATACCTCACATATATTCAAGAAGTGGGAAGAATTTTGTGGGACGGAGGGAGTAATTGCTAATTGCTAAACCATGCATATGCATGCTATTGTTGTGTTTTATAACTTACTATAACTTACTAGTATAAGTGGATTTAGATGTGTTATTGGTTAACTATTGACATTTGACTTTGCCTTAGTTTTAGGGCACCACATGGGACTATTATATCAACGTGCGGAAATCACATGGGAGCTATTTTTATACAATTACTTGATAACTACTACACCCTCCACCCTATCTATTTAAACTTTTAAATTCATTTAGATACATCATTAAGGAAAAGTTTAAATGATGAGAAATAAAGAACTGAATTAACAAAGAGTAAAAGAATTAGCACTAGTAATATTTTATTATTTTGTATTTAAGCTAGAAAAAGTTATGTGAGAGGTGAATAGTAGAAGGAGATAGAAGAGCGATAAAAACATTAAGGAGGTTATCAAAATAATATTTAATAATTAATTTTGCTGATATATGCTAAAAAAAGGAAATCAAAATGAAAAACAAAGAAGTTTAGATAGGGACACAGAAGGTATTATTTTGGCCAAATTCGTGGTGTGGCATGTACTTATTCAGTTTCAGATCGGTTAGTTGCACAATTAGGGAGTACAAGTTCTAAAGAAAGAATATACAAGCAGTAAAAGAGGGACCTAAGCTATGTGATGAGGAGAGATGTAGAGTGAACTCATTTTCATATAAAGTACAAAAACTCTTGGGTGGACCAGGTCCACACTAAAAATAGTGTGGACCGCCCACCATCACGTGACCAAGCCCAAGGAAGCAGCCCAGCAGGCCGGAATTGGGGGAAAGAGAAAAACGTGCAGCAGGGGAATTGGGGGAAAAAGAAAACGCGCAGCAGGCCATAATTGGGGGAAAGAGAGAGAAAAACGCACATCACGACATTCCTCCTCTCTGTCGTCATTCTCACTGAATTCCATGCTCAAAAATTAGGGTAAATAAACTTAAAATTCTTTCTCTGAAATCAAAATCAAAGATGAATGTCCATCAATTCGACCTTAACAACAACTATACTGAAGAATCTTGCAATACCATTGAAAAAAGAATTGCAATTTTTGGTGAAGAATACACATCTTATATTCAAAGTAGTGTTGAAAAACTTCAACTTGAAGATGTTGATAGACAAATACTTGTTGAACATGAAGGAATGGAACTCCAGATTATTGAAGAAATTAACAACAATGAAGGTAATTGAAAATTTGATTGAGTTTGTAAGTCAAAAATTAGGTTTATATGTACAAAGTGGTTAGGTTTTTATTCTTTCATTTGAGTTTAAGTGAGTTTAATTGTTGCTGGAATTCAACAAAAAAATACAGGAAGTTTAATTGAAGAACAACCCAACAGCATTATAACACTTACTTTACGTTTTTGTAGCTTTACTTTTAGTTACCAAAACTTAACTTTTACTTAAAATAGCTTGACTTTTAGCTACTGAATGTTAACTTTTACTTATTAAACATTAACTTTAGTTTTTGTAGCTTTACTTTTAGTTACCAAAACTTAACTTTTAGTTAAGATAGCTTGACCTTTAGCTACTGAATATTAATTCAATTTATATGTTTAACTATGCAGACTTGATGTGTGATATACAATTGTCAGCACAAAATGAAGAAGAAATTGGAGGGTTGTTGATTGGGCAAACAAGAGCTAGCCTTGAAGAAATTTATGAATTGTATTGTCAGCATGCTAGTATTATTGGTTTCTCTGTGAGGAAAGCAAAGAATAGGGTGAAACAAGGAACAAATGAAGTCACCCAAAAGTATTTTATGTGCTCTGCTGCTGGAGAAAGAAATAGTGGGAAAAAGAGAAAGAATGAAGAAGAAGAGCCCACAAGAATAGAAGAACATGAACCTGAAGATGAAGAAGCAACCAAAGAGCAGATTCCGATGAAAAAGCGAAGAACTAGAAGAGTTGCAATAACAAGGACAGGTTATAACATTAACTTTTATTTTCTGTAGCTTTACTTTTAGTTACCAAAACTTAACTTTTACTTAAGATAGCTTGACCTTGAGCTACTGAATGTTAACTTTTACTTATTAAACATTAACTTTTAGTTTCTGAAGCTTTACTTTTAGTTACCAAAACTTAACTTTTACTTAAGATAGCTTGACTTTTAGCTACTGAATGATAACTTTTACTTATTAAACACTTTCCTTGGACAGGTTGTAATGCTATGATAAGGGCGAAGTTGAATGAAGAGGGAAAATTTGAAATTATCCAACATGTCATAGCACACAACCATGAACTCACTCGCCAACAGTGGAGTCATTTGCATAGATCGGAAAGAGCCCTCACCGTGGAGAAGGGGGAAACCATTCAAATGGCCTTGGAATTTGGTTTGAAACCGATGCAATCATATAGACAAATGAGTGGTGAAGCAGGGGGAGAAGATTGCTTAGGACATACTGTTAAAGACCACTTGAATTTCTGTTACAAGCTGAAAATGTTAGCAATAGAAGGTGGTGATGCACAAACAGTTATAGACAGCTTGTACCAAAAGCTTTCGGATGACCCAGAGTTCTTCTTTAGAGTGAGATTAGATGAAAAGGGTAGAGTGTGCAACATTTTTTGGCGTGACTCCATGATGAAGGATGACTACGCCATTTATGGTGATGTGATGGTTTTCGATACAACATATCGGAAAAACAAGTACAACCTCATTTGTGCACCTTTTGTAGGCATCAACAATCATTGGAAGAACACGATGTTTGGTTGTGCATTTTTGGGAGATGAGACCATACCTTCTTTTGTTTGGCTCTTTGAGACATTCCTAAAGGCAATGGGTGGAAAATCTCCAACAACAATTTTCACAGACCAAGACCAAGCAATGTCAAATGCAATTCAACAGGTAAAACCCAAATTTACATCCAATTCATTGTGTCCTGTCAAACTTAACTTTTGATGTGTAAAACTTAACTTTAGTGCATATAATTTAACTTTGGAACACTGACTTTTTATAGTTTTACCTTCACCTCCCATGACTTACAAGTTTCTTTCCATAGGTTTTTCCAGAGGCTAGGCACAGGCTTTGTCAATGGCATTTGGAGCAAAATGCCGTGAGTAGGTTTGGCTTACTGAAGTCAAATACGATATTCAAGGATACTTTCAAGAAATGCTTAAGAGGTTGTGCTAATGAGATTGAGTTTGAAACTTGTTGGAACGAAATGATTGTAAAGTATGAGCTGCAAGATGATAAATGGTTTAAAAGGTTGTACTCACTTAGGCACAAGTGGTCAACATCTCTCAGTAAAGATTTCTTTTCTGCTGGTATCCTATCATCTCAAAGAAGCGAAAGCACGAATCGTGCAATTGGGTTCAAGTCTAATGCGCAAACCAACCTTACAGAATTTTTTACAATATTTGATTCCATGATAAGAAATTGGAGAAGGAATGAAGAGAATGATGAGTTCAACTGCTCTAGGTCTAAACCTAGTTCAAAGCTTCCACTGACGGGACTACTAAAACATGCTTCTGAGTTATATACTCACACACTTTTTGAGGATTTTGAGGAAGAATTTAGAGTTGCAATCGGTACATAAGCTGAGCTACTTAGGATAGAGGGGCAAACAAAGATATATCTTGTTCAACTTCAAGATTACTTGGATTCTTCACACAAAGTAACGTACAATCCCGCTTGTGACATCATAGAATGCTCATGTAAGAACTTTGAGGAATCGGGTTGGCTTTGCTATCATTGTGTCAGAATTCTACACATGCATTCTATTATGAGGATACCTCATAAGTACATATCAACGAGATGGACAAAGTATGCAAAGTCTGAGGTTTGGGATATAGTTGAAAAAAAGAAGCAAGGACAAGGAACGACCAATAACTATACACCTTGGCGTTTACAAATGACAAGGAAGTACTACAACTTGATCCTAAAGAGCCATAAAAATGAAGCGGCAAGAAAGATCATTGAAGAAAGTTACAAAAGGGACTTGGTAGATATTCAAGAAATAATTCCAAGTGAAGAGAATAGCAAAGACGTGGAAATACCTACAAATTCAGAAACGGATGTCCCTACAAATTCAGAAACAAGTTCAAGCTCAGTTTCCTCGAATATCCCTACTGTCCTCGATCCAATACGGGCAAAAACAAAAGGTAGCAGCAAGAGAATCCCCGGAAAATTTGATAAGAAGAAGAGCAAAGAGAGAATAGCACAAATAAAGGAATTCGGAGCAAAAACACCAAATGCTCATTTATTTTGATAACCATTTTTACTATGTTTGACTTAAACATTGGAATTTTAGTGAAGAATAGACTATCGATGTTTTCTTACTGATGTTATGCTATGTTTTATGTACTTTTACATTATAGTTGTTATATGGCATCAATTAATTTTCAATGCAATATGTTAACTTACCATCAACTTTTAAATTCCAAATCTTGACTTTTAGTTTCTGTGACTTAACTTCTAGTCATTGAACCTAAGATTTTAGTTACCCAAATTTTTGCTTAGTTTTTATGACTTAGCTTTTAGCTACTGAATCTTAACTTTTAATCACTGAACCTTAACTTTTAAACACTGGACCTTAACCTTTAGCTACTGAATCTTAACTTTTAGCTACTTAATCTTGACTTTAAGTTACAAAAACTTAACTTTCACTTACATTATATTAACTTTTGATTACAATATGTTAACTTTTGATTACAATATGTTAACTTTTAGCTACTGAACCTTAACTTTTACTTACTTAATCTTAACTTTTACTTACTTACCCTGTTACCCAAATTTTTACTTAGTTTTTATGACTTAGCTTTTAGCTACTGAATCTTAACTTTTAATCACTGAACCTTAACCTTTAGCTACTGAATCTTAACCTTTAGCTACTGAATCTTAACTTTTAGCTACTTAATCTTGACTTTAAGCTACAAAAACTTAACTTTCACTTACATTATATTAACTTTTGATTACAATATGTTAACTTTTGATTACAATATGTTAACTTTTAGCTACTGAACCTTAACTTTTACTTACTTACCCTGTTACCCAAATTTTTACTTAGTTTTTATGACTTAGCTTTTAGCTACTGAATCTTAACTTTTAATCACTGAACCTTAACTTTTAAACACTGGACCTTAACCTTTAGCTACTGAATCTTAACTTTTAGCTACTTAATCTTGACTTTAAGCTACAAAAACTTAACTTTCACTTACATTATATTAACTTTTGATTACAATATGTTAACTTTTAGCTACTGAACCTTAACTTTTACTTACTTAATCTTAACTTTTACTTACTTACCCTGTTACCCAAATTTTTACTTAGTTTTTATGACTTAGCTTTTAGCTACTGAATCTTAACTTTTAATCACTGAACCTTAACTTTTAAACACTGGACCTTAACCTTTGACTACTGAATCTTAACTTTTAGCTACTTAATCTTGACTTTAAGCTACCAAAACTTAACTTTCATTATATTAACTTTTGATTACAATATGTTAACTTTTGATTACTAAACCTTAACTTTTACTTACTTAATCTTAACTTTTAATTACAGAACTTGAATAATTTGAAGTATAAGGTTCAAATGTAGAATGTCTCAAAAATTTGAGGGGAATCTGAGATGAAACTAAGCAATTAATGTAGTTAATGTTTCCAATAATGTTTCCAATAATGTTTCGTACATTTTGAATGTCAAATCCCAAATTAGACTCCGACATACCTATTCGCCATTAGCGTGACATATTAATAGCCCAACCTGCCAACAAACACAAATGTTCAAATTCCCTCTTCTAAGATTCTGCCCAACTAGATATCAACCAGCTATCCCAAAATGATCGGTTGATCAATCTCAATAGACTAATCCCATCTTTGGCCTATATACACAATTCAAAAACAGGCTTCTACTTAAAGTATACGCAATTCAAACTACACTAAGCCATTTACATCATTGTCAGTGAATCTGACTAGTTAGTGAAAAATCAGCTTCAACTCTTTTTCTTTTCCTCAACTTTCTTCTTCTTCTTCTCAGCAGCCAACCTTTTCTTCTCCTCAGCCATCTTTTTCTTCTCCTCAGCAGCTTCTTGCTTCAACTTTTCAAACTTATCCTTCTCCCTTTGTAGAACACCATCCTCATAGTTTGCTTTAGTGTTCTTGAAGTTTTCCACAGCTTCAAGAACATTTTCCCTAACATGATTTAATTCGGAAAGAACAAGACCGGCGCATATATTGCCACGATGTACACGTCTTCTTGTTATCTTGAATGAGATCAAAAACAAATAGTTAATGACAATAACGATAACAAGAAGAAACCAAAATGCTAATTAACCTGTTCAAATATTAAACAATAAAATATTTAGAGGTGCCTTGATATGCTTCTCATTCTCATTTTTCTTCTTTCCTACTGTCTACTACTTAACTAAACATTAGTGCTCCTATTATTAGTAACTCACTATGAATTAAACGCATTGGAATTGATGAAGCATAACAAGAATTTTATTGGGTATCTCACCTTCTTAAGATCAACAGAAAAGGGAACACCTTCAAATTGTTCCATATTCCCCATCAAGTATACTCCGCTGTCATAGTTATGAACTTTGGTCCTTGTTTGGCAATCCAAAGTCACTTTATCAAATTCATATTCCATCATAGCTTCAGCAAGTGGATGTTCTTGATCTTTAAGGAATGAAGAAAGTGCTGAACACTATTGAAATATAAAAAATAATCAGTTCACACACCAAAAAAACTTTGAGACTAAACCTATAACTTTTACACTAAAAACCTTAACTTTTGAACTAAAAAACATAACTTTTAGTTACTGAAACATAACTTTTAGTTAATAAACCTTTACTTTTAGTTACCAATTCTTCACTTTTAGTTATACAAGTCAGTAAAAGTTTATGAGACATCAACACAAACCAGAACATGTCAAAAAAGCATCACAACAGTTTGAACTTTAAACAGAACCACCATTTGTGAATTGGAACAGAACAATCATTTGTTGAGAAAAAAAAGAAGAAACTAGAAAGTGTGCAGTGAAAATAATATATTACCAATGTTGACGAAGCTGTCCTAATGAAGAGCATATCGTCACGATTGTAAATCCAGTTGTCCACAAATTGAAGAATTTTTGAATCAAAATTGACCACAAGAAGGCAATAGTGATCCTTGAGTATCATTGGAAGAAAAATCTACAAACACACACCATAATTTTATTCAGAAAAAGAAGAAAGAGAGACACATTTGCTGAAAATTAAACAAAGAGTTTTACCATATTAACACTCTTCAAATCCCATGAAGCATCATTCAAACTCATCCAAGCTTTGAACGAATGCTTTAGCTCAGCCTCTTGCGACTCATTCAGATCAACAAATTTCTCAAGCAGCATCTGTCAGAAATATTGGGGGGAAAATTACTCAAAAGTATAATTACATATTATAGAACAAGTTATTTTAAGAATACAAGCAACTTACAGTTTTCTCATTTCCAAAATAAAATCTTCTTGGCTCAAATGTGTCCACCCGCTCAAGATCATTCATATACAAAGCAAAACACTCGACAACCTTGAATGATATCGAATTATCATTATCAAAGCAAAATAAGTCCTCTCTACGTAGAATGTGAGATACATCATTAAACTTCACAAGAATCTCACTGGAAAAAACAAAAAAAAAACATTAAGAACAATGTTAATCCAAAAATAATGAAAACTAAAGATTACAAAAAGGAAATTATGAAAAGGTTGAAAGTATGACCTTCTATCTAAAATCTCATCATCAAGGAGGCAATAGTCACATACTTCAGCATATTTCTTCACCATGTCATCATCGTCCATATCGTTGCCAACACCTTAACTTTTGATCTCTAGAAAGCTTCATCAACTCACAATGCATTTCCTACAAAATAGAAAAACAAAAAGAAAAGAAAACAAAAAGAATTCAAGCATCATATAACTTTTGATTGTAAAACCTTAACTTTTGATTGTGAAACCCTAACTTTTAGCTACTGAACATTAACTTTTAACTGTTACACCATAACTTCAAAATACAGAATCATAAGTTTTGATTACTGAACTTAACTTTTGATTATCAAACTTCAACTTTTGATCACTGAACCTTAACTTTCGATGCTGAAGATTAACTTTTAAATACTAAAACTTAACTTTTGATTGCTAAACATTAACTTTTAATAACAAAAACATAACTTCTAAAAATTGAAGATTAACTTTACAATACAAATACTTACATCCTCTGCAATCTTTTGGATATCTTCATCAGTTGGTACACCTTCAGGTAACTCAAACACTATCTTGTTTGTAGAACTTGAAGGTCCACAACTACGCTCAGGGGACAACACTCGAGAAATAGGTCGAGATGGTCCATCTTCCAAGCGAGCAGAAACTGGATAAGTATTCATATCCATAATAGAAGTACCAAACCCTGCTCTCTTTTCTTCCATTAATCTCTTTTTAAACGATTTAGTGTTCCAACAAGAAATCAGAGGAAGTTTAGAAGATGCAAGAAAACCTCTAAATTTGGAGCGATGTAAATACATAATCTCCAAAAACAGTATACAACCTCCAACAAAATCAGATTTTTCCCCTTTCCTCTTCCTCCAACGATGTATGGCTTGCCCCGTCATTTTCAACACAAAAGTACACCAATCAAAACTAATAATCCTATCTACATCCTCTACAGCAGCTAACAACCTATTATCTACCGTCCGATTAGACTTCGGACACAAAAATGTGCTACAAGCATATAACACAAACAAGCGCTTGAAGTCCTCACCATTGGGTTTAGGCATCCTAGAATCACTAGGTGTCATTACCTCCTTCAACTGACTTAAAGGAATGCCATTAGTTTTCAACTTAACATCAAATCTTTTATACCATTCACCCATCAAGTCAGCGTCTCGAAATGACTCAACAACATCATTCCCTTTGTTTCTAGGCAAACAAAAAGCATCATGAACATCATCAGCAGTCAACTGTATCATATACTGGCCTACAGTTAACATGTAACTCACAGGATTAAATCTATCCAATACCCATAACCCTAAATCCTTAGAATAATCACCAATTTTTAACTCTAAAAGACCTCCAAACCCTATGGACTTAACATCATCAACTTGTGCAGGAGATAAGTCACATATAAGTTCATACAAAGGTCTCGGTCTGCAAGAAAATCTTAACTTCCTGCAAGAATAATAACAACCTAATTACAAATTGAGCAAACACTAAACCAGAAAAAATATTGTCTGACCAGATAAAGTACCACTTGAATTACTACTAACACTTGATTCGTTTTACAGAACAAAGCAACACTTATAACAAACGCTAGCAACACAAAAGCAAACATTGACAACCATCCATGCACTTGTTCAGATCATAAAGCATCACAAATATAATTGACAGTCAAGTTTCTGTGAAGTCCTAAAACAGGGTATATCAACACTAAACCAGCGCTTAAAAGACTCAAGGGGCCATTACAGTGGACAAACACATCAAAAACAATGGATAAAATCAACCATAACAAAAACATATAAATGTCAAAAACACTACACTTACTGTTGTTCATCAGTTTCAGGGATATGAGGAGTTTCGACTCTCTCTTTCTTACTCGGTCTGTTTTTTTGCGGATTGTGGCTTGAGGAAGTTTCATCAACCTTCCTCTTACCTCTTCCTACATGAATAGCTACTGTCTTCCTTCCCATTTCGAACTTTTAACTAAAAGATTCAAGGAAAAAATAAAGTTAGACCAATGTTTCTTTACTCAGAGTGAAATGGGAAAAATAAAATTATATGGGACTATGGGCTCAAATTAAGTCCAGCCCCTGCATTTAAATTAAAGATTCAAATATTTGTACAATCTCTTAACCATGGTTCTTAATTTGTAGCAAATAAAATAAATCTGATTGCCTACATATGTGATAAACAGCATTTTGTTGTCAAGCATGAGATTGCATCTAGTATTACCAAATCATATAATAAGTCACCACATTTCTCCTCAAAACCAATAATGCACAAATTATACTTACATATGAGCCTAATCCTCTATAAAGCTGTTCTATTGCATCAATATACCCATATCATCTCATCTGGAGCAATAGGTTTGTGGTTCCATTTATTGACAACTACAATGATAGCTACAGCAACAACTGTTTGCATAAACATCTTTAATTCAACACCACAAAACTTGACGCCAAAACAATGCTTGCAAACAAGACTACTAATCTGAAAAACAAAAAAAAAACCCTAAATCTATCATTGAAAATGGTAGGAGTATATATTGGTACCAATTCGAACACTTGAACTCAAATTATACTATATAATCATAAAACTAAAACACAATGAAATCAAATGAGCAAAACAAAATAAAACCCTAAATCTATCATTGAAATGGTGGAAGTACAAAAATTACAATCAAAACAATTAAATTGAGAAGAAAAACTTACGAATTTCGACCTTGTGATGAGCAAATCTCACGAATCAAACCCTAAAATCTGTTGCAAGAGTGCGAGAGAAGCGCAAGAGACAGAGAAGAGTGAGAGAGAGAGAGAAAAGTGCGAGAGGAGAGAGAAAAGTGAGAGAGGTGAAAAGAGAAGTGAATGGCGCTGCTGAGTGAGAGTTTGGGGGGGGGCACATGACTTGACCGGGTCTACAATAAGTTTAATGTAGACCCGGTCCATATTAGACTTAACATATAAAGTAATGTGGCGACAACGACAAATGTGTAACTTGCCATAAGAGAAGTTTTACAATGAATTTGAAACAACTGAAGTATAACGAATTTGAGTTTTTATACTTCCTCCGTAACAAAATAAATGCACCAATTAGTTTGGGCACGCATGCCAAGATAAAACTTTAAAGATTAATATCTCTAATTATGTATTTGTAAAAACTATAAACATTATATCATAAAAAACTACATGTTGACACGAATCCAACAAGACCCCTCATAACTATATTTTCCCTTATGTATAAGTCACAAATTGCGATTAAATTTAAAACTGTGAATAGTATCAAAAGTGCAATTGGTGCCTATATTTCGTTACCGAGGAAGTAGGTAAAATTAATGATTAATTATTTTTTCTGAAACAAAATTGCATCTGATGTTGATATTGTCAATTATTATTTTGTCTTCCAAGAGATTATATGGTTCCCTGCTTGAGTCGTTAATGTTCAATGTAGAAGCACATAATATTTTGCCTTCAATAGCGCATGATGTTTTGCTTTCAGTATAGATGTACTACATATAATGTATTGTTCAAAAATCAAGGTTGAATCTGAAGGATAGTTTAATACATCGCATCTTTTTTCGGAGTAGGGGAGGAGGATGTGGTCCGAACTTGAAGCAATAGGATAGTTTAGCAAATTTATATCAGGCCATAACATGAGAAAAAATATACTCCCACAGTTCCAAAATAAGTTCTACGTTTTGACTAAAAAGCTCTCACATTGTTGGTCAAAATGTAGCACTTATGTTGGGACGGAGGGAGTATAACCTTTTAAGTGTTACTCCCTCCATATGATTTTCCATTGCTTTACTTTTATTTGTCCCAATTATATTTTTTATTTTCTTGTTTGGATAGATATAGTGCACCTAATATTATTTTTACTATAAAAAGCATTTGATCTCATACGCTAATCTCTTTCTTTATTAACAATCTGAAAAATACTCACTACCTTACTTTATTTTCAATTATCAAATGAAAATTTAGCTCCACACCAACTTCTCACCTTAAATTTTCTGCCCAAAAGAAATGAATTTTTTTTTGGAGATCGACAGAGAGAGTTATTCTTAATATATGTAATAAATTGATCAAGACTTTAAAATTTAGTCATAGAACAAGTATAATAAAATGTCATTAGGTAGTTAGCTAAATTTTAGTATGTAAAGTGTTGAAATTTAAAATCTCGAATTTGTAACTTAAAAGTTATATACAGTTTATCCTTATACTTATAAAGAAACTGTTTAATATGAGCTAAGTGAAGGATTTTGTCCTTCGATCAAGTGTAATAATCTAAATATGTAAGGATAATTTATAGAGATAAATATTCAATAATATTAGGTAACCGTAACGTTTTGCTACAAAACTAATTACCTTTTGTTGGACTAATTAGATTGGGCCAACTACTAATATTTATTGGATCTATGAGGTCACACGTTGTAGCATTTGGTTGGATATTACCCAAATCCATTTGAGAAATGGTTTAGCCGGGAATATTGATGGATGGAGGAGTTTGTAACTCATGAGTTAATGTATTATAATGTATGACATTATGAGAAATAAAACCTCATGATGCCACACCTTGTAACCTCTCTATATACTTGATTGTTACAAAGTTGCAACTATTGTGGTTATTAGCTCCATAATGTATGACATTATATGACGACTAATAAAGCTTCCACAAGTAACAACTCCCTTTGTAACTTCACTATATACGTGATGTAGAGATGCCAAAGGATTGATACACTTGAGTTGATAATATTTTCTCTCCAAAATCTGGTTTTTGAGAGTTTCTTATCTACTAATCTTCTCCCCGTTTTCGGTCTCATTCATCATAAACAGTATGAGAGTGAAACTTGTTCATCTCTTCCGTACTAGCATACGTGGTGCTCCATCCATTACTCGTGGACCAATATTAGAGGAGCGACATTTGACGTTCTATAAAGGATCTCAACTAGAAGTACCTTGTTAAGAGGAATTCATGCATTAAAAAGGTATGTAACTATACTATATTTGATTCATATTGATTTATATGCATGTTGGTCTTTGTTAGATGTTAAGTATATGATACTTGAAATTCTGCTAAGTACATCTAAGTTCCTACAGTGGTATCAGTTAGCCTCTTGCATAGATTAATATGATCATGTTGTTGATGCATGTTTTCCTTTAAGTTTTGATTCAATTAGGGGAGGAATTTAGCATCAGAGTTAATTTGTATGATTAAAATTCATTTTTTAATTGAAGGAGAGTATAAAATAGTTTATACATGTTCTCATATGTATATTTATAATTGTTATAGTTGTTACTATTCATGTTTTTAATTGAAAAACTGATATATATGTATGAGAAAACTTTGTTCATTTTTTTTATTAAAGAGTTAATTTAAAAAAATGAAATATATGTGTCACGGATTCATGTTTTACTTTTTATGCAAAATATGTGATTATGTATAAGAACTTCAACAATTAAAATGTTTGATTTGATTTGATTACATGAATTTAGGATTATGATGTCTAATATAATGGATTATACATAAAAACGTTTTATGGTATAATAGTATCATGTTGTTCATCTATTTAGTTGATGAAATTTCATCGATATTTTCCCTTGACACAAATTAAATTTCAATTGTGTTGATTCCATGTTAAATTCTTACTAGAATTAAAACTATGATGGTGTTTTATGGTGTTTAATATGATAATTTATTTTGTGATTAATATTTGATTATAACACATGAATAAATTTATGATTAAATTCTGTGTTTCAATTTTTGATTTGATTAAGAAATTAAAATGTTACTTTATTGATTTTGACATCTTCAATTATATAAGTTTAATATTTGATTAAATCATTAATTAGATGTTTAATTCTCTTTTTTTAATTGGATTAAAAGGGAAGTTATGGGTGGGATAGTTGAATGTTGAAGTGAAGTAAGCCAATGGTGATTAAGTCTCATAATGTATAACATTATAAGTTTAATGAAACTTCCTACTCTTAACTCTATATAAGATAGAAGTTACATAGGGAGTAGCATCACATATTTTTATGCATTAAAATAATGACCTTTGAATTCATTAGTTGATTATATGTGATAATTGACTAGTTAATTTAAGGGGTTACTTAGTAACTATTGTTATTTTTTGACTTAAGAAAAGCATTAAAAATGTTTTATGCTTTTCTATGTCATATATTGCATGCTAATAGTCTTTTGTTAAAAGATTCCATTATAAATTCATAGTTGTAATGTTATGGTTAAAGTTTTATGTTTTTTAATGTGTTATTTAATTTTTATATTTAATGCTTGATTATAAAATATTACAATTCAATATATGATTAAATTGCATGTTTAATTTCTAATTTTATTGGAAATTAATTGGTACTTAAATTTTTAACATTATAAAATTTAATAGATGATTAAATTTTATGAGATGACATTTTTGGTGCATAAAATTGTCTTTTGGTATTTTTCTTCAAATTTAATAGTTGATTAAATTTGTTAGATTTATAATTTAAAGCCCTTGAAACGAAATTTATCTAAGGTACTAAAAATATGATTTAATATAAAATTAAATCTTGATGGTGTTATTATGTTTTAAAGTTGTTAAAACATGGATGGTATCATAATGTTTTAAAGTTGTTAAAACATGGTAATTTAATTAATTTAATAGTTGATTAAAATGTATATTTATATATATATTTGATATTATTTATGCTTTTAATTTGGCATTTAAATTTTTTTTAGATGCTTTCTAAGTCTATTATGCTTGTGATCTAATTATGTTATATGTTCACTAGTAATTAAATCAACATAGTAATTCACTTAGGTCCCTAAAATAAAATATTGGGTTGTTGCTTTTCCAAACGAATGCCTACTAAAACTTGATCGTTAGTAATAGGTTCTGCCCAAGCAGAGTGTTACTTTCAATCTTGGGCTAAGTAGAGTAAGTTTCGGAAATTTGCATGTTTAGTTTGGTTTTGGCCCAACAAAATCGTCAAACCGATTTTGGATTTTGAAGCAATAGTGATGGGTTTTGTGTTTTGGGTGATAAGCTCTGTCTAAGATTAGGAAGGCTCTCCCCAACGTTGAGGATAACTTCCTTACCTGGGAGCTACAATCACCCGTCAACTAAGAATTACAATTGTTGTAATTAGTAAAAGAGTTTACTTACCTTTTAAACTTGATTTTAAGTTGAGGCCAAAGTCCACTTAAAAATCATGTTTAATAGGATCTTAGAATCACTTGATTCAATAGGGACACTTTAAAATTGATCAAGTGCATGGCTTTTATTTTAAAATGTTTAAAATTTGTTAAAAGCTGTAACGATAAACATACTTAAAACTTTTGCATCTTCTACGTAGATATGATGTCTGGTAACAACAATAATTCACCTATTAACTTATGTTCAATCCTTGAGAAGGATACACAGAACGAGAACCACTTTCTTGATTGGAAAAAGAATATAAGAATTGTTCATAGATCTGAAGGTCGAGAGTATCTGAAGGATAAGAAGTTTGGGACTTCTTCTTTAGGTATCCATGTCATTGACATTAATTTAGCAACATATAATTCTTGGGTATTTGATCCTGGTTGTGTTTCTCACATTGTTTCGAATGTGATGGGACTAAGAAGGAGTAGAACCATGGCTAAAGGAGAGGTAGAACTGCGCGTTGGAAATGGTGCAAGAGTTGCAGCCATTGCAGTTGGGACTTACAGTCTACCTTTGCCTTCCGGATTGAGATTAGAGCTTAATAATTGTTATTATGTTCTTGCTATACTAAAAGCATTATTTCTATTCCTGTTTTGGATAATGAAGGGTAATCATTTACAATTGAGAAAGGTTGTTTCTATGTTTATTTGAATTCAATGTTTAATGGTCTATATTTCCTAGACTTAGACAAAGATGTTCTTAACATAGACAGCAAAAAACATAGATCAAGCGATACTAATCCTACTTACTTATGTCATTGTCGTTTAGGACATATAAACACGAAACACATTCAGAAGTTACATAAAGATGGACTTCTCACATCCTTTAACTTTGAGCCATTTGATGTGTGTGAATCATGTTTAATGGGCAAAATGACAAAGTCACCTTTTACTGGAAAAGGTGAAAGGGCCAGTGATCTTTTGAGCCTAATACATACTGATGTGTCTTTGGGTTTTCGGCACCCTTCCGTTCGCTTTCTGACCAATCGAGACCGGTAATACTCTGTTCCCCTTTCTTTTATGTACGTTGCCCTATTTTGGCTGTTGTTGCGGACGGGATGAGGGTTGCGGGTTGGTCTGGTTGTGCGTGTATGAGGTGGAGTGTTGGCGTGGGATATGCTAGGCGAGATGAGCGAGTGGTGTGGTGTTGGTGTGCAGCGTAAGTGCACAGTGGGTGTTGCTGTGTGAGGTGCAGTGTGAGTGCACAATGGGTGTTGCTGCGTGAGGTGCTGTGTGCGAGTTAGTGATGCGTGCAGCGTGTGTGTAGTGAGAATGTGCTGGCAGCGAGTGTCGTGGTGGTGTGGGGTAGTGATGGCACGAGGGGGGCTGCAGCACTGCGAGAGTGAGGCGAGGCATGAGTGTATGGTCTTGTGTGTGAGTTGCTGTGTGAGTTCAAAGATGGAGATGAAGTTTTAGAGGGAAGAATGTATATGTATAAAATTCATCAGTTTATGGGTTTATGTTTGTATTTACATAAAGTATTTTAATTATAATAATTCATTAGGTTTATGGGTTTATGTTATATTTACATAAAGTATTTTAATTATATTAAGTCATTAGTTTTATGGGTTTATATCTATATTTACATAAGTATCTTAATTATATTCATTTATTAGTTTTATGAGTTTTAAATAATGAGAAAATTTATATAAGTTTTGATTAACTTTAATTACGAAATCAGGATTTATTTAGATTCGTGGAAAAAAAGGGTAAAAGAATAAAACCTGATTTTATTACTTATACGTTTCGTTGTGATTACCCAACCACTCATTATTGTTTAACCATATCGTTAGGTACCGAGTTCATAAAAGGAGACTATTAGGAGCCTCTAATCATTGCTAGTGCTCTTAAGAGGTACGTACGCGTAATCAGCACTTTGATTATGTGTAGTAGCATGTTAAGAATATTTAAACATACTTAGGTATGTTTAGGAAATCCATGTCTTAAGGTGCTTTCATGATTTATTGTGCCAGTGTTTAATGTGTCGTGAATACTTCATGACTCCATGTATGAGGTGCAATTGGTATTATAAATGTGTTATATTAACCGTTATGGAGTTCAGTAATTGGTTATGATTGGTATATGTTTAACTGGTTTTGAGGAAGGTGAATATTCAATGTTCTGGTAATTGTGGAAAAAGAAAAGCGTTAGCATGTTTCTTTTTACAATTCTAATTACCGAGTAATAAATTCTATGGTTCATGTTTAAAGGTATTTTTATAGTTAACAGGGATGTTAACTATTAATTAATAGGTGGCCTAGGAGGGCTAGGAAAGTTAACAGGATTGCACGTTAAAGTAATTCATAAACTTCAATCACTTAAAAAGGCACGTTGGCAATAAAACTCATAGGAAGGATCCCCTACGAGTATTGAACAAATGGGGAGATTATAGCTGAATCTATGTCCTTGCTAGGGTCTTTGTGACGACAAATGACCCTTTTTGGTTATTCAAAGGTATTTATTGGTTACTCAAATAGGCGGCACAACCGTTCGATCTTGGGGGTATGCATACTAAGGATTATTTAGAGAATAGTATTGTACGGCCTGTTCTAGTTCTCTTGGTTATTGGACTATAAGTCTAAAGGTTTCAGGAAGCCCATATGATTCATACAGATCACAGTCCTGTTCATTGCCAACAAATAAATCATAATTTACCTTAAGAAACCTTTCACTATTAATAGACTACGATTAAAGTTTCGCTTTCATGTTTGTCCCTATTTGTCCACGAATTCAATCTGTGCTAAAGTGTATTGTGTTACATATGTATTCTATCTAGCTGACTTGTTTGTGTTTTATGTTTGTGCTGGCTTGGTGACAGGCTAAAGTCGTATCGCCTAATCAAAAGTAATCCTAAAATCCTCTAACAAATAGTAGTCAGGGAAGTAGGGTCGAATCCACAGAGAAACAATGTTCTTTTCCTAATTGTCGGTCAAATCTAGATTATAGGTAAAGAGTGTTTATGGTAATTATACTAAACTAGGCTATAACTAAATCAAGAGTATTAATAATAAGGAGTCTAGGGCATAGGTTCACCAATGATCAATATTTCGGGATGAAACACAACAATCAATAATTAATAATGCAGTTAAATAGGTTGATTTGCTCTCTCAAGTCGAAATAAACCATATAACGATATTTACAGGCTCTCGCAATTTATTAATATCAATTCTACCTATTGAAACTAGCCTTAATATCAAGTTTATACCTCTGAGCGCATAACCTAATAATATTGCAACACTATAACAATCAAAACTGGCCAAAACGGATTGAATATGATATAAAAACATTCAATAAGAATCAACATACATCATTAAAAATCAATACTTTATGAACATCCCTTCATAATTGATCATGGATCCCCTTAAACCGTAGAAATGGACTACTCAATCATAATTGGGGAAAACATATTCATAATTAAATAAGCAGACATGAATTAATAAATAAGAAGAGAAGAGAAAGAATACCAATTGTGGAACCAAACTTGCAAAATCAAAGCTTTTATTGAATATTCAATTTAAAATTGGGAAAAAAAGCAAAACTAGGGTTCTTGAGTATTTCAGAGAGAAAGAGTTCTAATCTAAAATGAATTAATAATGGAAAATAAAATAGAAAATAAGATGGGAAAATAAGATAGGAAATAATAATATTCCCTTGAGTCTTTATACCTTTCCATTTCCTAAAAAAATTAGAAAACTAGAGCCAATTTCGTCAAAAGATAAGGCCTTATTCGACTATAAGCTACACGGAATAACCCGCGTGCGCGAGTTTTCATCCTGCAAAACAGCGTCAACTTGCAAACCCTACATCTCACAAACAAGAAGTCGTATTAGGGCTTGTGATACACCGTTGGAAAGATCTTCAAGTCTAGTTTCTAAACCCACTGGCATCACTCAATTCCGATCTTTGGATAATGAGTTATGATCAAAAGAGTGCACATGACTTGATTTCCATACTTCTTTTAACTTGATTCCGTTCTGTTTTGGGTTGCAATCTAACTTGAAGATGCCCTTTGGACTTCTCATTTGATGTAACCTTCCTAGATCCTCCTCATGCTTAAGCTTGTACAATAATACTCCAATTGTGCTCTCAATACCTGAAAACTATCCAAAACACCGAAAACACACACAAGAGTAATATTTTCTCAACTTAAGTAACTATAGGCAATTATGGATTAAAATGCAACCTAAATGCATCATAAAGACCTATATATCAATATGACTCATCACTCGGACCTGTGATGACCCTTTTTGGCGAGCGGATTCTAAGCTGACAGGTACATGATCGACAGAGCATGCATTTGCGCTAGGGGACTTTTTGAACACTTTTCAAAGTTTTAAATAAATGCATTTTGCATGTTAACGGTTGAAACCGTTGCCATTGCTATCAACTGTTTTGGATTGAAGTTGAGGGGTCTGTGAGATTCCCAATAATTGTAGGATTTTAAAGGAGTGTTATTTTTCTTCCGCTGCATTTGATTATTGAAGATTTAAGTTTTTTAACTATGCCTTGCGTTTCACCGCGGCGGTAACACCTCTGAATTATTGTTTTAAGGGCTGGGTGTTTTATCAAATAAACGATGATTTTGGGGGTGTTACACTAAATGATTGGGTTTAAACTGTAATAACAAGACACTAGGGGTAGAGGAATCACAAGTTAACCATTAATTAACTAATTCGTCAAGCCAATGGGATTCATTAGGGTCGATTAGGAGACTAAGTCACTCAAATGAATCCTAATTACTCTCTCGAGCTAATTAGGAGAACCTAATTAACCAATTTTACCTATTCTCATGGTAAAATCAATCAACCAAGTATGTCTACAACTCATAGCGATTCGATTAACGTCCTAGGAAGTCAATCACCTATTCTCATGGTGAAGTCAACCTAATTACGGGGTATATAAACCCATTTTTGTTAGTATTCTTGAATTACGATTGTGTAAAAGATCACATTAAAGATAGCTTCATCAATACAATTCACATTAAGTCCTTGGTAAATTCTGTCAAAAAAAAAAAAGCTTAGACTTATCCAATGTGGAATTCTTTAAGAGACTAGAATTATTTTAGTTTTATGTTTCTTTTGCACTAGTTAAAACTTGTTGTTGGAAGTGTAAATTTGTTGTTGTTAATGTTTGTTTCCCTTCTTTCATTACATTCTTCTATTAATGTTTGCTGACATATATGAGATATATGTAGATTATGTAGTTTTCTAATTTGTTGTTGTGATGGTCAATGAATGATTCAATAGGAGTTGATGTTATGCGATATGATGGTCAATGAATGATTCAATAGAATTTTTATATGTACTAAAACACTTGTTGTCAAATGTTATCAAACACCTGCCGCTGATTTTCTATTAATGCCAATGTTTTACTAATCATCTTTGTATGTCTTTGTTGTTTATTGCTTCAATATTGTTGCTACCGTTGCTGCGTTGATGTGCTTCTGCTAATACTGATGTTGTCGTGATGTGTCGTTGTACTGCTGTGCTTCTGTTGCTGTGCTGCTGTGATGCCCTTGTTGTGCTATTATGTTGTCGTTGCTGTGCTGCTGTCGTGACTTGTATTGTTGCTGTTGTTGCTGTCATGTTGTGCTGCTGGTGCTTCTGTTGTTGTCGTTCTGTCATGTTGTGCTGCTGCACGCCGTAACTTGTCATGAACATTTAAGTTTTATTAGCTAAGTATTGTTCAAACTTGTATTGCTGATGTATTGTTGAAACTTGTATTGTTGAAGTATTGTGGTCGAGACTTTATTGCTGTGAAGAGGACTTCTAGAAACTTGTATGGTGCGACGTCACCTTTTCTTTATGTTAAACATCGGCCATCAGACATCGTTCTGTGTTTATTTATGATTTCGAAACGTTATTATAATTTATGTTGTAGGTGAAATTGGGTACATTATTTTTTTAATAGTTAATAATCTAAATTTGATATTTAGATTTTTCACCCGTTAATCACCGACCCACCCGAATCACCCGGTTGTGATGGATGGATGGATTTCGGGTGATAGGTAAAGCTGGTGACAGATGGATGGATGAGAGACAGCCTAACCGGGTGATGGATGAGGGTGATGGCTCACCCGACAAAAATCCCACCCATTGCCATCTCTAATTGGACCTCATAAAGAAACTGCAAAATGCTTGATGCAAAAATTCGAAATGAAAGATCTTAGGAGGACAAAATTCTGCCTTCGTTTACAAATGGAACATTTAAAAGATGTGATCTTTGTTCATCAATAAAATTATACAGGAAAGGTCTTGAAACTTTTTATATGGATAAATTACATCCATTAAATTCTCTAATGGTTGTGCGATCGTTGAATATGAAAGACGATCCATTTCGACCAGCCTCGAGAGGAAAACGAAAAAATTCTTGGTCCTGAAGTACCATACTTAAGTGCAATTGGCGCTTTAATGTACCTAGGTAACAGTACTCGGTCTAGCATAGCTTTTTCAGTAAACCTTTTAGCTAGATACTGTAATGCACCAACAAAGAGGCATTGGAATGAAATTAAGAACCTATTCTGTTATCTCCGAGGAACACATGACCTTGGACTATTGTATTAATCAAAGTAAAATGCTTCACTCATTGGTTATGCAGATGCTGCATACTTATTAGACCCTCAAAAGGCCAAGTCTCTGGGTATGTATTCACTTATGGAGATACAACAATATGATGGAGATCAACGAAACAAACATTAACTGATACATCATCAGTCATGCCGAATTGATCGCTCTATGTTGTATTCACTATTTAAATAATGACAAATAATGTTTTTATACTTTATATTAAAGTGTATATAATTCGTTTTTCCTAATTTTATAATTGTTTATAATCTTCTTATTATATGACTTGTTGGAGAAATGGTTAACAGTTTAACCTAATCAAGTTATTAATTTAGGGATTATATTTTACACTCGAAAATTTTTATATATTATTTTCCTTGAATTAATCTAATAACATGGGATTTCTATTTTGAATAAAATAAATACCTGCAATTAGATAGGAGTATTACTTGTTGATTTTTGTAGGTTGAACGAGTCAAATGCAAGCATAACAACCATAATAACCAACGCGCATACAAAGCTCCAACTGCCCACTTTGTTCTTAAATTCTAGGGAGTCCAAAAAATGACTGCCCAGGTGGTTCCTACAATCTAAGAAGTCTAGAAACTCATGTCAGTTCCTAGAATCTAGGAGGTTCAACAACCAACTACGCCAACAATCTCCAGCTGCCAACAACATGCTACGGTTATGGAGGAAGTGCTAACTGAACGTGTTGACTGAGCGTGCACAATTCATGGGAGTAATGGCTACATAACGTGGTGGTTATGGCCTATAATTATCCAGCCCATAACTACCTTGAAGAGCAACAATAGGAGACTTTTTAAATCTCCTATAAATACTGAGAAGGCTGCACAATGAAGACTAAGACTATCCAGCTTATTCAACTTCACAAATACTTAGAAAGTTTTCGTTCTATTTACTCCTCTTCATAAGCAAATATATCTGTATTCGTTTTTGAGTGTTGGGTGAGAGAAATTAAGTGAGAAACTTGTGTAATCAAGAAAGGTAGAAAGAGAAATAGTAGACTTCGAGTGAAGTCGAGTGAGAAAAGCCACGTGTTTTGGGGAACATGGTGACTGGGAACAGGTTCCTAGAGTAACAGAGTGAGGATTTGTAATAGGTTGTACTGAGTTGTAAACGCTATTATAAATGAAAGACAACAGGGTTTCTTCCTAAAAAAGTTTGGAAGAATACCTTGTCTTGTGTTTTTACTCTTTATAGCTTATTCTCTTTTGTTTATTTAAGAGCTTTTATATCCCGCAAAAATTGTCTAAAATCCCCACAACTACAATTTCCCCCCCCCTTGTAGTTGATTTAGTGTTCATACTAGAATAACACTCTATATGAAGTTGGAAGAGAATGTGTTTGGCTTAGATCAATGGATAGCCATATTTAAGAAGAACGCGTGATGAATTCAGTCAAAAACAGTCCAACATTGATTTATGAAGATATTACTACTTGCATCACCCAAGTCAGTGAAGATATATCAAAGGAGATTGAACTAAGCATTTATCACCGAAACTCTTTTGTACACATGATCTCCAGAAGGAAGGAAAAATAGACACTCAACAAATTCAGTCATGTGAAAATCTTGCGGATCTATTTACCAAGTCCCTTCCCTCAAAGAAATTTTAACAATTGGTGTACAAGATCGGAATGCGTCACATTCCTGACCACTGTTAGATTCACGGGGGAGTATTATAGTTTTTATATGCACTACACTCTTTTTCCTTTCGATTAGATTTTTATCCCACCAATTTTTCCTGATAAGGTTTTTAATGAGGTAGTATGTGTAAGCATATAAAGTAATATAGTTGTAAGAAGCATCATTAGAATATATGGACATTCAAGGGGGAGTGTTATGATCAATTTTGAATGACAATCTAGTCCACCATGTACCATGCATACATTAAATGCATGCAGAAAAATCACCCCTCTATGCTACAACATATAGACATAGATATAACATGCTTTGTGTATAGTATCAAGTATAATATAGACTCGGTGTAACACCCCGACAATTCTCTCTTTATAAAACATATATTTTTCCCAACTAAAACTGAGAATTATCAAGGCATTATCACTTGTGTGAAAACATATCGGCTTACTCAGATTATTTCAGCGGAAAAATATTAAATATACCTTATTAAATACTTAGGACATAATAATTTTCATACCATTCATACCATTATCCAAACCTCGAAGGATAATTCAAAATCAATTTAAAACATTTAAAATAAATAATCCATAAATCAACTTAATTAAATTAACGTAAAGGTAAAAAGCAATAAAAGTAGTAAAACGATCTCTCAACAACGCTTCCCAAGTCCCAAATGAGTAATTGAGACGATGCATCATGCCTTCCAAACCTGTAGGCAAATACTCAATTGAAAATTGCTCGCCAATAAAGGGTAATCACAGGATCAATAGGCACATCCATGATCGACACATAGAGAAGCACGTAATCAGCAAAGCTGAGTACATACATAAATAAAATAGAACACGAAACCTAATCATGATACTACTAAGCAATAGAACATGATCAATAAATGTACTTCAAGACTTCAACTCGTAAAATTAGACTTGACTCCACAAGACATATAACATGATAATCATTTAGTAAATTGAATAGACAATGGATCGAGTTGTCCAACCAAAACCAGTCTTCAAAATGAAAGACCGAGTTACGGGCGCGAATCCATAACCCCTTGACCGACAATATCGAGGAACCTTAAGAAATAAAAATAGGGTACGGTGATCAATCCGACCCCAAGAAAAGTCATGGGCTACCACCATGTACTCCAACTCATACTAGTCCAGAACTTCAAACGTGCACAAGTCTAAACCTATTGCTATTCACTTCCACTTTAAGTATTAGTAAGTTATTCGATGTTGGACTCTAAACAGAACACCAACATATAACATGAATACAAAAAATATTCCTCTTTTATCTTAGGATTCAATAAGTGATCAAATAATTCCAATTGACCAAAAGTTAATCCTCTAAATTTATTTGTTGACTAAATCAACAATCGAATGTTCAATGACAATATATACACATACTCTACAAAGCCCTCGGTCTTTGCAAAGTAGTAAAATAATAACCAATAATAATCCAACTTGCTCGCAAAGTTCTCGGCCTTTGAGAAGTAATAAAATATCCACTAAGGGGAACAATACCAAAATTTATAATCCAATAATAAAATATTATTAACCCATATCACACGATGGATCAAAATATAAATATTTCTAAACAAGATGCTTGAACCAAACATCCATTCTATCATGTAATAAATCATAAAGGCAAATAAGGACATGTATTTACCTTGTGTAGACAAAGTGAGAGGCCACTTTAAAACTCTAGAAATCGCCTAAAGTGAATTCTCCGCCTACCAAAACAATAATACATAAATGAATTAATGACCTTATTAATTCACAGAAATATAAATTATTGTAAAACGCTTCAAAACTCGTTTTAAAATACTTTAAAAAATCAAAGTTCCAACCTTTAATATAATACTACAAGTCTAGGCTTTGAAAACCTCAAAAACAATTACTTTCACACTCAAAACTCACTTTAATTAATAAATAATAAATCTGAAATTTTAATTTATATTCACAATAACTAAAAATTAGATTTTTAATAATTCGAATAATAAAGTTTTCAACTTTATTTATAAATTAAACATATTAAACTCATAAAAATCATAACTTAAACATTCAAAACATAATGAAACATTCAACAGAGAATAAGGGTTAAGAAATAACCAAAAAAAACCACAAAAACACGACAAAAACACGCGTGGGGAGGCGCGTGACTGACGATGGGCGGCACGTGGCATCATGTGCAGCTGCTGCTGCGTGTTGCTGCTGGCGGCGAAGAGAAAAGTGAGGGGGAGTGTTGCGTGGCTGGCGGCAGCACGCAAACCGAGAAGGAGGCAAGGGGGTGTGGGGTGCTTGCCGGAAAATGAGTGAGTGAGGGTGAGTGTGGTGCTCGGCGCCAGAATAACGAGGAGAAGAGAGAGGGGGAGTAGGAGCGCCGGTTGACACGGTTGTTGCACGTGCCAAATTAATAACCTAACTTAGCCTAATATAGGGTAAGAAGGGGTTGAATCCACGAGGAAGCAATGATTAATCAAGGTTTGAATGTGATTTAGTGAGCTAAGCCTATTTTTGTGGTTTTTTGAGATTAATGATCAACTAAGAAAATAGGAACTAAGTAACTAGCAAATAGACTAAATGGTTCGAATTAAACTATATAAAGGGACACTAGGGGTAGGGGAATCACTAGTTAACCATTAACTACCCTATTTGTCAAGCCAAGGGGATTCATTAGGATCAATAAGGGACTAAGTCACTCAAAAGTTTTCTAATTACTCTTTCGAGCTAATTAGGAGGACTTAATCGACCGATTTTACCTATTCTCATGGTAAAATCAATTAATCAAGTTTTTCCACAACTCATAGTGATCCAAATAAGGTCCTATGAAATCAATCACCTATTCTCACGATGAAGTCAACCTATTAACTAGCCTAAGGTCAATCCAAGGCTTCATTTGTCAATCCTTCACCTTGGATTCCCAAATCAAGTTCAAATGGTGATCAATCAATTATACAAGGCAATAAATATGCTAGACAACCTAATTTCACGTAGGTATAACCCTCAAGTTTGACTTTTAGGGCCAACTAATGAACACCTAGATCATCCCCTTCCCCTAACTAGTAAACTATTCACTAGCCATGAAAAGCATGAAATAAAAAGCTTGAATCAACAATGATGATCCAACAATGATGATCCAACAATGGTGGAAATCATATTAAACAAGCTAATCATTAACTAATTACTACTAATCAATGCTAAATGAAGGTAAAACAAGTATAAAAAGCAAATAGAAGCAATACTCAAAAATGGATGGAAAACAATTGCAAAGACTCCATTGAAATAGCTTCAAACTTCAATGTTCAACTTCTAGATCTACTTTCTCTCTCTAAACATTCAGCTTCTCTCTAACTAAAGATAATTAAAATTCAGATTATTGGTTCATTATTATTACAAAAATGGGTTTTATACCCCAAAGTACTAAGGGCAAAGCAATAAAACACAAAACCAAAATCGTAAAAAAAACCGAAACAAAACCGAAATCGACAGAAACAAAACCGAAATAGCAATGGAGCGACCCGCTCCAAAAACAATGGAGCGACCCGCTCCAAAAACAATGGAGCGCCCGTTCCATCCTTGGAGCGCGCGCTCCAAGGTCGCTCCAACCCCGCTCCAACTTGCTGCCCCTGCTTTGATTTTTGGGCTACGGAGTGGTCTCTCCTTAGCAAATGGAGCGACCGCTCCCCTGTTCTTGACCATTTCAACATGCCTAAGCAAGCAATACTTAAAACGAGGTTAGATAAAGGGGAGAGAGGATACAAATGCTCTAAAAACTAACGCAAAACATAAAATTATGAAAAAGAGTGTAAAAGGGAAAGAAAAGGGAACTACATGGTGTAAAATGCAACTATATAACCTAAAACTAATCCTAATTAATGGGTCTAAAACCCACTTGTCACCGGTTTTGAGAGAGAAAAGAGAGAAAATAAAGTGTGCAACTTGGGGTTTAGGGGGGTATTTATAGGTTTTGCCTAAAACCTACGGTGAATAGGTTTAGGTTTTTGGTTTGAGCTTAAGTTGAACATCGAACTTTAGTAAATGGTTTGGGCTCCTCATCCCAATATTAAAAATCATTTTAAACACGACTCAAAACCTTTTATAAATATTTAATACTTAAAATCCAACCCAATAAATATTAATGATTAGTTAAAATGTTTAAACAACCATTTGACTTTCAAAATAGTCAATACTTAAATAATTATATGAAATAAATATGAAAATAATTATAAATATACTATAAATATATTTATAAAATTCATAAAATTACGGGAATTACACCCGGTTTACACTATATTTATTGTATACCCAGTACAAAGCCCAAAAGTTAAATGTAGTGACCAAAAGTTAAGGCTTCTTGTAACAAAAGTTAAGATTTTGTAATTAAAAGTTAAGGTTTAACAATCAAAAGTTAAGATTTTGCATTCAAAAGTTAAGTGTTATGAATTAAAAGTTAGTTTTCTTTAACAAAAGTTAAGATTTTGTAATTAAAAGTTAAGGTTTAGAAATCAAAAGTTATGTGGTATAAATGTAAATTGCACCGAGTAAAATTCTCCCTGTATTTCTCTCTTCTGCTTAGTATATATCTAGCTTCCGTTCTCATTCTTTCACAACAAAAATAAAATTAACTTGCGACATTGTTCGACACATAAAATATAATTATAATATTATAATAATTAGGCGGTATCTTGTAACACGAGCGATAGTAGAGTGTAGTGTTGAAGCACTAGTGTTGAACTGATTTATCCCTTGTCCAACACCCTAAAACCCTTTCAGGCTTTCACGTCCTCACCAAAAGTCCCAAACAAAGTTTTACGCACAACTAATTAACTACTACGGGCTGCTGGGTTTCTAACCGCCACAGCCATCCAACCCTAACTTCACCGCCATTTCCACTACCTCTGCCATTACCTCCGCACCAAAAGCCTCGCCTCCTTGTCCGCCATTGAGTTCCGGCTACTGCAGCACTGCTCCTGTTGCTCACGAGCCTTGTTCTGCGGATTGTTGACTGCTCAAGTGAGTCTTTTCTATTTCTTTCTTCTCCATTTTTCTAGTACTTTTATTCATTCATACTGGAATTATCTCTTTTGTGGACCAATTAATGATTCTCATGAGTGTTAAGTTTTATTCTCAAACTTTTTTTCTTTTCAATTTTCGTTTTTGATTGCCTTTTGGTAATTACCCTGTTTTTTCTAATAACTGAGCAATTACTGTTTTACTGACGATTGTATTTCTTTTCCAATTTTCATAATGTACTATTACTGTACTTCAATCATTCCTGTCAATTCATTTTTTGTTTGCCAATGCTCAGTATTTTGTTTGTTATTACTTTGTTTACTTCAGTTGTAGATTAATACCTATCAAATGTTTATTGATAGGAGGATATCGTATAAATCAGAATAACAAATTAACAATGTATTCTATTCCTCACTAAATTAATAGCTTTGGGTCCGTTCCTTGTCGTTTTTATTTGTTTTCGGTTTTTGTTTTCTTAACATCAAAAACCAAATTATGAAAACTAGAAAATTAGTTATGACTTTAAAATCATAATAATGGGAAACCATAACACAAAACTGATAGTGATAGTGTGATACTGAAAGAGCCCTTGATCGGACGAGAATAGTGTAAAATGTGTAAGCCTAATTCGTTATCATACATTGGCAATTGTTTGTCCGTGAATTTCAGGTGTATTGTTAGACCATGAACTGGGAATGATAAAAAGTTTGGAGTTTGAATAATAGTGTCAAGTTTAAGTCATGAAAATCACTTGACTTATCTTTATTTTGTAGATAGATTCCTCCATGATAGCTTGAGGGTTTGAGTTTTTCTGTCATCAGCCCTCCTTTCTTCTGAATGGGCGACATCCCATTGGTGTCTTTCTGATCACATTCTTTATTACTTGTAGCTTATAAAAATAAAAAAAAAATCTTTATTACTTATCGGAAAGGTTTACTAATGTTTTGGATTTTTAACCAATTGTTCTTGATCTTTTTTCGAAAAAACTCCAAACCTACGCATGTCAATTTTTGGATCCTCCAGTGTCTTCCACACTTACATTGAACCACACCACTGAGAACCGTCACCTGCTTTTAGATAAAAACCGGTATGCACCAACGTCCACCCCGGCTACGCCTCCAACCTGTAGTGCGTTCACCATTTCTTGTTTCTTTTTCTTTTCATTATTTTGGTATCAATTTTATTCAATTCCTCACAATTTTCGGCTCCCCACGTCCTCCAATTTTATCTTTTGAAGTAATATCTATGAGAAGTTGAACCAAATTGAGGCCATTCTCTCATCATCTTTCTTTTTGTATTTTGAATTTCTCGAGCATATAGAGAAAATGATTCCTAGCAAATTTGTCTAGCTCCCGGAAAATTCTAATTCAGAATTGGTCAATTGAGATCACTCAGGTAAATAAACGGCTCTGTTACTCTGTTTCATTGCTTAACTTCTATGTCACGCAGACTCATAGTATCCATCTCGGACAAGGGTACGTATGTGTCTCAGTCCTAATCGTGATTTTATGAAAATTTCCATGATTTAGTATTGAAGTGTCCATACCATGTTGGAGTTTCGAGGATTTGACACCAATACTAGTAGACATGTAGTAAATTGAAGAGTATGAATACCACCTTTACTCCCTCACACACACACACACTCACACACTCACACACACTCACACAGACAATCCTCTCTCTCTTGCTGCGTTCCCAAACAAGGGTTCTGTTTATTTATTTTTACTCTGGCAGCTAAAAATAGATTTTTAGATTTGGGGATTCAGCTGAACTGAATCCTTCTGGATGCGTCACTGTTTTCTGTAACGATGTAACATGTTTGTTTACTAATTGAATGTACAAATTTTGAGAAGTTTTGACTAATTCAATACAGATAGGTTATTCTCTCGGTTATACAACTCTTTTTACTTCATCATGCCTGCAGGTACTAGCAATGGATGGAACAGTCCAAGTTCCGAAGAGCGTACCGGTGCTGCCATGGATGAGAAACCCAGTTGACATTATTGACTTTAAGGAAACTCCTTTAAGTCTGCTCCCTGGTCTTGATCCTAGGTACAATTCAATTACTCCTTTCAGTTTCTTGGTATAAATATGATCTTCTATAAAACTAGTTCCTGTGTTTGTTATGAGATTTTGTTAGTTTCTATTTGTGTATGTTTCTATTATGATTGTTAAATATGTGTCCAATTTCTTCTCCCGTGCATAGTTTTGGCTAAATGTGTGCATGGTGACTTGCTGAAGTTGTTTGGTTGATAACTTGATAAGTTTGCTGTTGTCAGATGTTTATGTAGAGTGTTACGTAACTTACGTTTTTATGTCAAATCTTTTTCATCAACTAGTGCTCATTGTCTTGGTAGTTGGTAGTCATAAATTCTTTCCTGCACTAATTGAATCTTTTCAGTGACACACATAGTTGATGGAAATGTGGAGATCTGACGCCATATCAGCCTTAAAAACTGATGTTGCAAGTGCTACAACTCTGGGGGTGAACTAGCGGCATGTAATCTGCCCGATGTTTTAGGCAGTTTGAGAAAATCTGTTGGGGAACAGAAACTTATAATTTTCAGCAGATTCTAATTGCTTCTTCTGTACATCTGAAATTAAGGGTTTTGGTATATCTTGAAAGAACCAGAGGTTGGTTACCTTGATGTCAAAGTCTTTGGTTCTTAATCTACATTAACAAGGAAGGTGTTTATGGATCAGAGATTTTGTGACTAAAATTTCATTATTTAGTCACAGTCTAATCTTTATTGTGGTAATCCAGTTTTAGCAACTGGATACGGGTTAGTTTTGCGAATTTGATGGATATGGTGTATTTATAACTGTTTTTACTGTTATTACTACTTCCTTCATTTCTTTGAGTTGGTTACGCTTTTCCATTTTAGTCCATCCTTTGAATTGGTTACACATTTTCGCTCACATTTTCTTACGATTATATACCTCCTTACCCCATATAAAAGTTACCAACCAACTTGTACCCACTTGCACACTCTTACAGTCTCACTCATTTATGCTAGATGTTTCTGGTTTTTCCATTGTTTTCTGCCCCACATGCACCCACTTACACTCTCTCTTCTCTTGTCATAATATGCATGTAAATAGCTATTAGTGATTAGAACTCATGTAACTGCGTATTATTTTAAGAAGGTTGGGTGAACATGTTTTAAGTGGAAGTCCTTCATAAAAGATTCATATACGTATCTAGCGCTTCTTGTTTCATATCAAATTGCTTTATTGCAATTCGCATTTCTGAAACGAAGAGACGGTTTGAGTCTCATTTTCTTCCTCCCTTTCCCTCTCTCCTTGATTGTGGTCTTCAATTAGAATTCTTGTTTTTAGTCAGTTAGAATTCTTGTGTTTGTTCTTTATTGTGTTTGCTCTATCTTTCATCTTTTCATACTTGTTGATGTCATCTCTTTTTCCGACGGTTACTGATGACGATTCATGTTAGCCGACCCCATATCATTTTGTTGTCATTCCCTCTCTTGTGCTACATATAGTGAAAATAGGGGGGGGAGAGAGTGAACATTATTAAGTTGTTGAGTTTTTGTCACCTCAAATTTCATGGGAGTTTTCTCTATTGAATTTAGCAACAGTATCTTAATAGCCTTTTCTGCTTATTGGCAAGACTACGTACAGCAGCTGGACTACCCGGGAGCCTTTGAGGGTGCTGGTGGTTATTGGTGTGAACGCATCGAAGATGTACAACTAGGATTTTTGGGCTGTGATGCGTAAATGCATCTGTGCTCACTGAAAAAAGGGGAAGGGGACACCTAGAATGAAGACAGGGGTAGAGGTGCTCAGTGATTGTAATGCATGGATTATATTATAGGACTTTGTTTTTTATTAGTCTTTTGAGACTCTTTATCTTTATACTTTTAATCAAGGCATATATTCTACAGGCTTAATTGATGGTGTAGGGTATCTTTTCTACTTCAGATTGGATAAGGCTTTGAAGAATGTGCATATCTCTTCACTTTTCCCAGTGCAAGTTGCAGTTTGGCAAGAAACTCTTGGTCCTGGTGCTTTTGAGCGTGACTTATGTGTAAACTCACCAACTGGAAGTGGAAAGACTTTGTCTTATGCTCTGCCAGTTGTGCAAAGGCTAGCTAATCGCTCTGTGAAATGTGTGCGTGCTTTGGTGGTGTTGCCTACTCGTGATTTAGCTGTGCAGGTTTTTCGCCATTGAACACTAAACTTGCTCTTGTTTTGTTTATGCTTCTAATCCTCCACTTGATATTTTATCTTATGCTTCTTTTAGTCACAAATCTTGCGTCTTGGCTGTTTCCTAGTAATAGTAGGCAATGATATGCAAATTGGAGGTCTGAGAAAGTCAGTAGGTTCTTTGATGTATGGGAAACAAAAGATTGTTGATCAGATTGGTTCCTTTTGCAAAAGTATTGAAGGTTGTGAGGCAGAATTGTTGGCTTTCCTAACCTCGTTGAAACTAATAGAAAGAGAAAGATATATGGAGAATTGAGACTAGCACCGGCAAAGGAGCCGTGGAGGGGGGAGAGCATATCACAAATGTCTAGTGGAAAGATAATTTTTCATGAGGGACTAAAGGGAGTGGTTTGGTGAAATTGATTTTAAGACAATATTCTTGAGATGTTGCAAATCTGGATGAATCTAAAGTGGAAGTAATTAGCAGACCTATTGCCTTGATTTTGTGGAGACTTCCATTAGTTAAATTGGTGTCTTACCTTCAAGTGGAGAATCATGTGCTATCATTTTACATGGTTTGAGCCATTTAGAGAATCATATGTTATCTTGTTGCCATAGTTTTCTTTTCTATACGAAGTAAGAGGATCATTGTTTTGGTATATACCAATCCATTGTTCCCAAAATCACCTCAAAACATTTTCTTATCTTTTTGCATACGAGGTAAGGCCTTTCAAATTTGAAAATATATGGCTTGAAATTGATCGTTTCAAGGACATGGTTAAATAATCTTGATAGGAGAATTTTCTTGTTGGTGGTCCTCATAGTTTGTATTGGTAAAGAAGTAATTAATTTTGAAAGAAAACATCGCAAAAAGGAAAAGAGATGTGTTTGGGAACTTAGATAGGAGAATGGACAATCCCGTGAATCAGATTGAAATTTTGAATTGGCAGAGTTACAACTTTTTTCTCTAGTTGGACGCCAAGAAGCAACTTTTTAACACCGTTCTTAGGCAAACAACTTAGCAACGTGGTTTGCAGAAGGTTTCGTGACACAAATAATTTTCATCTCGTGGCCACTAGGAGAAAAAATTCTCTTTCATCGATGACATTCAAGTGGAAGAGATGATTTTTTCCTCATGTGTCATCAGTTAGCAAATTACTACGAAAAATTGTAACATTAAGAGAAGCTGCTAATACCTTTGTTTTCATGCATTTGTCCCCCTTCCTCAAATTTTTGGATCCGATACTCATTGCTATCTTTACTACTTATGAAATATAACCAAAATTGCTTGTTGATTGATCTAGAAAGGGGTTTCGATCATGTTTCATGTCAACCATGGGGGGATACTTTCCTAGCAAATGGAGAACTTAAATATATACGTTTGTATTTCTACTGCCTGTTTTTAGTGTTGTTTGTCAATGATTTTCAGTCTTAGTCAATCGTCACTGCCTAGTTAATGGTCACCAAGATTCTTCCCTAGCTCTCGTGGATTGCGTTAAGGCTATCGCTTTTCCCCTCTTCTCTCATCATTGCGTGTTGAAGTCTTGGAGTAAGCTTTTATTAGGTTTGGGCTTTGTAAATGGCTTATGCTTTGAAAACCATAATTCTAATTACCATAGCTTCTCATCTCCTTTTTGGTAATACTTGGAGAATTTGGGAACTTT
Organism: Patellifolia procumbens; assembly: GCA_947645195.1. Classification (NCBI taxonomy): domain Eukaryota; kingdom Viridiplantae; phylum Streptophyta; class Magnoliopsida; order Caryophyllales; family Amaranthaceae; genus Patellifolia; species Patellifolia procumbens. Next base: position 1,736,018 of record CANSGD010001405.1, read on the forward strand.
TTTCGCTTAGGATTAGAGCATCTTCCTCTTTATATTGACCTTCCTCTTGGTGCTCCTTGCAAGGGCATCTCTGTTTCCGATATCTCTTCATCGGGAGTTTCTAGAAAAAGATTTGTCGCACAGAACTCAAAGCTAGTTTTGTTAAAAGCACCCTTTCCAGCTTGCCTATTTTTCTCATGTCCATGCTCATTGTCTCTACAAGTGTGAGATAAGTGCAGGGAAGAAAATCGCGGATATCGTCGCGTTCGCGGTAACGGCTTGTAACGGTCGAAAAAAGACAAATCGCGGTTGACGCGGCGTGAATATTTTCAAAAAATTCACACAATTAGAATTTTAACCTCAAAATGGCATTTTTGAAGTTTTATAAGTATTCTTATAACTTCTTTTGACCAAAGCAAATCATATGGGTGGATCACACATATGGTGAATAAAAGATTACTTTAAACATGAGATTTAGGTCATATTATATATAAAAATTGATACTAAATCATATATATTACTCAACTTGGAAGCCCATGGTAAGTTTTTCTCCTTTAGTTGGTGTGACCCTATAGTTTTTGTGCTACTATGCGTATATTCCCTTTCTTTTTTTGACCAATTTTCATATAGTAACGGATGTAACGGGTAAAAAAATGTTCTAATGCGGCGAGTCACCGTTACGTAATGGACAACGCGGCGAGTTGGACGTGAATTTCATCGCGGGGTTACGTAACGGCATTTCGCGCAACGGCAAGTTCAAAATCCGTTACATAACGGCCGTTACGTTACGTAACGGCCGAGTTTTGTTTCCCTGGATAAGTGTGGCGTCAAAGTTTGAGAAAGTTAAAAGAAACTTCCAATGGGCGAAGAACAATTCTGATACATGATACATGAAGACATTTGCCATCCCAAGTCACATTATGGCATTAGGCCTATATGTTTGATGACTGATGCTCTCGGAGGGAAATGGTTTGGGAGGTTTCCAAATGAAGATAATGCTTTATGGAAAACCATCATGGAATGGAGAAGATAGGACTATGAAGTTAGAAGATCTCTTCCCATGATTGTGTAGGTATTTGGAAATCCATTATAAGTGGGCTGCATAAATTTAAGTCCTTGCGGTTCAAGATTTTCCATTTGGCGCGATATTTGGCGTCGAGATCATCTCTTAAAGTTTCCAGATATATTCAGGTTTGCATTATCTAAGGAGACCTCTGTATCCGAGATGCTACTTGAAATGGTGACCATGAGCATTGGAATGTTACCTTCATGAGACATGCTAATGATTAGGAAGAATATTCAGGCTGCACGCTCAAAAAGATTTTAGAATGTCTTTCTTTCAAAAAATGCCTTTGGAGGGAAATGATGAGATGGTTTGGCGTCATAGGAAGAGTGGCTCCTTTTGTGTCGAGTGTGTGTGCTTGATCCTTGAGAAAAATTTGGCTTGAATTTGTTGACTCTTGATATCTAGAAGTTGAGCTCCTCCTAAAGTTTGGAGTAAAGTTTAACTTTTAATGGCTGAGTTGTACGCTTACTCGTTTTATAGAGGAATTTTAGCGAACCGAGATTGACTGGTGCAGTACAGCGTTTTTAAACCACTGGAATCTCCTTTGGTCCAACCATTTTGATCCCAATTAGCGTGATAGTGAAGCTATATTGTTGCAACAGCTTCAAGGTTGAAACTTTCTGCCAGATTTTTGAAGCTTCTAGTGTAAAAATGAAGTGAGAGTGAAACCCCATGATTTTGTCAGGCCACAAGAAAGCGAGAGGAGGGAGGAGAGGGAATTGAAGATAAGCCTATATTGCTTTAGTGGTTTCTGAATTGAGGTTTTATTAAGGGCTTCGAGTGAAAATTTCTTATTTTAATTTCTTAACAATGCTCTAGTAGTGGAGGTTGGTGGATTTTGTCCATGATTTTAACAATCATTTTCTACTTGGAGCCTACCCACCCACCCATTCCTTTCATTTATTACTCAATTCATATGAAGTATTTTTCAATGGAGTATTTTTCTAGTTAGTAGCTTACATTTTGTGGAATCACTTTAAACACTTTGGACAACCCCTAGATCTTAATTTTAAGGGAAATTCCCAATGGTGGCCCTTAAGTATTAGAAATTCCCAGTGGTGGAAATTTAAAAAAAACTTTCCCATTGGTAGCCCTGCTTCACAAATTATTCCCAAGCATAACCTTATTGAAAAATATTCGTTAATAATAAAGCATATTCCACTAGTGAGCCGTTAAAGTGGACATTCGCACATAAAACGAGACACTTCGGATTGTTTTTTTTTCAATTTCGACCTCAAAATCGATTCTTAAAGTTAAGTTTAGGGGTTAGTTTAGCCTTCAACATTCGTTTTGATGTCAAAATTGGCAAAAAAAGCCCAAGAGACCTATTTTTACGTGCGAGTGACCGTCTTAATGGTTAACTAATGGAATATGCTTTATTATTAACGGAATATTTTTCATTAAGGCTATATTTGGGAATAATTTGTAAAGTAGGGCTACCAATGGGAAAGTTTTTTAAAAATTTCCACCACTGAGAATTCCTAAGACCTAAGGGCCACCATTGAGAATTTCCCTAATTTTAATCACTAGTTATAACATTTGTCGGCAATTAGTGCACATATTTGACAATGCTTAACATTTTTGTTAGTGTTACTAAATCTTTGTTACGCTAATTGTTAATAATTGGGTATAAGATTAAAAATACTTAAAAAGGACTATAAAACTAAATTCCCGTGAGAAACTGAGAATCGCGACAGCGTGTGTATTGACAGGCGACAGCGTGTGTATTGACAGTTCAGATCTGTCCCAGACACCACGCCTGTTTCCGCAATTGTAACCGGATTCGTATTTCCAAACAATGGGCAGCGGTTAAATATAACATTCTTACCATGGATATTCATGAGAGAAGGAGCTTTTTCATTCCTAGTCATTGCAGTTTGTGCCTCAAGAAGGAGGAATTCATTCACCATCTCCACTTCTTTTGTGCTTGGGTTCTATCAAATTAGCACTTATCTTTACCCATTTTTGGCGCCTGTGCTGCCTCCAACCTTGGAAGGTGAAAAAAGGTTGGCTCCCCCAGGTTTCGAAGACGATTTTGTTTGCAATTTGGCGGTACACTTGTAAAGAAAGAAACAAACGGATTTTTAAGGGTTTTGCTTCCTATCACGAAGCTTTGAAATTCCATTATTTTGAGACTTTTGTATAGCTGAAGCCAAGTTTCGACAATTGAATGACACTTTGACGTTCTTTGCCTTTGTAGATAAATTGCTCCACTATAGCTAGAGAGCTTGTGCCTTTTGTTATTTGCCTCCTTTGGAAATGGGTGACACTCCCTTGGTGCTCTCTAATCTAATTCGTTATTAATCGAAATAATAAAAATAAAAAATGTGAGATCATGTAATTTAGTTGCATTTATTTGACCTTTTTCTTTCTTAAATTTCAGGTTAAAAAAGTTTTTGATGATATTGCTCCAGCTGTTGGCTTATCTGTTGGTTTGGCTGTTGGACAGTCCTCACTGGCTGATGAAATTTCAGCACTGATCAAAGTACCGAGACTTGATGCTGGCTTTTGTTATGACCCTGAAGATTGTGCAAACAGAGCAAAAAGTGCAGTGGACATACTGGTAGCAACTCCTGGAAGGCTTATGGACCATATTAATACTACCAAAGGCTTCACACTTGAGCATCTACGGTATCTTGTAGGTAGCATGTTTTTCCTAAAAGCTCTTCATATGATAGCTTTGGGCTCTATGAGTACTGCCAGCTACTTTTTTGATACTTCCTCTCTCCCGGAATACTCTTTTCTCATTCCTTTTTCGTTTGTCCCATATTACTCTTTACACCTCTATTTTTGGACATGACCCACATGTTTTTAATACTTCTACCTTTACAAAGGTGGCCTACCACTATTATATTTTATTAACACCTCCATTAACTCTTATCACATCTACTCGTACAATTTGCATCCACTCTCTAATAAAATAATATTACTAACTCCCATCACATCTAATTTTATAATAAAATAACAATTGAAAACCAAACAACTTCTCACTTAAAACTATGTGCACAAGTGAGTGTCAAGTATAATTGGACGGAGTTAGTACGATTTAACTGCAAAGTTTTGCTCGAGCCGACTAGTTTCAGGCATTTAATGTCACCCTTTCTCTCCTTGGTGGTTTGTTTGCCTGTTTGTTTCTTTCCTGGTATATTAGTTTGTTTGTTCCTTTTTTTCCCCTGGTATATTACTTTGCTAGCTCTTTGTTTTTTCCTGGTATATCAGTTTGCTCGTTCGTTGAAGAAATTGATACACTAAAGTCTTCTGTACTGGGAGCCTTTTATACTGCCGGGTAATGGAAATAACACTATAAAAGGTCCCCTTCATGGCTTTGCATAAATCAGCTGGTGAAGAAGTTGGTGATTTCATGAACTACATTTTGTATGTCTCTGAACTCCTAGCTTTGGCCTTTGGGTGATTAAACTAAGAACCTAGATAATGGGGAGATAATGCTTTGTATTTCTGTTGCTGATTGGTAGAGTTGAAATTGAATACATGTTACATCTCCCACCATTCTCTTTTTTTAGGAGAAGACGAGGAATTTTTTTTCGGGAACCCTGAGTTACCACTTTTTGAAACCTTTCACATTTACTATTGCTACCGTTTGACAAATTTGGAGCCAAAACCACTGGACCATAAATTTAAATAGACATTATACGTCATTGATAGCCAAAAAACATTTACCGGAATTTAGCAAGAGGTAGCAATAGTGAATGTGAAGTATTTAAAATGTAGTAATTTACGTCTTTAGGAGAGGATCCAAGTTACATAGTGGCCTATTGAATAGGTTGTGCTTGGCAACATTTTCATGTATAAACCACAGGATTAAAATCGAACTATTTTTTAGATGTTGTATATAAAAAAAATGTGTCTATGTCTGTACTTTGCTGCGGTCAAAGTGACTATGATGTACGACGACAGATGATGATAACAATTATTGAACTTTCCATGGTGCATGAATTTCAGTGAGAGTTTGGATGGCTAGGGGGGGGGGTTGGCTAGCGTATTGGCCTACTAATGTTTGCCTTCACATATCAAGATGCGTGATTTGGTTCATGGTTCAGGTTCTGACTTACTAGCATATGTAAGAAATATTTTTACAAATCAAAATGATCCAATACTAAGCTTTAATAAAGCCTCCAAAATTGGGAACTTCAAACCTTAAATTCTTGGTGAAAACGAGGATACTCTAGTTTCTTTTTTTCCAAGGGCATTACCACATTGTTAACAGGCTCCAGTTTGACACTTCCGTAAGCCAATGACTCATTCTCCTCAGATTCCTTGTTAGAAAAGCTTCCTTGGTGCTGTGTTTTCAGGGGCTTGAGGCACATTTAAGGAACATGATTAGGATGCAAAATGCGCCAACATCATGCCTAGAGACCTTTGTGTGCATGTGCATCGTAGTGGCATAAATTCCCATGCTGCCTTATTTTCAAGCAAGTAACACACGCACCCACACACATGAACCCACGATGCATGTGCGGCTGTGCTCACAGACACGTTAATAGTATTAAAGGAATCTGATGACTGATGCACTTAGCTAGAGCCAGCTCATTTGGGAGGACAAAAGTTTTCATGGCATTACTAGAAATGTGGAGCTATCCTATCATCGTTTTAAATTGGGGAATATGGGAGATATTGTCTTGGGCTTTTATTTTATTTTTGTATTTCTATTGTACTTCTATCTTTTTAGACTAACTTTGATCCTGATGCCTTTTTTCTAATTTTTGGTTGGGGGAGGGGGAAGCAGACAAGTGATTCAAGCACTAAGAAGTAGAAGGGACAATAATCCTGATCTATGTTACTTAGTATCCAAGTGTCGTGTCCGACACAACACAATACGATATACAACTTTTGAGGTAAATGAGGGTGTTGAAGTAACATAGACCCTGATACATATTGTGCTGGACTGAAAAGGAGATTATATTAGCGGCTGAGAAGGAGCATTGAGAAAGAGGGCAATCTGCCTTTCAAACATAAAATTATATTACAAATTAGTTGAATCTCTTTGAACTTCCCCAATCGAGAAGCTCTTAGAATAAACATGATATATCTTATATTTTACTATTTCCTGTAGCCAACTTGAAGGACTTGGGATATGTTTTCAGAATCTAATAGAAACTTTCTTCGCAAGTTGTTTGAATTGAGGAGCAACCTTTCTGAAGTCGCAATCTCAATGCTCATATAATGCTCATCCCTGGTTAATTATACGCCGCCTAAACCCTGTACGGAGTTATAATGTTGCTTTGTTAATGATGCAGGTAGTTGATGAAACTGACCGGTTACTAGGGGAGGCCTATCAGTCGTGGCTGCCAACTGTGCTCAAGTTGTCCCGTCCTAGTGATGAGGTTCCTGCACCTTGTGTTCAAGCGTTTTCCCCTTCAGTTTGTGGTTCTTTCAAAACCATTCGGAGATTGTAAGGATTATAACTTTATTTTTTCCATTCGTAACTATGTATTTTACTATGTGCAGTTTATTAGCTCTTGTAACCTTTATTTCTTGGCTGTTCCTGTTGCTTTGTTTTTCTGTTTTTGACGTGTTTCTGTTGAGCCAGTTATAAATATGGTTTACAAACATGGTTCTGTTCTAGCGAAGGTCATTTGTTGTGTGATTGAAATTTACATATGGTTGATGTAACAGAAATTAGGTGCATATATCCCTACATGAACTATTCTGCTGTCAAAATTTCATCTATAGATATATGCATATGTGTGGGTGGTTGCACTTTGAGCTAACATTTTGTAAGATTTCAGTATACACAATTATTGCTTTATGTTACAGGCTTTTCAACGACTTCATCTTCATTCTATTGCAGTGGAGTTGAGAGGGGTTTCAAGGATAAAGCTTATCCCAGGCTTGTTAAGATGCTATTTTCTGCTACACTGACCCGTAATCCAAGCAAACTTGGTTTGCTTGATCTTCATCATCCTTTATTCTTGACGACTGGTCAATCACGTTATGCGTTTCCCGAAAAATTGGAGTTTTTCAAAGTGGTATGGCTAATTATCTATACTTCTGGTCTTATTGCTATGTCAATATGTTTATTTCTTAAAAGTGAAAGTATTAAATAATGATGTGCTTGTGCAGTGCTCATCTTGTTCACTATTGGTTCCCATTTGCATGTCATTAATTCAAGGCATGGGCAAGAATGTTTTAAATAATGTATTCTAATTACTAGATCATTGGCTGCCTAAAATCTTTTCTTTTGGGTCATTTATGCCAGGAGAGCAATTCTACTCTGCGAACTTATTCGTAAACTAAGGAAAACTGTAATGTACTTGAAGTGATCTCCCATGATTGCGGTTATCTGTAGATTCACGTCAGCTACTTGCATGAACATAATTTAATAAGAGTTTAGCAAACTAATTGATGGATAGTCTAATATTCAGCCAAGAAGTCGTCCTGCCATTTAAATTAAAGTCACTCCTCAACATACTATATTACTATAGGTCATTGGAACTTATTTTAACCATCAACGATTGATGCACATACAATAGGTTATTGTATTGAAGTTAGTGTTACTTTGGCAAGACGAAATGGTTGGATTGGTTTTGTGGATTAAAAATTTAGTGGGTAATTAGAATTTCCTATTCTTTGATGGCTTTGGGGTGCTTCTCTACTATAATTGATTAACATAAAATAAAATTATTTTAAATCTTTGTGGGCTATAGTCAGATGGGAAGTGTCCAACTCATGATTTTAGCCTAAAATCAAGTGTGGAAGTATCCTTAGTCCGCACCCATTTAATGTCGAGTACCCGACATGTTACTTGAGGTAAAATGACGAGTCTGAGGATCATAGCTTTCAGTGGCCTGCTTTTTTGACCCCTGGCATTTTAAGAGTGAAGGATCCTTCACCTTATAGTTTACTCTATGCATGTGGATTGTAATTTCAGATTATTTAGCTTCATTGCTTTAATTTTGCATTTCTAGAGATAAAATCCATTTTAAGAACTTCATAATCAATGTCTACATGTTCTATAATTAGAAATTGTGCATTGGAATATGCTTAACTAACAAATATGTCTTTGATGGAGCCAAGGAGCGGTGAATGAATTAAGTTGCGGGGCTTCCTTTTGCAACTCTTTTGGTATGATTGTCAGGCAGATCCTTTAGATCATAATTGAGGATAGTGATTTTTGGCCTATATATTAAGGCTAGTCCACATTCTCTTTGGCTCTAGATTTGTTAGGATCTAAATGAAATTCCTTATCTACTCTGCTTTTGATATGTGGCTCAATGGAAAAATCCTTTTGTCAATGCCAATGTTAATAGGACGAACTAACCTCCAGATCATCAAAAGAAAAATATAGTGGTAGAAAGAAAAATGGAGAAGTACAAGATAAGAACGAAAAGGGAAATTGTTCTCATTCAATTCCCCTTATTTATATGTTTCTTTTCATTGTGTTTGTTCGTCATTGTGTTTGCTTTATTTTCAAATTTTTTTACATTGGTCAATGCTCTCTTTCTTCTTTTTCTCTCGCTTTTTTTTTCCAGCGGTTTCAGATGACGATTCATGTTAGCGGACCCTAGATCATCAATTGTTGTTGTGGTTGTATATCAACAATCTAATGCAATTGGAATTTATAACTTGTATATCAATCACCGTGATAATTTCCTATTCAATTATAAGTACTTAAGAGGCCATTTATTATTTTATTGTTAGTACATAAGAGGCCATATATTTATTTTCCACTCTAAATGTACAAGAATATGTTATTATGATCCGGAGTTCATCTTTCATCAATGTAAGTGGTTATTTAAAATTTTCTGCTATAGGTCATCGTACTTTCTGTTACTCCGAATCTCTGATTATTCTAATGTTTTCATTATGGATCAAAGAATTGATATAACTGGAATCGAATCTTGTATTGAATTTTCTGAAACTTTCTTGATTCTAATCTTCCTCATTTATGCAACGGGTTGGAATTCCAAATAACTTTTAGCTCCACAATCTAGTATTTTTATGTGTATATTATTATGTAACAGTTGTTATTTGTTATCCCTCCCGTTCCTTGAAAATCTTCCACCATGGCAATAGAAACCAAGACTAGGAGGAGAGATTGTATACAAGAATCCTTTTATCTCAAAATAGGAGAGAGAATGTGGTTGTGGGAGAATGTGGTATACAATGGGGCTAAAAAACGAGGTAAGGTTAGGTGGGAAGGGGATATGTATGTACCAAATTAGAAATAAAGCAAATGTACGAAGCATTTTGAGGACATGTAGATCCTTGGAACTCTCACACGGGTATGGATTTGAGGCTTTACTTTGGGCCAAAAACCTGAAAATTCTCATAGCTTGAAACAACCACATGTGTCTGATACGAGTCCTCAAGTTCAAGTAACATAACATTCTCCTATATTAGTAATTATAGGGAACTACGAGAAATTGTTAAAATGATATGATTGATGCTAAAATATTGAAGATCATGTTTTGAGCTACAAAAAGCTAACCTTGCTTTTCTTAACTACATTTTCACGTCCCCCCATGTGGTGGGATGTAGACAAAAATGGATGGTAAGTCTAGGATAATCGCCGCATGGTCTTTTTCTTACTTAATCATCCGAAACAAAAGAAGATTTCCTCCTCACTCATTTTATTTTGGGGTATGAACTATGAAGCATTGTCAATTCAGCCACACCTTCCACTTGTTATGACTTCACTTGAGTTACTACTGCTTCCTTCGGCATGCCTCCTTGTCAGTATGGTAATGACTTGGAGCATGGAAAGCTCCGATAGTGTGATGCCCTGTGCGCGCGTATGAATGAATCCGTCACCATCTGAAATGTATGTAAAAATAGAGAGACATGCCTGGACCCAACATAGTAGACTTTTAGCTGGTGAAGCATTGTCATTGGAACTATTGTATGTGAACAAGGAATAGAAACACTTTTAGATGTGCCATTTGAATTCCATTGCAGTCTTAAAGCGATTCATAATATGTTGTTGAGTTCTCTTATCAAATTGAATAGTATCTCTAAAGTAATTAGTTGTGCTTACTGAGGTTGAACATTATCTAATACAGATTTGTGAATCAAATGACAAAGCCCTGTATCTAGTGGCCCTTCTACAAAAGTTGAGAGGCGAGAAATGCATTGTTTTTACATCATCCAAACAGATGACCCACAGGCTCTGCAGCTTGCTGAAATCTTTTGGGGATCTTCAAATGAGGATCAAGGGATACTCAAGTTGTCAACACCAGGCTGTGAGAAGGTGTTTTCTCTGTTCCTCTCTGCTCCTTCTTTTCCACACAGATGCATTTTAATTCCGCTTTTGAACTGTAAGATTCACCTTTTCCTTCTCTCACGGATTTGGTTCGCGTGTCCTGCAAATATTCTGCTGGTTAGCGGCAACTTCTTTATGGTGTTATTGATTGGAATTATGAGCTGTTATATGTGTATGTGTCCCATCCTATCCATAAATATTCTTTTCGGTGAAGTTGTTGCAAGTGGATGTGTTGTGTGTATTTCTTTTGAACATTAGGAAATCTAAATTGACATGCCCATTGGAAGAAGATTGCTTTGCACTCTCCTGATCTCACTATCTGTAAAGATCGTACATTATCCTATGTGCATCACTATTGCGTATGAGAGTTTGTCTTTTGAAGTATATTCGATAATATTCTAACAAAAGTCCTAAAAAACCTATTTCTTTTGTAAGATAATTGTCCCCCCTTAGTCAAATAGGGGCACATATCAGAGAACTTGATGTAACGATCAGAGAGGTCACAGAGTATGTGGTGAAATGAGTTAATGATTGTTGCTAGCTTTTGGTTTTAGGTGCCACAAGAAGGGTATAATGGCCAGCATAACTTAAGTTTCTTAGGAAGCATTGTGGCATGGAGATTTAGTTAGAAATGAGATAAGAAATCTACAGAGATAATTAAATAGTGAGGATGAGGTGAAGGGGAATTTATTTAGAAATTTTGTGATTATTCCTTATATACTGGAAGTGACCCAGCCACCCTATAGATGTAGAGTTTGTTATAATGTGAGAACCAGTAGTACAATACTACTACTATATTTTTCTATTTCCTGATATCTTGTTCGTCTTCATTTTTATTATGTGCAATTCTTCTCTTCTTCTCTTCGCTTGTGGTTCATTACAAAGTGGTATCACAATAATGCGTTCCCCGTTTAAGTCCTCGTTCATGTGGGTGGTGATGTCCGCTTAGAAATTTCTAGCGCAAGGCTAGCCCATAAGCAACTGACTGCCGGAGCTTGGTGGAATGCTACGGTCCGTGTATGCAACTGAAGTCCCACATTTATCATATACTACGGGATAAAAGTAAGATATGTTAAAACTCGTAACCGGGAAAACAAGATGAACACAACAATTATAACAACGAACAAACGATCCTCTAGGCGTGTATGGGAACACTTTCCCAAAAGCGATATTCCAACCCTGTACGAGGCACGGTTTGCACGGAATTCACCTCCGAGATACAAAGAAGAAAACAGTGATTATCACGCTCGTATGAGAATCACCAAATGAGCACAAATGTGTTTGTGATTTTGCTTTGATGATTAATTTAGAGAGAAACTTGAGAGTGAGTGCTTTTTGAGAGAATGTGAATGAATATCTATACCTTCATCTGTGGTAAATCACCACATATATGCACGTCAAAACAAGAAAACGGTCAATAACCGCCCAAAAGGCAAAACCCAAAACAGGAGCGATGCTCTGTCGCGAGTCCCGAGTTGCTCGTCGCGTGTCGCGACCTCCCTCGCGAGTCGCGAGAGGCTGCTGCTCCTCCGTCTTGCTTTGGCTCGTTTGCTTCACCTCTTTTCCACGTTCAATTCCACGTATATGTTTACTATAATACCGTAAACAAGCAATGTGCATTCTAACGTAGCTTTAACAACGACACCGTAACCAAGTAATTCAAGTTAACGTTACATGAAGAATAATCAACCAAATACTCTAAATTATCCAACAATCATCCCCCATTTAGAGTATTCTAAAAGATAATAAGCACCAAAATATCATCAAAGCAAACAACCTCATGCATCAATGAAAGTGTACCAAGACTTGAACTTCCACCTAGTATAATATACATTCCAAGTATCCGTGTACGAAAGGTGTCGCAAGCGATTGAACCAATCTCAATACATAGTGGAAAGCTTGAAGATACCATACACATAAGATCAACTACTTGAACTCATTAAACTTGACACTTTAAGCCATGTGTCCGTATCATTCATAAGTGTATCATAGTTATGCCCCTATAGCTATTTGAAGCGACTAAACTTCACACTTACATAGGTAGAACTCTTAAATAAACATGCCACTATGACAAGGCATAACAAGAGAACTATTAAGATTCACAACCTCTTTACAACATCATAGTCAAACAAGAACAAAGGATACTTACAAATGTTCTTCAATTATCAAATGAAGGAATTAATCTTATTGAACTTAAGACCAAACGTCTTATTGGGCGTTAAGTTAAGATTCCCTCACTCGTGATTAACTTAGGGCTCCAATCCAAGACCGATTGCCATCCTCTTCACCGTATCTCTGGCCAAGGCCTTAGTGAAACAATCCGCTAGATTATACATAGTCCGCACATAGTCAACAGTGATAACACTATCCTTGATAAGTCCTTGGATATATGAATGCCTTACACCAATGTGACTTGACTTACCATTATAAACTTGACTATACGTCATTGCCAAAGTTGCATCGTTATCACAATGTATCGCTATGGGCGACATTGGTTTTGGCAACAAAGGAATCTCAATCATGAGATTCTTTAACCACTCCGCCTCTTTACTAGCTGAGGACAAAGCAATGAACTTCGAAGTCATGGAGAAGTCCGCAATACAAGTTTGCTTCTTAGAAACCCAAGAGATAGCACCTCCCCCAAGTAGAAAAACGAACCCACTTGTGGAAGAGTGATCCTCTCTATTAGAGATCCAACTTGCATCCAAATAACCTTCTAAAACCGAAGGATATCCACTAAGGATATCCACTGTAGGATAAACCATAATCTTTGGTTTTCCCCAAATACCTTAAGACACGACGAATAGCATACCAATGCTTCATACTAGGGTTACTAGTATACCTACTAAGCTTGCCTACCGCAAATGCGATATCCGGCCTAGTACTCGTTATAGCATACATCAAACAACCTATGACCCGTGCATAATCAAGTTGAGATACCGCACTACCATCATTTGGCATTAATTTCTCACTTGGATCAATAGGAGTTGATACAAAAGAGCAATCACTAACATTGAACTTCTTAAGTACTTTTTCAATGTAGTGTGTCCGAGATAAATTCAATTTTCCATTGCTTCTTTTAATTCTTATGCCTAGAATGACATCCGCTTCTCCTAAATCTTTCATGGAGAACATTGATGATAAGAAAGCCTTTGCCCGCTCAACTTGTGACAAATCAGTCCCAAAAATCAACATGTCATCTACATATAGACAAATCATTACACCATGACCTAAGTCATCAAATTTGCTATATACGCACTTGTCCGAATTATTCAAATAATCCGTTAGACAACACAACCTCATGAAGAATAATCAACCAAATACTCTAAATTATCCAACAAGATATTGATAAAAAAAAAATAGAATTGGGATGCTTGTGTTTCATACCTCTTTTACTAATGTTTGAATGTTACAGAGTTAGTTGTGATATGGTGTTTATATATTTATAATCTATTCAATAAAACAAGCATCGTATATGTAATTTACCCGAAACCGATTCCCCCTCTATACCTGACATGAAGATGACCATGCATCTCTCTTTTGTTGAGTTCCAGACTTTCAGCTAATTTTTCTTTTCTTCAGCATATGGGGTTTGCAATTGATGCTGATAGATCTACTTCTGGTTTTAAATTAAAAGTGGACATTTATTATCCGTAGATTTGTTGTTTCAATATCGCTTGGCAATTAAAATTTTCAGGCATAAAACTAAGGCTTGCTTCCTTGTTTGCACAAGGTTCATACCTGCTTTGTGTTTGATATGATCTCTGCTCTTTACTGAAAACTTGTGTTTGTCAGCTTGTCTCATTGATGCGTAATGTGGATATCATGCAATTAATTCAAATAGAAGTTTCTCTTTCATTGCAGCAAAATACTAGATGCATTCCGCAAAGGGGAAGTGGAAGTGCTTGTTTCTTCTGATAATCTATCACGGGGAACAGATGTTGAAGCGGTAGCAAATGTCATTATCTATGACGTGCCACGTTATATCAAAGCGTATCTTCATCGTGCTGGAAGGACTGCAAGAGCATTTCAAATTGGTCGCTGCTTCACATTGCTTCTACGAGATGAAGTATGTTGCTCTTTGACATACATTTATCTCTGTCTAGTTATGTAATGAAAACTTTTTGTTTCTCAAAATCACCTGATTGTCATAGTCTGACACCCTCGAAGAATAGCAAAAGAAATACGCTACTTGCAAAATGAAATCACATATATCCCAAGTTATAAATATGGATTACTCCGTCTGTTTCGGAAAGAAGTACATGGATGGCTTGGGCAACGGTTTTAAGAATAACTATTCAATAAAATTAAACGAGATAGAAAAAGAGAAAAGTGAGTGTTATGAAAGGTTCTGATGGAGAGAGAATAGTAAAGAAAAATATCTAAGCCGTCGTCTTTTACTCAAAAGGGAAATAGGAAGCTTTTCGGAACATCCAAATATAGTTATATGGAAGTTCATTTTAGTCTAAGTTTGAGTAGATATACATTCCTTGGAAATGATCTGCTTCTCAAGATGTCTATATGTTGTCTTGATATATAAAGGTGTGTACTGAGTTGCGTTGTCAAAGATGGACTAACGGCAGAATTCCTGAGATTTGCTTGATTGCTTGCCTCAACCATCTTAGGATTACAATGACTTCTTACAGGGTTTGTTTTCCAATTTGTGGTCAATCTATTTTCTCCTCTCCTTTTTCAGTACTCTTTTAAACTTAACTTATGTTGATGCAAGTATAGTCTAGGCGTGGAATTCTCTTTTAGATGAAGCAATGTGGCGAAAATTATTTAGGGCCGTTTGGTTGGAAGAGGGGAAAGGGAAAGGGAAAGGAATTAAAAAAAGGTTAAGAGGGAAACAGACGTCTAAACCCCTACATTCAAACATGTGTTTAGTAAGACAAAGTAAATGGTTAGAAAAAGGTAAATCTTCTACCTCTCTGTGTGGCATCTCACTCCAGCACAGAGACCTTCAACCCCACCTGGCTTCGGCGGCAGTTTTCGCTCCACATTTGGGGGACCAGGGTTCAATAGTGTCGGGTTGGAGTTTTGGGCTGGGTTAGGGTTTCGGTCTGGTGGGGTTGTGTTTCAGGTTGGGAATGAGGTGGGTTTGGGTTGGGTTTTAGAGTTGACGGTGGGGTTTCGGGGGTTGAGAATGAAGGTTTGTAGGGTTGGGACAGCGTTTTCTGGGGCATGGGAGGCCGAGGGTGGAATTTTGTGGGGTGGGGCAGCATATTTGGTTGGCGATTGAAGGTAGAATCCGTTGGGTTTATGGGCAGTGGCTAGTGCTGGATCGGCGGTGGAGGAGGTGAAGGTCGGTGGCTATGGTCGCTAAGGTTGACGATTTAGTCGGTGTTTTGGGCGGTGGTTTGGGTGGTGGTTAATAATCGGTCATGAATCATGATGACCATGGATAGATGAGAGAAAGGGTGACTCAAACCTAGGGGTTGGGGGGTGGGGTGGGGAATGTGAGTAGAGACTTGGGGGGGCGGAAGTAAGGAAGGGGTAAAGGAAATCATTAGATGGACAGCTTAGTTGATTCTTACCCTTTCCCAAAGACTCCAAAACTAACTCTCACTTAGTTTGGAAATTGGTTTACCTCTCATTCTTCTACTTTTTTTTTCTTGTACTTCTTCATTCCTAGAAATGTCCTTTGCCGTCTTCAAATGATTAGCATTTCTAGTTGTGAGTAGGTATTGTAGTATACATTAGTGGATCCAGGTAATGCGGGTGGAAAGTTGACGTAGATGGCTACTCAAGTCTTCATAATTGTCATTCAGAACCATAGTTTATTACCATGTAACGTTTCTTATGGTTTCATTTATTATTTTTGCATTTAGACTAATTGAATAAGTATTTGAAATTATCTATAAAAATTAGTTTTTCATGCATAGAGATGCAATGAGAGAAGAGAGAAGAGGGAAGAGAGAAGTTGTTTTGTCCTGGAATATGTTTTCTATCTAGAATAGCTACGGGGTTCTAAGTATCATAATCGCTTATTACTGAAGTAGCCATTTGTCCTTCGCCAATCCTTGTAACATCTTGTTTTTGTTGATAAGGATGAGAACTATGATTTGGATGTAATTATTTATACATGTAAAATACCCTTTTCCTAAGGAGAATCTCTGCATAAGCTCATGTAAGTAATTACTTCTTTGATTCAGGCAAGGAAGTTCAATGCACTGCAACGGAAAGCAGAAATCAGCTCGACGATCTTCCCAATTTCTTCCGAGTCAATTGAGTCCCTTCAGTCAGCTTACATATCTGGTAATTCTGTCACCTACCCATGTACCACCAAAGTGATGATATTTTTAAACTCAGAAACTCTTCTGTTGACCGGGTCCACAATAGATGTCTATTATAGACCCATGCTAAAGTTACCCTTTTACGTTCTAAGGTAACCGTGTTTAAGTAACTTTTATGTGTTAAAAGTCTCAATTTTAAAAGGTAACTTCGTCCAGATTAGTAGGTAGTGATCGATGACATCAAATGGTAATAAATTTAAGGTAACTAGTTTTTCGCCCATTGCCTGCACACATAAAACTTAAAACCAAGTTAGTTAATTACTTTAGTTTGTCGTCATTAAAACTATATTGGGTCAATTGGTAGGATGCACTTTCAATCCTATGATAATAAGGGAGACTTTCTTGATTTAGTATCGTCTACCAAATATGTCGTCCGACTTCAACGTTGAAAAAAATACATTTGCAAACATGAACATGATGAACCACGTCCATATAAGATTTTGTAGTTTGCACTTTGTTTACTGCTCCTTTTGATAGCATCCTTATCATATATTGATCGTCTCTATTAATAACGGGTGTCTATGAAGTGCAGTTCGTCATTTTGTAATCTGATTCTGATATGCTTTGATATAAATATGATTCTGCTCGAGTAGCTGATGCGAAACCGCTTCTTTTTTTTATTGTTGCAGCATTTGGTAAGTTGAAAGAGAGTGTCGAATCTGAAGCATCTAAAAAACGTAAGGTCAACTTCAAGTCTTCAAAGCCACGGAAAGCGAAGGCAACGATAGTGTCCAAGGATTAGCCAAATGCCATGTCTTCTTAAGTGGATGTTTTTTATAGTGTATAGAGCTATAGATGCAGGATGAGAATCCGTCTCAATCACACGACCTTTAACTGTATGTTGTTGATATAGTTCCCTTTAGTTTTCTCAATGGATACTCAAATTTTGACACAAGTGAATCTTTACTAGGTAATTACTACTGCTTGCAACCCTTTTGTTTCAATACTTGCCGAATTTTTCCTTTCAATACTAGCTGTTTTTTTTACATCAAATTGTGATGTTTGTTTTTTCTTTGCTAATACATTAGGAAAAGTTATGAACACAACATTATATTAGTTTTATTATGGTAGCTAAATTTGATTGAACAATTTGAGATGTAAACGCCTGACATGCAAAGTGAAAATGACTCCAACAATGTGGAAGTTAAGGAACATAATTTTGAACATTTAGACATAATACACTCCTTTTAATATGGATTTTTAACACTAGACATAATACATTTTTTTAATTTGGTCTTTTAACACTTTGACATACTACATCTTTTCTCGTTTTATTTTTACCTTATGCACTATTTACACTAGTATCATATGCATTCGGTGCGTGCTTCCGTAAACTATATAGGATATTAAGGATCTAAAAGAATAATTATATTTTTTTATAAAGCTGCATGCGACATTAGAAAAATTAAATACCATCAAAAGTAAGAGGTGATATACATACATTGGGTGTATGTGGGCCAAACATGCATATACTTCTAATAAGAAGTTGCCACATGATTGTTGGCCAAAAAGAGAGGGGAAATATAGGTGGGGGGGATAATTTGGCTGATTGCGCCATAAAGAATGGCATGGTGGGACGAATTGTTGTTGGCGCCCAACCTACATTTAGTGTTTATTACTTCTACCAACTTTCAAACTGCAGTACAGGTTTTGATTTTGTAGGAATGGTTTACCCATAAAAGGGAAAATGAAGGTTAGAGAAAATGTAGGCCCAAATGAAAAGAATGCTTTTGAGATTCAAACATAAAACACTTTTCTTCAACCTGCTTTCAAACAATTTTAAGCTTGTAAATTTTCTAGTAACAACGTATATTTAATTACTAATCAAAACCTTTATTATAGTATGCAGAAACGATTATGTATTATAATTATTTAATGTATCCACTTCTTATCATAGGGAATATCCTGCCCATTTGGTTACAGCAGCAGCAATGAAAGCGCGTTTTTTAGTACTAGGTCTCAAGTTTGAATTTCATGCTTGTCATTAGTGCCACATTTGTCCCTCATTAAAAATTACTGACAAAAAAATAAGAGAGGAGAGAATTGGGTAGTTGAGAGATTGAGAGCATTAATTGTGCCTTGAAAATAAAAATCAGATTTGAAATTTGAAATGAAATTTGAATTTGAATGAAAATTATGAAAATATCATATTTGGGGGCCTAAATTAAAGACCACTCATACACTACCACGTCATAGTATATATTTGGCCCACTTACACCCAGTGTAAGTATAGACTCTCTCATCAAAAGTTAGACGTGCTTTGGTATTGATTTTGAAACACGAAATCCAACAATATCTTGTCTATGTATAAAGGGACTTCTTCCATTTCTTTATAAGCTACTATCTTCCCTAATATGAAAATGTCACAATGAATCATAGCAAGTTCAACATGGAAAGGTTTTAATGACAAAGTTGCAAAATTGTCCTTACTCAACTATATTAAACATGCCTAATTTTTTATTTCTCCACCGAATTTAATCTCATCCAAGCTTATCAACCCAATCCCCAACTTAAATCCCCACCCCTTTCTCTCTTCTCCATCCTCACCCTCCTCATCTCACCAACCTCCAATTAAAATGCCACTCAACTACCAGTACCCAACAATGTACTATACCTTTTTCTCTCTCTAGCCTCCATTCATTCCGGCGCCTCTCTCTCAGTGATTTCACCTTTTTTCGTCTCCTCTCCCTTTCTTACAAACTTCTTTTCTCATCTCCATTTTTTCGGCCCTCTCTCTCCTCCACACCCTTTCGCTCCTTTTGCAACCTCCTTTTTTGGTGGATTTGAGAAAGCAAAGATGGCTAAGTAACACGCTCATTGTACATGCCAAATTACCAACCTAATTTAGCTTAGAAAACGGTAAGCAAGAGTTGAATCCACGAGGAAATTAAGTTAATAAGCATCAACTAATTTTGATTAAGGAGAGCTAAGTCTATGTTTTTTTGAACTTTGAGTTTAATTAACAACTATGATTCTACAAACTAAATTAACCAATTAATGAACTAAATGATCAATTTAAAAGTATAAAAAAACACTAGGGATACAAAAATCGCAAATCAAGCATGTATTAACCAATCATCAAGCATAGGGGAGTCATTAAGGTCAATTAAGTGACAATTCACTCAAATGTCTCCTATTCTCAAGGTAAAATCAATCTATCAATCAAGCAAGTATTTCCATAAATCATAGTGAATCAAATGGTGTTTGAGGAAGTCCCAGACCTATTCTCAAGGGAAAATCAACTTATTGATTAGCCTAAACTCAACTCCATGCTTCATCTCTCAATCCTTCACCTTGAATTCCCAAATCATGCTCAAATGATGATCAATCAATTAAACATGTCAATAGAATAAGCAAGCTAACCTATCCAACCCCCAGCTTGTTGATCAATAAGATCATCCCCTTCCCCCTAACTAGTAAACTACTCACTAGACATGGCAAACATGAGAGAGAAAGCTTGAATCAGTATTAGAACATTATCAATGGTGGAAATCATACTAATCATGCTAAATTTTAGCTAATCAACCGATGATCAAATGAAAAGCTGAAGAATTAAGATAATTAACAAGAGGGAAAGGAATAATACTCAATAAAAGAAGATCATCAAGCAAAATTCTCCATTAAAGCAAGCTCAAATCTTTCATAAACATTCTTAGATTTAGTTTCTCTCCCTAAAGTTCAACTTCTCTCTCAAGATTCCATCTAATTCAATGTAAATTTTTTCCAAAATAGAAATTAGGTGCTGATTATTTAAATGTACGAGCTTAAATACCCTTGAGATAATAGGGGTAAAGGCGTAAAAATAAAACAGAGAATCAAGCCCAACAGTAGTGGAGCGATTGCTCCACAACCATAGAGCCCCGCTCTAGGGTCGCTCCATGCCATCTCCACTTTACAGCCTTCCTTTGTAATTGGAACAACCCCTCCCATGTTCTTGCTCTCTTCTTCAAGCTCTTAAAAGTTACGTCAAAGGAAAGATTAGATAGGGGGAGGGGATGCATATGCAATGAAATGAACTACATGCAATCCTAACTTCAATGTAAATGCTTTATAAGCTAATGCAAAACATGCAGTGCATGAAGAAGGATGAAAAAGGGAATAAAGAGGGTTGCTACATGACCTAAATGAAACTAAATGACACTAATCTAATCCTAATTAGTGAGGCTAGAGCTTACTTATCAAATTCCCCCAAGCTTTCCAATTGCTTATCCTTGAGCAATCAACAATCCATAGAAACCATGCATGTATTGAAAACTAGAAAGAGAATCACTAAATCAAAGTTCTCATCTCAAGAAAGGCATCAAGGTAAAGAGAAATCTCGACCATCTTTTAAAGAAAATAACCATCCTTTCTTATCCACAAGTTAGGGGACAGAGGGGTTGTCTAAACTAGTGTGCAAAAGCAATGATCATCCTAGAGGTCCCTCAACTATCACACAAAGCCCTTATTGCTCCCAAGTGAAACATTCTCCCACAAAATGAGAAAGCTCAAACCGTGTACCTATCACGCCCCACAAGCTCACAAGATTCCCCAACCTAGCCAATTTTTTAATTTATTATCTAATTGTTAATTGCAAAGGCCATAGACTACTCCTCATGCGGTCCATCACTCACTCGATAGTCATGTTTCTAAGGCACGATACCGAGCAATCGATGTGAGATGCAATAAGAGGGTAGGGTAGCTTGATGCGTCGAAGTTATTCGTCAATCTTAGGCGATTTTTGGATGGTTTTGTGTGTCGGTTTGTGTTTAGAGTTCGGGTTTTGGTTTGGTTTGGTGTTAAAGAGATCTAGAGAGTCATGTCGCAAGTTTTGGTGTTTGTCTTGATCGTGCAGCATTCTATCATTCTCCGAAGCATCAAGTCATCCAACTTCCTAGCAGCACGTCATCTCGAAGCCTTCTGAAGTCTTTTGAAGCTTCCGAGCCAAGCTCCAGGTCTTCCGATTCTGAGCTCCAAGCATCGAGCCATTGTAGCGGCCAAGCCACCAAGGAGGATCTTGCAGGGCTATCCAAGCCTTTCTTTCTTCCCCTTTATGTTAGAGCTTTTGAGAAGGGGGGCAAGTAGCCAGTCGCGGGTCGCGACCTAGCACTGCCGCCCACCTCTCTTTTCTTTTATCTTTCCTTCTACGGATGTTTTGCCAGATGTTTTTAGATTGTTTTTATTTCTAGAGAGAGAAGAAGAACAACAGAGTACTTAGGTTCCATTTCTAGGGTTTGAAACACTAAGTCACTAACATATCTTAAAAATCTTTGGTGTAAATCATGTATGTTCTAGCATAAACTTGTTCTTGGATCCGGTTAGTTGAAGCTTTCAACTCTTATATGTGAGAACTCTTGTTCTTCTCATCTCCCTTGGTTATTGTAAGGTCTCTTGAGCTTATTTCATTGATATTTGCATAATCTTGCTAGGAGTACTACTAGTGTAGTTGTGTAAATGATCAAATGCTAAAGTTAAGAACATAATCGGTTAGTTATGTTCTTAGTTCTTTGGTAGCACACTATGTGTTTTATGTAATGCTGATTTTTGCTTCAAGTACTTAGAGAGACTTTACTTATTGCTTTAATGTTAATGCTTCATTATCATTAGCAATCCTATTGTGCCTCGGTTCTAATGCTACTATTGGTTTGAACTTAAACGCTATTTGTTTGAGTTAGGTGATAGTAAGAGGGGGTTCAAACCACGCTGATTGTGTTTGTTTAACCACGATCTAGGAGGTTAGAAGCTTAGACTTCTCAATAGGTGACCAAAAGGGGAGAAATGTTTATGAGTTCCATGATCGATACTTTGGTTGAAAGTGGATATTAATCGAGTCCAAGATCCTTTTTCATTGATTTAACTTACAACATATCTTGTTTATTCTCTATAATTGTAGTACGTGTTCCTAAGCAAACCCCCCATTTGTTACGTGACTCCTAAAAGACTCTAGGGGTTTGATTTCGCTACTTATAGACTCGTACTTTGCTCCCTATGGATATGATCCTTACTTCCACTACACATTCAGTTGTTAAGGAAAGAATGTTAATTATATTTGGTTAGGAGTATACGACAACTTCACACCAAATTTTGGCGCCGTTGCGGGGGAGAAAGGTGTACTAGTTTGTGTTTAGCGTATTTTATTATTGGTTGTATTGCTTGTTTTATGTTTTATGGTTATTACTCGTGCTACTAACCAAAAACCCTTGCAGTACGATCCAGATTTAGAATTAACTCTTTTCAGGTTGAGGAGGGAATTGCGTGAAAACTTTAGGGATCTTCCTTTTGCTATTGAAGTAGAAGAAGAGATGCCTCCGAGAGTTGAGAAACACACCTTAAAGGAGGTTACAGCTCCGAACCTTGATCAACAACCCCTATGCATAACCTTCCCAGAAGAAGAAGAAGGGAAACTTTTGAGCTGAAATTGGGGTTGATACATATACTTCCAACATTCTATGGGCTAAATGATGAGGATCCGAATAAGCATCTTTCAGAGTTCCATGTGGTATGCAGCAGGATGAAGCCTAGTGGGGTGTCGGAAGAGAAGGTGAAACTCAAAGGCTTCCCGTTCTCATTAAAAGGAGCAGCAAATGATTGGTTATACTACCTTCCACCGGGTAGCATATCCACATGGGCTGATTTAAAGAAAGCTTTTCTCGGGGCTTACTTCCCAACTTCAATGTCTTCTATGTTGAGTAACATCGAGCAAAATAATAATGAAACCTTTTATGAGTATTGGGCGAGATGCAGGATGTTATGTGCTAGTAGTTCATACCACGGTTATTCTGATGAAGATCTAGTACTTTACTTCTATAATGGGCTTTGTGATGAAGATGCTAGGATGGTAAATGCAGCGAGTGGTGGCTCTATCATTAATAAAACTACACAAGCTGCTAAAGATTTGATAAATGAGCTGGCTGAAGGCTCGAGGCAGTTTACTACATAATCAGGGGCTCGTCGAGTGGTATCCGAGGGTTCCATTTCTTCTAAGTTGGAGGATCAAGCAAAAGCTTTGACATCCATGATGAGGGAGTACCTAGTTAAAGAGAAGACAGACCACGTGAAGGCTTGTCGTATTTTTTCATCAGATCATCCAACTGATTCTGTCCACATCTGCGGGAAGAAGCTAGTGAGGAGGTAAAGGCGGTCGGTTTTCAAGGCCAAGGTTTCCAAAAGCGTTATGATCCATATTCCAACACCTATAATCCGGGGTGGCAAGATCATCCTAATTTAGGGTCTGGAAGTACATCTGGGAACCAACCGCCACACCATCAGTTCAACCGTCCACCACCACCTTACCAAAGACCACTGGAGCAAGGAGCTCCATATTTCCGGCCACAAGGCCAAGCACAGGAATCAAGTTCCGTCATGTCAACATAGGATCTGATTAATGCTTTAACTAAAAATGTGACTAACATGCAGGGAAATATGGTCCAATTTCAGGAGGAAACCTGATCGAGTATAAAAATTTTAGAGAAGCAACTGAGCCAAGTCTCGGGAGCGGTGGGAAGGCTAGAGGCTCGTGATTCGGGTAAGCTACCGTCAAAAACGGAGCTTAACCCTAAGCAAAATGCAAGTTCCATCACTCTACGGAGTGGTAAGGAGTTAAAAGGCAATGAAAAGGCAAATGTGAGCGAGAAGGAGATAGAGGAAGAGGTAGTTGTTGATGAGTCGTTGCCTGCAGCCGAGCCATTGCCATCCACATCAGGAGAGCAAGAGAAGAAACAACCACTTCCACCCTATGAGCCAGTTCCACCATTTCCCGAGGCACTAAAAGATACTCGATAGAAGGAAGGTGACAAGGACATTTACAAAGTTTTTCGTAAGTGTGAGGTAAACATTCCCCTTTTAGATGCTTTAAAACAAATTCCTAGGTATGCTAAATTCCTCAAAGAAATGTGTACCTCAAAAAGGAAGCAAAGATTAAGGGGAGTGCATAAGGTAAAGATAAGTGAACATGTATCCGCGATGTTTCAAAAGAAACTACCTCCAAAATGCAGTGATCCGGGCATGTTCACTATACCATGTGTGATAGGAAACACCACATTTCAAAGAGCCATGCTTGATTTAGGTGCCTCAATTAATGTGATTCCTTATTCTTTATATGAGTCCTTAAAGCTTGGTATCTTACATGAAACAGGTGTTGTGATTCAGTTAGCTGACCGTTCCAATGCTTATCCTAAGGTAATAGTGGAGGACGTGTTAGTTAAAGTTGATAAGTTAATCTTTCCTGCTGATTTTTAGGTCCTTGACATGGAACATGATAAACATGCAACCCCTATTTTGTTAGGTAGGCCATTTTTGAAAACCGCAAGGACTAAAATTGATGTGCATAGTGGATGCTTGACTATGGAATTTGATGGAAATATGGTAGAGTTTAATATTAATGATTCCATGAAATTCCCGAGTTATGATCACTCGTGTTATTCCATAGATGTGGTTGATGTTGTTTTACAGGAAGTGTTCGAGATGGGTGGTGAGGACGAACTTCAAGTAGCTCTTGAAAATAGTATGGATAATGAAAATGTTGAATATGTTTTGAGTGCTTTCCTACTATCACAATGCTTTTACTATGTGCTCTACTTTACCCAATGGTTATATGTTCTGCTAGGAAGGTTCTTTAGTAGCTTTCCTTTTCTGCTTCATACTTAAAAAGCCAAATTAAACTATTTTGTTCCATAATATGGCAGGATTAGTGAGTCATCTATGGGTCCTTAGCGGGCATTGTTAAGGGGTTTGGTTGTATGCAGGAGAGGTTGCTTTAATTGGACCTTTTACTTGAAATCTTCGCTTGGTAATTTACAATTAACCATTTTGATTTAGTATATTTCAACCTAAAGCTAAATGTACGTATTTTCCACTAAACGACTATTTCTCCATGTAGACACTTGGGGAAGATGATCTTACGAAGAAATTGTTTTCAGAAGAGAAGAAACACTAGACAATATGTCCGATGATTGAGCCGAAATGATGTAGAATCAGTTCCATGTGGGCCTAAACATCTCGATGCATTTGGCATTTTAGTATTCGCTTTCCGCCAAGGAAAATAATGTTCATGGATTAGGTAATTGTTTAAGCTAATGCACTCTTCAAGATACTATTTTTGCTAAGTGTTTGGAGACTTTCCAAGCAAGTAAATACTCCCTCTAGAATTGATTGTCACCTCTTATTACTTAGAATTCATAAGTACCGTGTATAATTATTGTCTTCTTCTCATGTTTCGTAGTTCACATTTCTTTTAAGTGGGGTATTTAGAGTTTTACCATTATCAATTTCTATCTTTGTTAAATGTGAATATTTTTTGGATTTCCCTTAATATACATGGTTATTATTTTTGGATGGAGGGAGTATCATTTTTTCTTGACCTGAATTGCCATAATCAAATCAATTGGTGTTATGGTTCAGTTTCCAGAAAATTCAACTACTATCGTTTATCATGAAATGGAAGTTCCTGTTTGAATCTATGAATGAATGTTTACCCTCCACTAGATTTTCTTGCTCCAATTTGATCTTATGTATCATGCTTAAGTAGTGCATTTGATCTGACCTCTTTGAGTTGGTGTATTTCAGAGTTAGTTGTAATTGAAACTAGTAGTTGATATCCTTTGTAATCTATAAATATGTCCAATATGTGTGTGATCCTTAATGATATCTTCTGTGTTGTAATTTCTTCTTTAAGAATCTGTTTGTACTTGAAGCTATCTTGATTTGAGGTTCATTTCTTGGATCTAATTATATTCTGAAGTTTATTTTGTTTTTTTATTTTTATTTTGGCAGACCTTTGATTTGAAAAAGTGGAGCATATCGAGATTACTTTTCGATGTCGTCTAATATTGTCATTGTGGAACATACGGAGCTCACAGTTCAAGTGTTGCGAGCTTTCTCTTGTTTTTTTTATTTCAAAAGAAAAAAGTGTTAGTTGCATCAAGAATTATAGATAAATTTTAGATTGATGTTACGCTACTTTTGGTTTAGACATAAATGAACAATTTGTAATCTTATTTATATTTATTTCTCAATAAAGTTATCTTGCTTTCTATGTTTCTGTTATCTATATAACTAAATATAATTTATTTTTGCATAGATGTGTCGTTGATGAAAGTCGTATGAAATTATGATTTGCGACGAAACAGAGTTGTTTATAACGAAGAAGTTTTTCGTCATTGTTGGAGACAATTTAAATTATAACGTAGTTGTTATAAAAAACATTTACGACGAAAATTTTGGTCGTTATTATAGTTAGTCCATCGTTATTATTATAACGACGAACATTATAATGGTCGTGTAAATAAGACGACGAACATGTTGATTTCGTCGTAAATACCAATAACGACGAGACTAGTAACGACAATCATAACGACGAAACGAGTTTGTCATTAAAGGCTTTAACGACGAATTTTCACCCTTTTAACGACGAATTTTTTTTCGTTATTGATGTTAATTCTAATAGTGATAATAGGCTACCAGCCTTGCTTGTTATTAAGCTCGATAGGTTGTCAAGGTCACTAAGGGACTTATCTAAGGTCAAAGGAGAGAATAAATACTTTTATTGGGAAATAGAGACACTTTTTCACGCTAAAGGCAAGTTTCAGACAATTGAGGGGTTTATCTGTAACAAGACCTAGGCATCTTAACTTAAAGCACCCTAATTCTCCTAACAAGCACATAAGACACACTTATAGATACATCCCTTGATCTAGTGATGCAAAATCTATTTGGATTTTTTTTACCCTATATGCAACCTAAAAAAAGAAAATCCTAGATACAACTCAATAAAACTACATGCAAGTCTAACATGTTATGCAATTACACTACATGCAAAACTAACAACTAAAAAAGTTGAAAATTAAAAGAAAAGAATCAAAGATCATACATACATCATATACAATTTGAAAGCAAAAGAAAGATATATACATATGTTACAAAGGGAATTAATCATCAACTACTCTCCAAACTCTCCAAGCATCAACAATCAAGCACATTCCCTTATCATGTCCCCGGTATCCAAACTATCATGCATCCTCCACTAAACTTGCGCCGAAATAGTACCTCAAACCCTCAAAAAGTCACATCCCCCAGCATATGCAATATAAAGCACCCCCAAACTATCAATGCACCGTCGTCGATGCAAACATATCAAACACACATGGAGGAGCGCAACAAGAGAATGTAGTCCTCATCCATATGCGATGGATCCTCACGGGGAGAGGCTATGGCATCGAGCCATAAAAGCCAAGGGGGCGGGATCATGAGGTTCCCAACCACATGAGTAGAGCATTGGCCAAGCATCATAAGGGTGGGAATAGGCAGTATCTCCCATGGGTTCACGCTCATGGGTCCCCGCCAATCATAGGGAGGGTCACGAGTTGGTCGGGGTATGTGGGTTGGTGCTCATTCCAACTCGGCACCGACCCTTGTTGAGGGGGCCAATTGGGATAATTAACATATGGTTCAACATTGTCGCTATTGACATGATGGTGATAAATGACATTTATTTGAACCATCATCCATTCAGGTCCTTCCTCATCATGCGATCTTGGTTGAGGGAAGACGGGTAAAAGGCCCCCTTAAAGTTAAACAAGGTGGAGGAGGTAGAAGCCGGACGAGAACTACTACGCTCCCCTATCTGGAAAGGAGGAGCAAGTGGTTTGCGCTTGGGTTGGATATTCCCGCTGGGGAGGTTCCTTTTTTCTTTTACAATCTATTGATAAACATTATGGATAGACTATTAATATCACGAGATAGTATATACTTCTTACATTTCTCAACACTTTGTATCATTAGCATAGCAACCACTATTCATCTATCAATCTTATGCCATATTTTATTGCAAGTATATAAGAGAAAAAAAATTAGCCAAATGAAGTCTTGTTTAATTCGTTTATGCGTTTTATGATATCAATTACTACATCCGTTTGTTTTTAGTTGCAATGTTTTGACCAAAACTGTGAGAGCTTTTTGGTCAAAACATTGCAACTAAAAAAACAGAGGTAGTATTTATATTTTTTACTTATCATTGTATTAAAAACATGTATACAATGTTGCGAGTATTGCAAAAGGTAGGAAGTATCAATTAAAGTAAATAAAAACTCCTTTTCCCATTTCATATGGGACCTTTCTACTTTGCAAACACTAATTTTATTTGAACTTGTTTACAAATCAAACACTTACAAATTTTTTTCTAAAAGAGGGAATATTTAACAGATCTATCTTCTCTCTCAAATCTCAATAAAGATCTTTCAAAATCCCCTTCAATGTAGGTTACCTTCTCGCTCTTTGAAGAGCCAATTTCCTAATTACAGCGGTCTAAATTAGTTCACTAGTTCCCATCACAATTGCCGGCGTTTTAACGTTTCGAATTAAATGCTGAAGTGGTGTGCTTCCTGATGAATTTACGGTAGCACGAAGGACGAATGCAGTGAAAGCGGTTCGTCTGCTAGCAATGGCAATTATCCTATTGGATTTCACATCGATCTACATTGTTTACTCCTTTCTATTTCATCCCTTTGTGATTAGTTGTTTCATTTAAATTTTCATACTTGTCTTTCATTACTTTACAATATTGAAATTTCCAACTATACTCTCAGTTTTAAAATAATTATCATCCTCACATTTCAAGCCGACCTTTGGCTTTCAAATTAACATAAAATTGTTGTGTCAAAAATCATATTGTTAGGTTGATATCATTAAATACTCTTAAAAGTATATTTTCATAATTTTTTTAAACACTTTTTACAAGATATCAATGAATAATGGGCAAAGACTGAAAGTAAGCTATCAAAATACGAAAACGTCATTTTTTATAATTGAGTATGTCAATTATGAGTTTGGTCTGAACCTATAACGAAGAGAGAGAGAATCGAAGTCTGTATTATCCGTCCCACATGATATCCCATTTGGTATCTCACTTGCTATTATTTTTTTCCGTATCTTAAATAAATTTTTTTATTTTTCTTATTTTCCACGTGGTCCCTTTAGTAAATACTCTTCCAAAACAAAAAATTAGAAAATAAACTTCGCTTAGTAAAATAATGAGCAAAAACAAAATAAATCGTTTTCGGCATTTATTTTACTAAGTGAAGTTTTGTCACTTTTTTGTATTCTTGGAGGATTTACTAATAGGGAGCACATAGAATCGCAACAAAAAATTATTTAATTTGAGTTTTAGGACAAAATAATAACAAATGGGACACCAAATGGGACATCTTGTGAGGCAGATGATCTGCACTCTAAAACTATATGGCAATAATGAGTGTAGTTCCTTATCGTTATTAGGTCAACCCATCTCTCATAATATCAATGTGAGACTCTCACATGCATATGGTCAAATGACTCAAATCCTTAATACTCCCCCTCCGACGTGAAGTCTTTTTTTAATTGGCCCAAAGTATAAATTAAAGGACGAGGATTATCCATAGTTGTAGCCTGCAGATCTAATACGGATACCATGTTAAGTATAGACCTGAGCCTCACCCATAAGGAGATATAGTCCACTTCACAAGAGCAATGGAGTTTCCACCTTAAAACCATATGACAACAAAGGGAGTAACCCCTTAGCCTTATTAGGTGAACCTATTTTTCCAATTATATCACTGTGAGACTTTTCACATGTGGTATTTCATTTGATCAGATCCTTAACAAAGTATTTATTAGTAAAAATTTGTTTATATCATCGTTTGTACTAAATTCTTCAAGTAATAAACTAATAAGTTGGTATATAAAAACGAAATGTAATAATTTACTATTTTTTGTAATGTTTCTTGAACATAAAAAAAATAATAGTTGAATATGTATATATAATACTTAAGCTCTACTCTTTCGAACTGAGTGGAACTAGCTGAAATTATGGAGATGAACTGAATTGAGTTGAACTGAACTGAACTGAACTAATATTTTATGAAATAAGTGATGTTATTAATATTAATTGATAAAATTAAATGATAATTATAATATTTATAATATAACTTAATATAATTAATCCTAATAATAATGATGATAATATAACTTATAATATTAAATTCATATAAACAATAATAATAATAAAATTTTAATTTTAAATATTAATAATAATAATTATTATTATTATATGACTAATAGTAATTTTAAAGATTGTAATAACACTAATATTAATAGATGATAATTATTCTAATACAAATAACATGTTGGCATTTAAAGGAAATCACCCAAATGAATGCTAGAGAACATTTCCACTATTATTGATATTCGTCATTTAGAATATCCATTGAAGGTGCATTTGGTTAGTTAAAGGAAATGTTGGGGGTGTTTCATATGCTTTATATGCCCGAAAAGTATAAATGTCTTACTGTTGAATACTTGCATAGTACTTCGTAATTTCATAAGAATGTACAAGCTTAGAATATCAATTGTGCAAAATGAAGCAAATGTTGAAGGAAAAATTGATATTAACATGTTTGATGAAGATTGAAAATTTTTCATGCATGTTTGAAAGAAGAAAAACAATAGTTAAGATAATTTGGAAAGATATGAAACCCAAGGTTGTTAAAATCGAGATTCTAACTTGAATCGGAAAGGTTTGTTAAAATCGGATCATAGAATCGAATCGTAAAATCGTAAGATTCTACAAATTTTGCGAAAATAGAGTTTTAGGATGGAACTGTATAACTTATTTAGCCGTTTTTTATCATTAAATGAATTTTAAAAAATATTATTTAGTTATTTGATCCTTTTATTATACGATTAATCATTAAAATTTAAACACGGTTAAGATTAGAAGTGCAAGGCCACTAATCGTGTATTAAAGAGCTATAACTAGTATTATTGTTGATGAAAAAGACGAGTTTGAGTGAATTGAGTAAGCTTAATAACGATTGTATTGAATATGTGAATGTTACTTATTTAGAAAGAGAGAAACATTATATCAATAGGCTTGACCCATTATTTTAAAAAATATCAAAGTTTTGATAGAATCGTTAAAATCGTAAGATTTTAATGATGATTTTAAGTTTTTAATGATCTTCTAAGAATCTAACTAAGATTTTAACAAATTAAGATTCTAGTTGCGATTTAAATCGTTTTGCAAATTAAGAACGTAAAATCGTAAGATTTTAAGACTTAAATCGTGATTTTAATAACCATGATGAAACCGATTAATGCACGTCAAGTTGGCCGTTAATATGTTAGTAAATGATAGATGTGAAAACGTTAACGATGATCATGTAAAAGATAATAAAGAGATGGAGATCATATGCAAGAACATGATTAGGAAATCGAAAGTAGAAGATGATTATTTAAAAGGATGTAATATACTACAATAATAATGTCTAATAAGTATAGCGATAATATTAGAAAGATCGATAATAATATTAAAGAACATAAATGGATGTCAAAACTATAAAACTTTAAATTGAATTTCATATATCAACACAATAATAATTATTATAACAATGATAATAAACTAAGAATAATACTAAAGATGATAACAAAAGTGTTGTTAGTGATAAATTGAATTGAACAAACTAAAATTAATAGAGCTGATCTGAATTAAATTTTGGTAATTTGCAAAAAAAGTACCTTATTTGTTACAGTTTTTGTGAAACATTACCTTATATATTTGTGAGAAAACACCTTTAATATCATTTTTTTTTATCAAAATGCATACTTTATTCTCAAATTTTAGTTAAAAGTCAAACTTTCAGTCATTGAACCTCTCAATTTTTCCGCCCTCCTTTATGTATGCGGGAGTCACACGCATTAAAATAAGGGTCAAAATCTGGTGTGCAAAGATGAACGAAAAGTTGGAGGGTCAATGTCCAAAAGTTTGACTTTTTAGCCAAAATCTAACAAAAAGGTGTCCATAATGATAAATTGTGATATACCTTAATGTTATAGGGCCCTCCTATAACTTTTATAAGTAAAACGAGAATCTATAATTTATTTATCGAATATATCAATATGTTCTAATACTTAATATGAGAAGGTAATGTACAAAGAAGCTCGAACCTATGTAAACAAGTTGGTCCTAAACTGTGGTAGACTATCGAATGTCAAAGAAGATATCTTTATATGAAAAACTACCAACTTTTTAATATGATATAAACTATGCTTTTACAAACAGTAAAAATCAAAGTGGTACAAGTAAAGACCCTAAGGAGTATGAGGCACACATCAAAGTAATGATAGCATTTAGGCAAGTCGGGTTGAGCTTGGGCAGGAGCAATGTACTTTTGGCCAAGCGGAACTAGCTCGGTGTAGCTCGGGCTACACGGACGAGCAATTTGGTTTGGGGACTAGCCTAGTACGAGTTGGACAACTCAAAGGGGCTGAGTGGGTTGAGGGAGGGCGTAAGCAGAACTCTCATTTTTTTAGTTGGAGTTTGACTCGATGGGTTGGGTGCATGGGTCTGACTACACAAGTGTTTGATGGGTGTACTTGTGAAGTGAATTATTGACCCATTGCGAGTCAAATAAGGTAACAGGGTGGGTGGGTTGGTAATGAGATTGGGTTGGATGGGCTGACCCGGTTCGGATGGCATCACCACATCAAAGAATATTCTTGAAGCATTTTTTTTTGAGATTCTTGAAGCATATCATATACTTCCTCCGTTCCAAATTAAATGCAACAATTCACCTTTTACGCTTGCCGAGACATAACTTTAACGGTTAATATCCACTATAATATATAAGTAAAAATTATAAAAAGTTGATATTACGAAAATATTTAACGAGACGAATCTAACAAGATCCCACTTGACTATGTTTTTCATTATGTATAAAGCTCAAATTTTAGTCAAAGTAACTAGTGTGAATAGTGCAAAATATTGACTGTTGCATTTAATTTGGAACGGAGGAAGTATTCGGTTTGTATTGGAACTTTTTAATTTACTTTTTCTCATATAAAGATAAGTGAATGCACATGTATACTTTAATATCCATTTTTAGAAAATACGTTATGGATAGTTTGGATATAGAGTTTCCTTTATATTTTTGAGTTGGGTAAATCTATTTTTTGGATGAATTACGAGTCATCCAAATACTTGATTGTTCGAGGAATGCAAATGAAATCTCTTAGCCCTCGTTTGGTTCACAAAGTGGTATGGGTTTGGAATCAGGAATCAAACCAGGGTGGTATGGGGTTGGAACTTGATTCCTCATACCATGTGTTTGGTTTTAGTTTAGGAATGAAAATGATACTCTTACTTGCTGTTTGGTTAATCATATGTTGGAATCAGGAATCAAATCAATTTTTTCCATGTTTCTCTTATTTAATTTAAACAATCCTCACATATGTCACATTATTTTATAACTTTAATTTTTTTTATGAAAAATATTTTCAAATGCAATTGTCATTTTTTGTTCTTTTTTATTTCAAGATTTACAACATGTCAATATTATTGTAATGTACAAAATTAGAGCATAAAATTTCAAATAAATTATTCCATATCAAAAACTAAAACAAACCCTTTACTAAAATAAAGAACAAAACGTCTTGCAACATTATTCATGTTATTACCCAAAATGTAATACAAAAATTAGAACTCGTAAATAAAATTATTAGATATTGCGACTTAATAGATCGAGCACCACTTCTTTCTTCCAATCATCATTGGACTTGAGAAGAAAACATCCATTTGGCTTGGATTTGATGAAAACAAACGTGCAGCTCTAATTGCTTCAGACTGAGTAATACCAGGTAAGCTAGCTATCTCTGAAAGCAAATTCTTCTTTTGCTCAACTACCTCTATTTCACGTTCCTGAGTTGAACTCATGGCATTCGCAATCGTGGCTAAGTGACTACTCATATCCTTCATAAATCCAGTGAATCCATTAACCATATGATCAATGGAAGTTAGATCTACAACTTGAGGAGATTTTCGTTTCTCATTGCTTCTTGGAGTTTTTTCTCTCTTTATTCTCTTAGTAGGAGGAGGTTGTGGCGGAGTATCAAATGCAGCTGGAAAAGGTGTGTCCGCTACAAATGTAGTGTCATCATCACTGTTATCATTATCAAGGTTGACTGTCTCCTTCTCAAGATTGTTGATAGAGTCGTCTGGCAACTCAGATGCAAGGCCATTAGCTCTATCAAGACCAAAGATATCATCTAACTTGTCAAGATAAGGAAAAGGAGTCTTCCATAATCCTCCAGCTTTAGGATGAGTCTACAAAGAAATATGTTAGTAAAGATGATATTGTAAACGTTTAAATAAATATTTAATTTAATCAACATATTCTCTACCTTGCAAAAATCCTCATAAGCTTGTCTTTCACATTGTATCATTTTGCTTTGATCATCCCACTGAAAGCCTGATGTTTTGTTCAACATTTCAGAAACAACAGCATACTTGTCCTTGAACCATTTGAACTTTGATTCGATATGAGGAATAGCTTTCAAACCACAACCAGGAAACTTGGTATTCAACATTAACTCCAATTGATTTAGATAGCCATTTTTAAAACCTCCCTCTCCTTTCCATTGCTGGTTAGTACTCAACTCCAACAAACAATCAATTAAAGCTTCTTCTTCCTCTTTTTTCCAAAATCTCTTATTCTTTCCCATTCCACCAATAGAACATTGACTATTTGTATTCATCCTAACAATAGCAAAAAGATAAACAAACAAACAACTTTGATTATAAAAACAAAATACATAGTCCAACAATACATTATTAAGTTCAACAAAAGTATAACAAGAAAAATATAACGAGAAAAAATTGTCACAATCTAGCTCTCCATGTGTTAAATGAAGTTTGTGCTAAGTTATTCCTAAAAGCTGTCCAAGCATCTGATGACTGAATATGAGTAATGTATTCAACTTCGTCATCACTTTCATCACTCTCGCTAGCACTATCATCTGTATCGCTAACCTCAGTATCTGTGGGCATGTACTTTCGTAATAGATTATGTAATAAAGCACATGCTGTAACTATACGACCTTGGGTGCGGATTGGAAAAAATGAAGGACTTCTTAAAACTCCCCATCTTCCTTTCAACAAGCCAAAACTTCTCTCGATTACATTCCTCGCTTTAGAATGTTTCATGTTGAAGTACTCCTCTGCACTTATTGGTTGTCGATCCCCCCATTCTTTCAAGTGATACCGGTGCCCTCTATAAGGGGTAAGAAAACCCTCACAATTAGTGTAGCCAGTATCTACCAAATAGTAAGAACCTTCAAATGCAACAAAAAATTGATTACTAATTTAATAAAGTAGTTTCATACTATATTTATTATTTAATATTATTATTATTACCTTGGGGCACCTTTAAACCATTAGGCCTAGAAATTGCATCTCGTAAAACACGACCATCATGTGCAGAGCCTTCCCAACCGGGTAAAACGAAAACAAATTCCATATTTGGCGTACAAACACCTAAGACGTTCATTGCAAGGTTGCCTTTTCTTGTTCGATACCTTCCCCTCACCTCATTTTCCACATGGACTTTAACAAACGTACCATCGAGGGCTCCTAAGCAATTCTACAATATAAAGATATGTAAACTTAGGTATGCAATTTATTTTTTAATCTTATTAAAAAAATCAGTTGTCACTATTTTCAAATATACCTTGAAGCATTTCCATCTATTTTCCTCGCAATCTTCTGGGATGGGCGTAGGCTTTTTGAGCAAATGATGGTATAACTTTAAAACCGCTAGGAGACAAAGATTGAAATGCCTACTAATACTTTCTCCGCTCCTAAAAAAATATGTCCCCATCGACCTATTTTTTTTATGATGTGCCAATGTATATAGGAACATAGCTAAAATCTCTTCTAAACTCGTATTTCGAGTACCTCTCAATCCACCTATATCCCTAACCATCTCACAAAGTATATAAAAGGTTTGTCTATTCATTCGTAATTCACTCCTGCAAGCAGCCACTATCTCTTATCAATGTATTTAGGTTATCTATTCTGCGACGTTTCTTATCTCTACATAGGTGCATTCTATGCAAAGTTACACCCATGGTACGTAATACTAGATACATGATAATTGCACTATGAATGATAACCAATAACGTAACAAATAATTCCTTTTGTCTCCTCCTCCTCCTCATTATCAAATATAATCCAGATTCATCCATTTCTGTGTACAATCATGTAGACATAAGTTATTATTCATATTATATCAATGACTAATAATTTGAAAAATAAACACCTAAAAACAAGTCATTCTCTATAATAGAATTGTTCTTCCAAAAAAACAGAAAATTTGCTGGTTCTTAATCTTTTTTCCCCTCTGAAATAAGTTTGTGATAGCAACTGATCAGAACCAAACTGATTTGAGTAATCCTAATTTTCTTTTCTCAAAACAGATTTGTAAAAATTATAGAGCAAACAGAAGATCAAACACAAGAACATTCATTTCAGCAACTTTGTCGAGCAAAAAAATATTCATGTATTATTTCTAACAACATAAAGTTGGAAACTAAATAATTATTCTCTAAATTGTTAACATCACATGGGTTAATACATGAACACTTCATTTATCCAGCAAAAAAAAATCTCTAAGTTGGAAACGAAATGGGTACTGGTTATAAACAATCAAAATGACAAAACCAAAAGTAATAACCAGCAATACAAAAAAAGGCTAATAGTGGGATATCTATGATTTTTGTTTTACACGCATGAAATTGGGTAATTTGAGGCGTAATTTGAAGATTAATCCCTGCGACATTGCTGCTGTGTTTTAGGCAAGTGTTATCTACTTTTGTGAATAGTTCCAGTGAGAAAAGAGAGGGAAGTTTACCTGGAAGAAAGCTTGAAGAAGACAACTATGGAAGAAGCCACTCACTCCAGGAAGAGGACGACAGATATATCATATATGTGGTCGTGTCTTTAGTGATTTTTGATACCTAGGGGGATGGAATGAGCCATACCCACCTCCCCCCTTGGGTTTCTAAACCCTATACCTCATGGGTTTGAGGTATGGATTTTAAAATCATAAATTTACTATCCAAACAAGTGGTATGGGTTTAGTCCATTCTAAACCCATACCTGATACCTGAAATTAGAGAACCAAACGAGGGCTTAGTATCCAAGCATTGCATTAAACGACTTTAACCTTTCTTACACATTGATTGAATGATTGACAAGTTGAGTTCTAAGCTTGAACTTGAGAAAATTCAATTTGGCTAGTTATACTTAACATTCGAACTTGAGAATATTCAGCTTGGCTCATTATACTGACATTCGAACTTAAGTCAAGTGTCAGTTTTTTATTTTACTAGTACAAAGAGTTGAGCTCAGAAACAAGCTTACAACATTATTAATATATGTAGTCATTTATCACTCATATTATATGCATATAAAATACTATGAATATTTGGCTTCCGAACATCTTATTGATTGAGGCAAAACTGATTTTAATAATCAAAAGGAAGTTACAATGTGTAAACTCACTAATATTACAAGGAAAAACATCAAAAAGATAACCAACATAATTATATATATCATAAGTTCCTGGAGAGGCTCAAAAGCTCAATCTCAATAAACTTACATACATACATAAAGAGATAGAAAAGAGAATTTGTAAAGCAGCAACAGGCCCATCAAAAACCGTACCTTCTTTGCTGAACTACATTCAACTTAAATTTAACAAAAAATGAGATAAAAAAAAGAGAACTCTCCTTAACTAATTCAATTTCTTGAAGAAAAATACTTGGACATAATTGATGATGAAGCATTATTCCCATAATTTTTCAAATTTAGGGAGGAGAAAGAGTTGGAATGGTTCATCTCTTTCTCTTGATCTTCATAAATTGTATCCAAAGCTTTGTTAGAAGTTCTTCTAAACTTGATGATATTCACAAATTGTGGTGGTGCAACTTCTATTGCTATCCTTGCTACTCTTGAAGATGCCATTGAATTTTGGAACTTGGAATTTGATAAAGAGGAAGAAGGGTAAGATTGTGGTTAATGTTTGAGAGGAACTTGGAGATTGGAAAAGATGATGTTTAACTTGTTGAGATGTTATGGTAAAGAAGCGAAAGTGGTGGCTTTTATAAGCAAAATGTAGTTGGAACATCGCTATCATAACTTTTCTTTTTGAATGGTAAGGGATAACGAACGTAACCAGATTTGAATGCTCACAATTTGTTGATTAAATCGTGTGGGACTGAAGTGTTAAAAATTTAATTTAATATTGAATATTTCATTTAATTTCATTTAATTTAATTTAATTTAATTTAGTTTGAAAAAACATACTTTAATATATATTGGTCATGCATAAGGGAATCCACCTTGATATTCTAACTTATAGCATGTCCTCGTCAACTTATTTTCAGTTTAGTTCAGCTTCTGATGATACTTTTACTCTCACATTTCACTATTTATCTTTTAGTTTAGATTACTTCAATTTAGTTCAATTCAGCTTATTTATGCTAAAGATAACAAACCCTTAAATTCCTGAAATACAACTAGTTTTGATACTCGACCTCTTGGTTTTTGTATCATGTATGATACTTCCTCCCTTCTTTTTTAATCACTATATTTCTTTGTTTACACTATTCATCCATCTCCCTTTAATCAACTATAATGATTTATGTACAAGGATAAACATAGTCATGTGGGATCTTGTTAGATTCGTCTCGGTACATACTTAATTAAAATTAACTTTTTATAATTTTTACTTGAGCATAATTAGAGTTATTAGCATTCAAAGTTGTGCATTGGGAGGCGTAAAACTCTATATGTAGTGATTATTAAATAACGGAGGCAGCATAATTTACTAGTTAAAGACAAGTTAAGTTAGTAAAAATAAGGGAATGAGACTTCTTATTTATGATATGGATTTAAAAATTTGTAATTTGGTCCGGTGGTTTTCAATTTTCACTAAAAATACCAAGCAATACTTTGTCTAGTGAAAAAAAGAGAGCCTTCCAACTAAGAGGTTGGGGGTTCAGGGCACTTTAAAAGTAGGATTTCCCTTATCATTTGTCTCTGTCTCAAATTGTCTGGCTCATCGGGACCCGAGGGAGAGTCCGGGTCACTTCTTCTTGCCAAAAAAAATCCACTAAAAAAGCGTATATCATCATCATTTTTGTAGATATAATAATAGTGTGGTTGAGTGATGGTAAGATCTCTTTCTTACATATGTGAGGTTGTGAGCAAATCTCCATTTTGATGATATTTGTATTTAATATGTGAAAATGACGTAATGGGACGATAACACATGATGGAGTACAAAGTTTGTCCAAACTTTCTAATATACTTCATCCGATCCTACATAAATGGATCACATTTACATTTTAACACTATTTAGATTTCGACTTTCACCATATGTAGCTAAATACTAGTATTATGCAAAGATAAATGATATAATTTTGACTGTTAGTGAGTACAAGTATTATCATGCACCCGGGTGCACCATGCGCATGGTGCACCTAGTGGCATTATGGTAATTTTCGCGAAATCCTGGACAACAGTATAAGTATTAAACGCGTGCCACTATACCATGTAAGTAGCTTAGCTCAGTTGGTCTTGAGGTTTATGTGCATGGCAGGGGTCATAGGTTCGACTTCCATACCAACCATTTCCTCCTCTTTTGGCTTTGAATCTCATTGTTTAATTTTTTTGGTTTTTCATATTTCTTCCATAGTCTTAGTTTTTATTTTAGATTTTTTTATTTTATCTTTTTCAATTATTTTGCATATTGTTGTACTATAATTATTTTTTTTGAGGGATGATGTACTATAATTGGTTCTAAAAAATTTATTTTACGGGTAGAATATATAATTATTATAACACGGTTTTTTCTTTTTAATATTTTCCATACTCTGTTACAATATATTTTTTAAAAAATTTTAAATAAAATCTTTTTATATTCTTCTTTTCTTCTGCACTCACTAACTTTTTCCATTTTTTACAATATATTTCACTCATTTAAACAAATGAGCAATCGTTTTTATGCAGCAAGATCAGTAAACATTCTGATCCCAATCGAGCGATTTTATTTTACTCATTTGATCAAATGAACAATCATTTTTGTGCAGCAAGATCAGTAAACATTCTGATCATAATTGAGCGGTTTATTTTACTCATTTGATCAAATGAACAATCTATCTGCAAAGGAAGATCAATAAAGATTTTGATCTTGAGTGAAATAAAATAAATCTACTCATTTTGTAACAATTAAAAAAAACAGAGAGAGTAAAAAATAAGGAAATGAGCAACATGATTTTCAAAGGAAAACATGGAAAAATATGTTTGATATAGTAGTTCACATTATAATTTGATACTGAGTGAGTTAAATTAACTCTACTCATTTACAAAATGAACAGTTTTATTTTACACATTTTGATCAAATGAGCAGTTTATTTTATCTTGGAGAGAAATCAATATGCTCATTTTGACAAATGAGCATGTTTGTTTTGATAAGTAAACATTCTAATCTCAAGTGAGGTAAAATAGATCTGCTCATTCACAAAATGAGCAGTTTTATTTTACTCATTTGATCAAATGAGCAGTTTTAGTTTACTCATTCGAATGAGCAATGTTTTTTACACAGGAAGATCAGTAAACATTTTGATCTTGAGTGAGGTAATAAATTTGCTCATTCACAAAATGAGCTGTTACTATGACTTATTTTTTTCTTATTGTATTCTTCTTTTCTTTTCCACTCTCTAACTTTTTCCAATTCTTTTGTGAATGTGGAGAAATAAAAACTAAACAAACAATAAGGTACCCATTGAAAAATTAATGAAATAAGAAATATAGCTTTGAAATGAGTAAATATGTTACTTAGTGCAAAAAGGT
Source organism: Patellifolia procumbens (assembly GCA_947645195.1). NCBI lineage: Eukaryota > Viridiplantae > Streptophyta > Magnoliopsida > Caryophyllales > Amaranthaceae > Patellifolia > Patellifolia procumbens. The sequence goes on from CANSGD010001405.1 coordinate 1,777,279, forward strand.
CCTTAAATGAGCAAAAAACTCTTAGAATATTGCTCATTTAATGAAATTATTAACAATACCACTGAATATTTATGGAGCAAAAAATAATTTAAATGAGTAAAACATCTTTATAGTGAGCAAACATTGTCTTATTTTACGGTGTAGAATATATAATTACTTTAAATTCACTTTAATTTTTAAGCTTCTAATATATCACTAGAATGAACAATACATAGTTCGAATGAGCGATGTATCTTAAATGAGCAAATTAAATGTCTATTTCTAATGTCTTAAAATAAAAAATAAATAGTCATTAAAAAGAAGAAAATAAACAATATTATTTTCTAATTTGTAGTAGCTTAACACTGGTACGTGGAAAATAAATAAATGAGTAATTTATCTTTTAAATGAGCAATTATATAATTATTTATTGATTAGTAAACTTGTATATACTGTTTCACATTGACGAATATATTACTAAAATGAGCATTATATATTTCAAATGAGAAATATATCTTAAAATGAGAAAATATATTTTCTAATGTGTTAAAATAAATACCAAATAGAGTAATCGAATATAAACTTATAATACAAGTAAATGAGCAATATTGTTTTCGAATGAACAAATAGATTATACTTGAACTTGAAAAATAACTCATCGTAACTTTCAAATGAGCAATATAAATTTTAAATGAGCAATAATATATTTCTTTTAAAAAAATAGGAATAAAAAGAAGATTAATAAAAAAATGAGTTGAAGGAGGGAAAAAAAACAACAAAGAGTGGTAGAGGGGGATTCGAACCCACAACTCTCTAACGCGGAGAGAGTATAGAGACCCAACCACTGAGGTAGCTTCCATTTAGTGATGTAAAATGGAAGGAAATAGTATTAGAGCTGTTTTGCTGAAGTTCGCGAAAATTACCATAATGCCACCGGGTGCACCGTGGGTCTACGGTGCATGGTCTCGTTAGTGAGTTATTCTCAATTTCTATTTTTAAAATATATTATTTGTAATAACATATATTGATAATCAAAATTATATATTAGTAAGTGTGTAAGTTAATACAACGAAAAGAGTATATATAGACGTAAAAATCTGAATCAAACATTTATTAATATTGGAATGTCGCAATTAGAATTGCCGACTTTAGCTTTATGTATTAAATGCAAATAGTACGATGCTTTGTAGCATTCGAAATGATGGAGAATATGAGGGGTAAAAACTGCAACGTGTACTAATGGTTTATCCAAAATGTGAAATATGTTTTTATGTGTTTTGTTTGCATCGAAATCTCCCTGTTTTCGCCTTTACCAACTGTGCGGCTAGAAAATTCTTGATGTGTAACCTTGTCAACGACCATCATATGATGGCTGAATCCCAAATATAAAATCATTATCTCACGAGTATTTAAAATTAATTTCATATTTGTTTTGGGGGGACAATGAAATGAAAGAGAAGAAAAAGTGTACCTATTTACTTACATACTATACACAAGTTTTAAATAAGGATAAAGGTTGGTTCAAGTGGTGAGTCTTTTCTTATCTCCTAATTTGATATGGGGATCAATTCTTATGCCAAATATTTGCTTGATATTTGGGGGAAGAGGGTTAGGGGTGTATAACTTGTAATGGGCCTATAGGTGGGGGCTCTTTGCGAGGATAGCCAAGAGAATTATTAATTCTTATTACCTTAATATAATTTCATACTTATAAATGAGATTATATTTTAAAAATAGTTAATTATCAAACAATAAACCAGTTAGAATACAATATTTTGGGTGTTCACTCTCTCTTTCCTTATGTTAGTGTATGCTTATAGGTACTATAAGCGGAATTTCATGAATCTAATTCATAAACACCTAAAACAGGATCTCATGCACATATAATTAAGGATCATATAATAATTAATTATCAACCTCTTGATGCGTGATTTCAACTGGTATGGCGGGATTGAATACTTCAAAGTATAGCCAACGATCTTGGAGAAAGAATCCCAAACGTGATTCCTCTACTTAGTCCACCAATTTGGATCAACACTCCACCAATGCTAGTTGGAAGGAAGAAAGAAAGTGTTCTTCTTTTATGGATTAATGTCAGTTGAGAGAGAGAAAGAGCAGGAGAAAATAATGAGAGATAATGTATCTTATTTTCTGACTGCATGACCTTTATATAGGAATAATTAGGTCAAATAATCTCCTCTCATCTCCCTCTTGGGCCGACTACCCTATAGCCTTTATGGGCTATGGGTTTCTCTTTTGTTGATCCAAATATTATGTGTGACCTTGTAGGATCCATTTAAGTGGGCTTCGGGTTTATTATTTACTAACCCAAAGGTCTATAGCGTTCTCTAGCAAGACGTAAAGACGACCCAATTAAACGAATTATTATCTCCATAATACGATCCATATTATATTTAGTAATTGCATTAGAGTCGAGGACACAATTCCTTCAATCTCCCACTGGTCCGAGACGAGTGTGCAATATTCAAATTCCTAAAGTCTCTTAGTGTCTAATTTGATAGTATGATCACATCTCTATGTTATCCATACTAATCTTCAAATTATTCCTTGAAATCCGAGTTCGAATTGCTAAACAAATGATTATCTTATAATCCAATTGAGCACGGCCATGCATTTTCAATTCTCACTCTTCAAGAGGCCAAGACACCCATCCTATCTTATATAGGAGGACCTTTTCAATCTTGTGGCAACCAAAACTCCCACTCAACTTTTAGCACAACCCGAATGCTGCCTTTATAGTCCCCTTTTACGGCATGACGTTTGACAACATCAAAGTTATACCAATTATCAAGCTAAGTAGTGTTCCACTCATGTCTTAGGAATCCACTAATATAATTACGAAGTTATTCAAACTTCTAAGTAGGTCAGTTCGATCATGTATCAAATATACATATCCATATGATTGACTAAACATCTCTATGTTCCTATAGCCCATGAAATAGCGCTATCAATCAATCTTATATGCTAATCCTTCACTAAGTCATTTATGTCCAATTTAATGACTTGGATTAGGAACATGAATATTCTATGAATTCAGTTCGCTTATGGTGTTTCATTCATCAAATCACATATTTGACAAAACCATTGAATTCAAGAATATTTTTGGACATTTTATTTAATACTAAACCAAAATTAAATAAGATAAAACTTTATTTCTCATAAACATAAAATAGCAAAACCATGTCTTTACATTGTAACAAGTTTCTTCAAACATAATACAATCTAAAGCCATTCTAACATTTGCTTCAAGCATATAACCCTAGCGTGACTTTCATGCTTGGGTTGAGGCAGAGGTTTAGTAAGCGGATCAGCCACATTCTCATCCGTGTGAACTTTGCAGATCTTGACATCCTTTCTGTCAACTATCTCGCGAATAAGGTGATACTTCCTCATTACATGTTTGGATTTGTTATGTGACCTTGGTTCTTTTGCTTGTGCAATAGCACCATTATTATCACATAATAGCTCAATCCCTTCAAGAGCACTAGGTACGACCCCTAGCTCTGTCAAGAACTTCTTTATCCAAACAGCTTCCTTAGCTGCTTCAACCGCTGCTAAGTATTCTGATTCTGTCGTAGAGTCTGCTACAGTGCTTTGCTTTGAACTCTTCCAGCTCACTGCTCCTCCATTTAGACAAAAGATGTACCCTGACTGAGAGCGGTAATCATCTCTGTCGGTTTGGAAGCTCGCATCAGTATAAGCTTTAACAACCAACTCATTTTCACCTCCATAGACTAAGAACATGCCTTTAGTTCTTCTCAAGTACTTAAGGATGCTCTTAGCTGCAGTGCAGTGTGCTTCACCTGGATTTGCTTGGAATCTGCTGCACATGCTTAAGGCATATGCAACATCTGGTCGAGTACTTATCATGGCATACATGATAGATCCTATAGCCGAGGCATAAGGTATGCTATTCATTCGCTTCAACTCATCAGGCTCAGTCGGGCACTGACTCTTGCTAAGTGATATGCCATGTGACTTGGGAACGAATCCTCTCTTCGAGTTTTCCATGTTGAACCTTGCAAGAACTTTATCAATATAAGTTTCTTGACTTAGTCCAATCATCCTTCAAGACCTATCTCTATGGATTTTTATTCCCAATATGTACTCAGCCTCTCCAAGGTCCTTCATAGAGAAACAACTTTTCAACCATTCCTTAACTGACTCAAGCATTTTATTCCCAATATGTACTCAGCCTCTCCAAGGTCCTTCATAGAGAAACAACTTTTCAACCATTCCTTAACTGACTCAAGCATTGATATGTCATTTCCCATGAGTAGTATGTCACCTACATACAGAACCAAGAAGACTAAGCTACTCCCACTAAATTTCTTGTAGACACAAGATTCTTCTTCGCTTTTGAGAAAACCAAACTGTTTTATTGCCTCATCAAATCGAAGATTCCAGCTCCGAGATGCTTGCTTCAATCCATAAATGGATCTCTGAAGCTTGCAAACCTTTTAGGATTTTCTAGATCCTCAAAACCCTCAGGTTGTGTCATATACACATCCTCATTCAAGAACCCATTCAAGAATGCGGTTTTGACATCCATCTGCCAAATTTCGTAATCGTAATATGCAGCAATCGCTAAAAGTATCCGAATCGATTTAAGCATTGCTACTGGAGAAAAGGTCTCGTCATAGTCTATACCATGAACTTGTCTGAATCCTTTTGCGACCAGTCTTGCTTTATAGACATAGACGTTTCCATCTTTGTCTGTTTTCAATTTGAACACCCACTTACATCCAATAGGTGTAACCCCATCAGGCAAGTCGACTAGGGTCCACACTTTATTCTCAGACATGGAGTCTAATTCGGATTTCATGGCCTCAAGCCATTTCTCAGAGTCTGGGCTCGTCAAAGCTTGTTTGTAGGTAGTAGGCTCTGAATTCTCCAAAATCATTATTTCATTGTTTTCAGTTAACAGGAAATCAACCAACCTTTTGTTTGGAATCCTGGGTCTACTAGACCTAAGCGGGGCCTAAGCATCAATAGAAATGTTCTCTTCAACATCTTGAAGATTTTCGCTTGAATTAGATTCAAGTGGGACGGTAGGAGGTTCACGCGTTGAATACGTCATCTCCTGAACTTGACTTTCGTCTTGTCGGGCCGTCTCTGACATGGTGTGAACCACGTCCAGTTGTTGCTCATCTCGAATTTCTGCGAGAACTATTTTACTCCCACTTGTCTTCCTGGAAATAAATTCATTTTCAAGAAAGACACCATCACGAGCAAAAAATACCTTATTCTCTTGACGGTTATAGAAGTAATAACCCCTTGTCTCTTTTGGGCATCCCACAAAGAGACATTTATCTGATTTGGGTGCAAGTTTGTCTGACAGTAAACGCTTTACATAGACCTCACAACCCCAGATTTTAAGAAAAGATAAGTTTGGAACCTTTCCATTCCATATCTCATATGGAGTCTTTTCTACAGCCTTTGACGGGCTCCTATTTAGTGTGTGTGCAGCTGTTTCGAGAGCATATCCCCAAAAGGAAATCGGAAGATCAGCAAGACTCATCATTGATCGAACCATATCTAATAGAGTTCGATTCCTCCTTTCAGAGACACCATTTAATTGTGGAGTTCCTGGTGGAGTCAATTGTGAAAGTATTCCACAATCTTTCAAATGATCATCGAATTCTTGGCTCAAATATTCGCCACCACGATCCGATCGCAATGCCTTTATTGTCTTACCAAGTTGATTTTGTACTTCATTTTGGAATTCTTTGAACTTTTCAAATGATTCCGACTCATGTTTCATTAAATAGACATACCCATATCTACTTAAATCGTCAGTAAAGGTGATGAAGTACACAAACCCTCCCCTAGCTTTTGTGCTCATAGGCCCACAAACATTTGTATGTATGAGGCCCAAGAGATCACCAGCCTTTTCACCCTTTCCAGTAAAAGGTGATTTAGTCATTTTCCCCAACAAGCATGACTCACATACATCAAATGATTCGAAATCAAATGATGGAAGGATTCCATCCTGTTGTAACTTTTGGATGCGCTTTTGGTTTATATGACCCATTCGGCAATGCCAAATGTAAGTTAGGTTTGAATCATTCGATTTTTGTTTCTTGCTATCTATGTTATAGACCTGTACTGACCTATCTAATACATACAAGCCATTAATCAATTTTGCGCTAGCATAGAACATATTATTGTAAGAAATGGAACAACACTTGTTCTTTATTTCAAAACAAAAACCTTCATCATCCAAAACGGAAACAGAAATAATGTTCTTAGTAATTGATGGAACAAAATAACAATTATTTAGTTCATAACAATTATTTAGTTCTATAATCAATCCAGAGGGTAAATGTAGACTATAACTTCCAATGGCAAGTGCAGCAACTCTTGCTCCATTTCCAACGCGGAGCTCTACCTCGCCCTTTGCTAGCCTTCTACTTCTTTTTAGTCCTTGCACATCGTTAACAATGTGAGAACCACAACCGGTATCTAATACCCATAAAGAAGTGGAAGTCAAATTGATTTCTATAACATAAATACTTGAGGAGGAAGCCCCCGACTTCTTTTCCTCCAAGTATCTGGGGCAGTTTTTCTTCCAGTGACCTATCTTTTCACAATAGAAGCACTTGCTTTCCGCGGATGCTTTTGGCTTAGCGGTTAGCTTAGGTTTTTCAGGAGCAACGACAACTTTCTTGCCTTTGTCCTTCTTGCCTGCCCATTTATCCTTAAAACCCTTTCCCTTTTGAAAGAGTTTTAGGGTCCTTTCCCAATTGAGGAAATTTTCTCCATTCAACCTATCCTTCTCAAGGAAAGGACGAATGTTGAAAACAGAGTTGTTGTTGTTGTTATTCATAGTACCTCTAGACAGAAAAATAAAAGGCAAAGTTCAATTTATGTTTATGAAACAACCTTAAAACATGCAATGATTTCTAGGTTTGACACCTCATTCAATTTTAATGTCCCAATTTGAATAAGTGAGTACAAGATCCTATCAACATGCAACGCTAAGCAGACGGAGGCCTTATCTTAAAGTTACATTCTCAAGGTAAGTAAACTCTTTACTAATTATAACACTTTATAATTCTTGTTAGATAGGAAAACATCACATGCTTAACTATCTCTTGATTCAAAATCCAAAACGCTTTTGATGATTTTGTTGAGGACAACCAAACTAAGTATGCAAAATTCGCAATTTCACCTTATCTCCCAAAATTAATGACAATACCCTGCGGAGGCATGACCTATTATCATTAATTAAGGGTTAATAAGTACTTTATATTTGGAAAAGCTAACCTCAATATTTATGGGACGTAAGTTTATTATGTTGTTATTAATGAGTGAACTCTTCAATATTAATAACCAACATACTATAAACTTATAAGCATTGTAAAATAATACTGCCAAGTTGATTATATCTCCCAGGTAAGGAAGTTACCCACGACGTTGGGGATAGCCTTCCTAATCCTAGACAGAGTTCATCACCTTAACATAAAATTTTACTAATTACAACAATTGTAATTCTTAGTTGATGAGTGATTGCCAAGGAGATTATAGCTCCCAGGTAAGGAAGTTACCCACGACGTTGGGGAGAGCCTTCCTAATCCTAGACAGAGCTTATCACCTCACATACACCCGTCAACTTTGCTTAAAGTCCAAAACCATTTTGATTATTTTATTGGCTCATATAGTCATCTTACTAGTTATAATAGCAATTATATCTAATATATTAAATTGCCATATAATAAAACCATATATTATACATGCCAATAATCGAATAATCAAAATGAATTTCCATTTTATAATATCACATATTACAAATTCAAAATGGTATCACATAATATCATTGCAATAATCAAAATATCACATATTAATTGCCAAATAATAATATCACATATCATGCTTGCCAATAATTAAAATATCAAATATCAGATAAAACATTTAAGCTAGTAAATCTAACTAACTTAAAAGATATTATCTTTTCCCAACTAATTTTAATTAGATTAAATAATCAGATTATGGATTTAATTTATGACCTAGTCAAAATAAAATATAATTGGAATTGCTTAATATTCTCAAACAAATCATATTTGTTTGATTTTTAATAATCAAAAGATATTAATTAAAAGATTTTTATGATTTTTCGCTTATTAAAATCATATTTTAATCACCAAAAGATTTTAATCATTAAATCTCATAAGATTTTCGGTTATTAAAATCATATTTTAATAACCAAAAGATATAACTTTAAAATCATTAAAGATTTTCGGTTATTAAAATCATATTTCAATAACCAAAAGATATTAACTTTTAAAACCATGGAATACTTTTAGTTATTAAAATCATATTTCAATAACCAAAAGATATACATCAAAAGATTTTATGATTTTGGTTATTAAAAAATATTCAATAACCAAAAGATCAAATCAACCAAATTTTCGGTTATTAAAATCATATTAAAATAACCAAAAGATATGACCTTAAAACATAAAAGATTTTCTGATTAAAATAAAAGGAAAAACAATTTTTTTTTTTTTCAATTAGTGGCTGAGCCACGCAGCCAGCAGCACTGCTCGCCACCACGTAGCAGCCACGCACAGCCACACCAGGCTGACTGCCCACGGTGGACCACCGCAGCAGCGCCGGCGTTCGCCGGAAATCGGTAGGCCAGCCATGCGCAACCTTTGCACCGCCAGCCCGCCGGAAAACGCAACATCATTGCCCAGAATTTTTCAAGCTATTTTCGAAAATTCGTGGCTATTTTTCGAAAAATTGAACACTTTCTGGGTGGATTTGAGCATAAAATGTATCATAAATGCTTTTAAATCCTTCAATTTGAACGTTTCAAACAAATTGGAGTGTTAAATCTCCATTTAACACCCAATTAGATTGGTTTGGGGAAAACTTAGGGTTTTGATTGTTTCTAATCAAACTCTTTGATTACAAAACGAAAACAACAATCAAATACATGATTTTGCAATTCGAATCTAAAGAAACCAAAGCCCTAAATAAATTTCCCAAAATCTTTGATCAAATTGACGAATTTGAGCCTTAAAATTCGACCAAAAACCCAATTTTCGAACAAAAACAATTAGGGTTCGAAATTTTGATTATTTTCGGCCAAATTAAAAAAAAAATTAAGCAATTAATCTCATTTAATTAATTCCAATTTTTTTTAATCCATAATTCAATTCCTCCTCTAATCAAATTAAAAATAGTGATAGACGCATCAAAATAAATCATATTATAATGACCAAAAGAATATATGCAAGAGGCTAAACTGATACCACTGTATGATTATATGTACTATAAGCGGAATTTCATGAATCTAATTCATAAGCACCTAAAACAGGATCTCATGCACATATAATTAAGGATCATATAATAATTAATTACTAACCTCTTGATGCGTGATTTCAACTGGTATGGCGGGATTGAATACTTCAAAGTATAGCCAACGATCTTGGAGAAAGAATCCCAAACGTGATTCCTCTACTTAGTCCACCAATTTGGATCAACACTCCACCAATGCTAGTTGGAAGGAAGAAAGAAAGCGTTTTTCTTTTATGGAGTAATGTCAGTTGAGAGAGAGAAAGAGCAGGAGAAAATAATGAGAGATACTGTATCTTATTTTCTGACTGCATGACCTTTATATAGGAATAATTAGGTCAAATAATCTCCTCTCATCTCCTTCTTGGGCCGACTACCCTATAGCCTTTATGGGCTATGGGTTTCTCTTTTGTTAATCCAAATATTATGTGTGACTTTGTAGGATCCATTTAAGTGGGCTTCGGGTTTATTATTTACTAACCTAAAGGTCTATAGCGTTCTCTAGCAAGACGTAAAGACGACCCAATTAAACGAATTATTATCTCCATAATACGATCCGTATTATATTTAGTAATTGCATTAGAGTCGAGGACACAATTCCTTCAGTTAGAACTAGTCTTATATGCACGCGATGTGTGCGCCAAATTGATTTTAATATTAACATAATGAATGATATAAATAGGCTTATCCCATCAGAATAAAAGTAGATAGACTTATCATATTCATTAAAAAAAGATCTCAATACAAATAATTTTAATTTTGTATATGACGTACATATCAAATATTAATAATCTACGACATTGTTTATGCAAATCTTTAATCACTTTAGATTATCTTGTATAACCACATGTATAATCCAGCTCAACCAACTTTTAGCACATAATAGTTAACGTTGTAAAAATGAGTGCGATAATGTATTACAATTTATAATTACATATTACTATAAAATTTCACATGATTATTGTAATTTTCAGACACCTACTATGAAATATTTTTGTGATCGATAATATTTGGTTTTTAACTCATATTGAATGCTACTATTGTGTTTGCGTATCCACAAACTAAAATTAATGGAATTTACCTAAACTTAACTAAATGTTTTAAAAAAAAGGTTAACTAATGGAACTAAACAAACTAAAAAGAAAAAAGGCCAAGCTTTCTTAGAGGCTATTATATAATATTTTCCGATCTCTAGGCCAAACTACTAGAAAAATGGCCTTTAGTATCGGAAATTTTCCGATACTAAAGACCATATTTCCGATACTAAAGGTCTTTAGTATCGGAAATAATTTCCGATACTGAACCGATACTAGTACTCCCGTGGCTAAAGACCCAGTATCGGATATTTTTTCCGATACTAAAGGGGTGTGGCTTTAGTATCGGAAAGCTCATTAGTATCGGAAAATAGTATCGGAACATGTGATACTAAAAATGAAAGTTATTAGTATCGAATGTAACTTCCGATACTAAAGATACTAATAGTATCAGAAAAATTTCCGATACTAAAGATACTAATAGTATTAGATGTAATTTCCGATACTAAAGGTGACATTAGTATCGGAAATTTCCGATACTAAAGAGTTGAGAAATAAAAATAAAAAAATAATAACAATAACAATAATAATAATAATAATATTATTATTATTATTATTATTATTATTATTATTATTATTATTATTATTATTATTCATTATTATTTTTCATTATTATTCTCATTATTATTGTCATTATTTGTCATCATCCTCATCATCATCACCAGCAGCACACCCACCACCACCACCAGCACACCCACCAGTACCATCCACCCACCACCCACAACCACCACCACCACACCACCACCACCAGAAGCCAACACCAGCAGCCAACACCACCACCAACACCAGCAGCCAACACCACCACCACCACCACCAGCCCACACACCATCACCACCACCACCACATCCAGAAAAAATCAAAAAAATCAGGAAAAAATAGAAACCCCCCTTCGAACCCACCCTCACTGAACCCAACCCCCAAACCCAGATCTGAACCCCCCTCTTCGAACCCCCCTTCGAACCCAACCCACTGAACCCCCCTCCAAACTCAGCCACCCACTGAACCCAAACCCTAACCCCGTCGAACCCTAACCCCTTCAAACCCCCCCTTCGAACCCACCCTCACTGAACCCAACCCCCAAACCCAGATTTGAACCCCCTCCCTCTTCGAAACCCCCTTCGAACCCAACCCACTGAACCCCCTCCAAACCCAGCACCCACTGAACCCAAACCCAAACCCAAACACACCCAAACCCCTTGAACCCAAACCCTAACCCCTTCAAACCCCCCCTTCGAACCCACCCTCACTGAACCCAACCCCAAACCCACATCTGAACCCCCTCTTCGAACCCCCCTTCTAACCCAACCCACTGAACCCCCCTCCAAACCCAGCCACCCACTGAATCCAAACCCTAACCCCGTCGAACCCAAACACACCCAAACCCCTTGAACCCAAACCCTAACCCCTTCAAAGCCCCCCTTCGAACCCACCCTCACTAAACCAAACCCCCAAACCCAGATCTGAACCCCCCTCTTCGAACCCCCTTCGAACCCAACCCACTGAACCCCCCTCCAAACCCAGCCACCCCAACCCCCATCTCGAACCAAACCCACCAACCCCAACCCCCATCTCGAACCCCAACCCCCATCTCGGCTTTCTGATTAGAGGAGGAAGAGAGAGAAAGCCGAGTAAGAGAGAGAAGCAGAGGTAGAGAGAGAGAGAAACTGATTTGGGGGGGGGGGAGTGGTTGATATTTATTGAAGTGGTAAGGCGGGGTTTTGAAATTTTTGAGAGATAAGAGCCGCGGTTTGGTAAAAAAATTGGGGGGAATGAATTTTTTTTAGAAAATCAATAACTTTTAGTATCGGAAAGTATTTATCCGATACTAATAAGTATCTTTAGTATCAAAAATATATTTCTGATACTAAACACGGCGAGTATTTGTTTCGTACACTGGTAATTAATATTTAATTATTAATGATTAATAATCAATAGTATATTTATTAATAATTGATAATTAATTATTCATAATTAATAATAATTAATTATTCATAATTAATAATTAATATTAGTTAACAATTAGTAGTATTTAATTATTACCAATAATTTATTATTAATAATTGATAATTAGTGTCAGAAAGAATTTATCCGATACTAATGACCATCTTTAGTATCAGAAATATATTTTCGATGCTAAAAAGGGTGAGTATTTGTAACCTACAAACCAACTTTAGTATCGGAAAAAATTTTCTGATACTATAAAACTCTTTGGTATCGGAAACATCCGATACCATTATATCATTTGTATCGGATTGAAAATTTTCCGATACTAAAGTGACGTCATATGATGATTTTAATATATAGTAAATAGAATAGTGTCGGAAATTAATATCCGATACTAAAGTGTTCCTTTAGTATCAATTATTTTTTCCGATAGTAAATTTTCTGATACTAAAGACCCTTTTTCTAGTAGTATATATTGTGTTTGTCATTAGATTTAAGGTTTTGGTTGGAAGAGTTTAGTACGTGTAATGTGGAATGATAACAAAATTAAGTTTGTAAAAGATGGATGAATTACAAAATTAATAGAGTACATTTACCTTAATTACTAATTTGGCGGAAGAGCTTGAGTTTGCTCTTTGTACTCCTCTTGATTTCACATGCTTGTCAAATGCACAGTAACTTATATAAGCAAACAAATTAATGGTTTTTTTTTCATATACATCTAATTTGCACGGATTTAAAATTACATAATGTTTATCCTTTACAATTACCTGATCCTTCTTTTTAGTTCTGATGCTGCAGACTGTACGATGAATTGATAGATGACATGAAAATGATTGGAAAGGGAAGATGGAAGTTATGAGATCGAGAAAAGAAAGAAAAAGCGGTTTGTGGCCCAAATAAAATATGGGTGTCAGGAAAATCAAATTGGAAAACTATCAAAATATCAAACTATAATTCTAGATAAATGGTACCAAAATGCTAGTGGTGATTGGTGAGTGAAATTGTGAAGGTTAGTGGAAGAGTGTGAGCAAATAGTGGGTGAGTGCCTGAGTGAAAATTGTGTTTCTCTTTAAATTTCGTTTTTTTAAAATTTCTATTAGTAGGTTGGCTTTTTTTTCTTTTTTTTTTCTTTTTCTATTTTTGGTGTCCCCCAGCCGTTCCTTTGTATAATAGAGATAATGAAAATATCTAATAAACGACAGATGACCTTGTCTCGTTCCAGTGCTGAATATGTGTAACACCCCGTGATTTCACTAGAAATTTTGCTTGTTAATTATTTATTTATTACGTTATATTTATTTATATCCTTGATTTATTCATATATTCTTTATTTATATATATAATTATTTTAAGTGTTTTTGTGTATAATTATATATGTTTATATTTTGAAACTAAACTTATAGTATAATTTAATATTATTTTTCATAAGTGTTGGATGTTTATATTTAATTGTTGTGTTTAAGTGATTGTGATTATTGTGGTGTGGTTATTTGAGTTATATATTTTTAAAGAGGTAGTATTATTATTTATATTTTAGTATTGTTAGTACTTAGTATTTATTTTTAGTTTGAGACTTATTATTTTATTTTTGGGCCAAACTTATAGGATGCTTCATTTACCACTTAAGTGGGCCAACCCACTTGTTGTGTGAGTAGTAGGGTGGCCGGCCATGGGGGAGTTTTGGAGGGGATTTTATTTTTGAATTTTGAAGCTGGTATCAACTAATTTTGGTAGTTAATCCCTTCCTCCAATGAGAGTCAATCACTCCTATATGTCTACTCTATTTTAGCAATTATATATTCATACTCCTTATATTATTATTGTTGTTCTAAACTAAAAATTACAGCAATTAAACTCTCCTCTATTCATCCCTATCACACGCCTACTTCACAAGAAAAAGGGGAAAAGGTTTTCCCACTTGTTCTTCATAAATTCTTACTTCCTAGTGATTTTAAATTCATATTCAAGGGTTAATTCAAGACTCAAGTTCGGATTTATTTCTCTTCTTCGTATTTCTCTCAAGGGGACGTTTTTCTTAGCTATTTATTACTCTTAATTTTCGGTTTTTATATACTCTACGGGTAGATCGAAGTAACTAACATCCCTTCTAGTACTTTATTATTTAATTAATTATTTAATTATGTTAGAATCATGTTAGGATGTATTTTATCTATTAGATCTGTGATGTTAATGTTATAATTATTAGAATTCATGTTAGGGTTAGTTTTGTTGTTTTAATATATATTTTAGAGTACTTAAAACCGTTATTTATGAAGTTAGTATTGTTAGTATTGATTAGTATCATCTTATGGTTGTTACTCTTTATTTATTTTATTGATTAGTATGTTTAATTCATGATTTTATTAATTTTATTAATGGTGGAATTATTTTTAGTTTAATGGAATTATCTTTTTTAATGTTTTGGTTGAAGTGTGAATTATGATGGATTTATTGTAGTAACTTGGAATATGATTTAGCATGAATTTGGATGTTCTATTGGCCCTTTTATTATTTTTAATATTGCTGGAATTATTTTTCATGAAGTATATTAATTCATTTGAGTGGTTTTTAACTCATAAACATGCCCTAATTTTTATAGTATGATATATATGCTTTTGTGGTTGTTCTTTAATATTTTTAAATGAATTATCATGAGTATTATAATGCTGGAATTTTAGTTGGGTTAATTGGAAATTATTATTTTATGTTAATAAGTTGAGTTTCATGATTTAAAAGACTTGTGATTCTTTTGTTCCTTTAATTTCTTTGGAGTATTAATTCAAGCATGCCTATTTGATGTTATAGTTATATTTTAATTTTCCATGAATTTTTGTGAGCATGTTTAATGTGAATTTATTTGGGTACGTAAAGTACCAAAACGGACGAAGGGGAGACAGTGGCTGCTCGCGACCCAGCGCTGCCCTTCCCTTTTTCCTTTTTGGCTTACTGTTTCGCTTTGTTGTGTATATTATTTTAATTATTTTATTTATGCAGTTTTGTCGTATTTAATTATGAAAGTATGTTTGATTGTTAAATCTTGAAATGTTGAACTATTGTGATGATGCATGTTATTGTGAAACCGTCTTGAGTACTTTGATAAATTTTGAGTTATCGATGTCGTAATGCTCGGGGGAGAATAATACTGCCCTTAGCATTATTTCGCCAAGAGTTATGTACGGGGAAGATTTATAATTTAATTTATAATCGACTTCGTACCCAAACTCAGATAACGACTTTGATGGATTTATGTTTTGGAAATTAGAATTTGAAGAAGTTTTAATTTATATTTTGAAATCTTGATTTTTGAAGAGCATTTAATTTAGTTGCTTTATTTATTTTTGAATAATTGATTTTGGAGTATTATTTTTGAAGAATTGCGATTTTTATAATTATTTGATGATTTGAAGTATTTTTGATGATTTGACGAGTGTTAAATTCGAAGAACTTTACTGGTTTTAATCGTTTTACTTTGAGTTGAGTAGTCTAAGGAATTATTTATTTCCAAGGATACTGAACATGCACTCCGAGAGGTGAGGGGGCACTGAGCAGGGTGCTACCCTGCATCGGAGAAACTTAGGATATGTTATCGTCCGAGAGGTCGGGAGATACTGCGCGTAGTGTCCCGCATCGAGGGTTTGGCTATTCTTAGACACAGACGGTAGGGAACGTAACCCATAGGCCGTTCTGGAGGTTGCGATCTGACATACTCTTAGGAAGTAGGCTGCGGGTCACTAGCGTTCATCTCACTCATTTTAAATTATTTATTTATTCATTTATTTATTTATTTATTTCACTTACTAATTTTGAAGTGTTTTTCCTCTTTTAACGATCTATTTATGGAATTACTTTCCTTTCTTTATCCTGTATAATGTTTGATGAATATTATTGTTGTTAACTTGTCTTACTATTTCCTACTTCGTATGTTGTATGTTTTTCCTTATGTCTTGTATGATTATTGTGTATCCCAGACATTATTCTTCATATTTTAAATTTTTAATTGAATTCTGATTGGACTGGGAGAGCTGTTAGTTACTCCCCACTGATTGTGGATTTTTGTTGTATATCTTTGCAGATGTGAAAGTTTAGGATCGTTACCGTTTGGAGTGGGACTGTGAGACATGGTCCCGTGAGGAAGGATATGGTCCTAGTAGTTGTAGATAAACACTATGATATGAAGATTAAGACCACCTTTCTAGTGGATCTTAAGTAGTTTTATTATGATTGTTCCTATCTTATTAGTTAAATTATGGTTTTGATGTTTTATTTGGGATTTTTAGTATGTTTATGGAATGAGGGTATGGGACCTCATTTCCTTATTTATTTTTGAGGATATTATTGACTTGGGATTTTATTCTATTTCATTGTTTAGAATAATATTTTCGTTGCAGTGGTATTTCCGCTGCCATTGATATTTTATTTAATAGATTTATTTCTTTTATTTTAATTTATCTTTATTTTTAGTATTGTTAAAGGACCGGATGTTACAGTTGGTATCAGAGCCAAACGTTCCAAAAACTCTCATTGAGTTGCTACATGTTTCATGAGAAATGTGTAGTCATTGTAACTAAGATTACTAGTGTCTTAGGCTTCAAGTAAAGTACTTAGTGAGAGTTAATTGGGTAGGAAGAAAGCCTTGGGAATCGTTTTGACTTATCTATTTCTGCATTTAAGTTGCTAACGTATGCCTTATTGTCTAACTTGATCTCTTGTTTTGTAAAATGCATTCACGACAACATAACCGTTGTGTCCGAAAGGAGGCTGCGGGCCGTCGTCGCCGAGCGCTAGAGGGTGCTTTCATTTCCTTGGCCAACAAGTCTTATGGTTCCTCTTCTGGACAATCAGCTTTCGATCGTTTTGATCGTCATAGACCACCAACTTACGAGGGTACTACTGACCCTGTGGTTCTAGAAAACTGGTTGAGGGAGATGGAAAAGTTGTTCATTGCTACTAATTGCCCTGCTGCTGAACGGGTATCTATCGGTTCCTATTACCTGAAGAAGGAAGCCGATAATTGGTGGAGCACGGTCAGAGACGCTTGCTCTGGTCTTGAGTGGTCTAAGTTCTCTGCTAAGCTGAAAGAGATTTTCTATCCTAATGAACTCCGTTGGCAGAAACAGGAGGAATTCTTTTCCTTGACTCAGGGAAGCTTGGGTATTTAGGAGTATACGGACCGTTACACTGAGTTGGCTAGGTTTTCTACTTCCATTGTACCTACTGAAGCTTGTATGTATTTTCATTATTCATATTTTAGGCATGTAGATATTATTTTTATATTTGTTATAGTGGTTAAGATAATTTAGGAGATAATATCTCATGTAATCTAGTGTATCTCTCTAGTATATACGATTAGGTTGTAAATCATTTATGGTTAAGGAAAATAATGCTTTCACCTTATATATATATTGAGAGGCAATGAAATGTAAGAGAAGAAAATTCGTAGCTATTTACTTATATACTACTCTCTCCGTTTCATATTAATTGCAACATTAGGTTGTGCACATAAATTTAGGAAGTTAATAGAGCAGGGTGTAGATAATATCATTAATTTATCGTAAAATTTAATGTGATAGAAAGTGATGTGATAGTTTGCGAAGTTAATATAGTAGGGGAGTAATTTCTTAATGTTTTCACATCAATCAATGATGAGTGAGATATATTAGTTGGGTGATATATAATAAAATATTGGTGGGAGCATGCCTAAAATAAAAGTCTTGCACGCAATTAATATGGTACAACCATATATGAAAAGTGTTGCAATTAGAGTATATTTCAATGCTTTTATGCTATTAATATTATTCATGCTTACAAAATATGTGTTACTTAGAAAGATGGCATTTGGAAAATATCTCGAAATGAGGTAACAATATGGTCAAAGTAATTTTCTCTCTCTAAAACCGAGAGTCTCTATCACTAAAAGTGAGTACTTCAGCATTCTTATTGTAGCATGCAAAGATTCTGCAACTCCTCTTTGCTTGTCTCTTTACTCAATATCTAAGTGGAGATTTCTCCGATCACCTTTTGGAAATCCCAACCTTCGCTTGTCTTCGAAAAGGATTTTACACTAGGTTTCTATCACTAGCTTTTACATATGTTCTTCATGCAAATTCCAACCAATCAATTTTTCGCACTTTCGGCTACCAACATTCAAACTCAACTCAAATTAGAGCTTTAAATACAAAGCAACAAGTCGTTCTTCTCTCCACCATTAATGCTCACTAGCATTCACTGAAGCAAGAAGAATTTCGTTTGATATAACAATTACTCTTTTAGTTAAACATACTAGCTCGTCACTTTCTACTGTTTTTTTCACTTCTACTTTTACACATTAAAACTTTTGGTCATTCACTCCCAATAACAACCAAACACAATTTTCGAACCTTGCAAATGGGGTCTTTAGTAAACCCACCATAAAATCCATTTTCCGGGGGATATTAATTGAAATAGCTAAGTAGTGGGGTTTTCATTGCCCCCCACCCTCCACCTATCACTCTTGTTCAAGGAATTGTCAGCACACAGTGGAGAAGAAGCGGTGCCATTACTGTTAAAAAACATGATTCTAGGATATCTACACATGGTCAAATAGGGAAGATGGGGAAAGCTTATTGAGCCAACACACTACTATATATCCTTGACGGAAGAATCATAACTTTTCGAGAAGGCACTGGTCTCTTATTCCTCAAAATATCAACTTTGATTTAGCTCAAATATGGGTAAGAGTGGTTGGCGCCCCTCTAGGCTACTTATCTTCAAACTGCGCACTACAAGCTAAGAATCTTCGAAACATCAGTTGTATAGATTTCTCGAATACTTACGGGGTGAGCTACCCGAGGAACCGGAATTTAGGGCATGCATTCTGGTAGATCTATCAAAGACGCTGATTCCAGAGTGTTATCTCCCTTTCTATGATGATTAGGTAATCTGGATATATTTTCGCTATGAAGGTGTTTGTCAATTTTGCAAAAAGAGTGGTTATGTAGGGCACTATACTAGACATTGCCGATTTTCCACCTCTCAAACTATAAGGCTCATCGAAGGCTTCTAAATCACATATTGGATCTCTTGAAGGAGATGGTCTTAAGAATTTGTATTGCCCTATAAATGTTCCACACTATACAAACTTTATTGAAGGGTTGCCGGATAGGTTTCGATTCAAATAAAGAAAAATTCTTCAATCTTACAATTGAATTACTAGTTTAAAGTTAAAGGATTACGATAAGAATAAATGAGGATATTACTACATTTTTAACTTTGTTTTTGCATTGGGACTTGGTATTTTATTTAGTGCATGGTGCAATAAGAATATATAAATCTCTAAGAAAATTGTTTTATGTATTTGCTCATTTTTTGATATTTATTATTATATTGCTTCATTATTAAAGGGCCCATTTTTTTCACAGGCCTATAAAATTGCAAAGAGAATCCATGTATGAAACAATGTAAGTTATAGCGGAAGAATAATACCATCAATAATGACAATAATATTATTAAAAATAGATGCGCGAACTTTATGAATAAAAACGTGTATTTTCTATTAGGAAATCTCTGAATAATCAAGTAGAGAAAGAACCTCCTTACATAGTTTGCTATTTTAATGATCAACAACCCTAAGCAATCTCTCCGAACAAAGCATTTTCCAAATTTGACTCACTTTTTTGCACTCTTAAAGTTAGGATCCCAAACCCCCTTTATATAAACATAAGGAAAATCCTTTTCAAATAGAATATATTCTAAACTCTAATCTAGATATAGATATAATTAAAATGGGAAATAATAATATCCTAAACAAGGAAAACATAATATAAAATCCTTCTTGAACTAAACTAAGAAAAAAGATAACATATCAAAACAAGGATAAATCACCCGTTCAACTTGGTCTCGTTCCGCGACCTAGGTCAGGGGCACTTCCTCTTTGTCTTGTCTTCGACTCTTTGTCTTGTCTTCGACTCTTTTTCTCAATGAACTGCAATGCATCCCGAGCCGCAAACAATGTAGGACTTATTGGAATGGCACATACCCGATACTACTCCCACATGACCAGCTCTTGATCAACAAACAATAACTTTGCATCATTTTTGGGGCTCCAATGCCTCTCTTAGAACCAAAATTAACCTTTTTGTGACTAACACATGCTTCAACATGAAGATGCTTCTTGGATTACGTGAAAACTTCATGCTTGTCTCATTGCATTCTACCATCAAGATTATTCTTTGTTGTAATCTCAATAGTACATCCATCTTGAACAAGCCTCCTCATAGACTAAGTGCTTCTAATTATGTGTGGGATGTACCTCACTTTTGTGACACCTATAACCTTCCTAGATTGCAAACATGACATCACCAAAGGGCCATCAACCTACCGTATCCCCATTAGGTAGATTGACCGATTCTCCTTCACACTTTTTAAAAAACTCAAATCTTGTTACTTGTGGTAAATATGAATCGGGCTTTCCGATCCAAGACCCATGTTTTTGTTGATTCTACTTTATTTTTAATTAACAAAGCATCATGCAAATACTCCTCACGATCAACAAGATTCACATCTTCTTTTGCCTCTTTTACTTCTTCAAATCCTCTCTATCCTTAGAATTTTTGAATTGATAGTGCCCCTTTCGTTTAATTAGTGGTAGGCTACTTAGAGTTTTATTGCTTCTTTCCCTTCCTCTTGCCATGTGCCTACCTAACTAAGATTTTATTTTGCCTTGTGAATCCTTTTCTTTACTCGGCTACAGAAAGTAAATATCGTATTTCCTACCAACAAGGAAGTATTAATATTATTCTACCTTTGTGGTAGCGATACCATGAGATGATAATTGCTTTCTTTAAACTCTTGAAAGTTTCCTCCATCCTTGCTAAACAAGTAATCAATCTAATGAACTTGTTCTCATGATTTCTCAAGTCATAATCGCCCTTCATATCCAAGCTAAAAAAATACTTCTCAAGAGAAAAAGCATACTTGTTAGAGACTTCAATTGAAACTCTTTTCAAGATTATCCCATGACTGCTTTAGCCTTGTCACAGAAGAAATCCACACTTAATCTCCGCTGCAAGTGATAATCGGATTGTTCACATGTCGCTACAAATCTTCCCACTTTGATGAGGGTGACATCTTGGGGCTTAATTCTTGTCTTCTAGGGTATCATACATTTTTTGTTGTGTGATTATATCTTGAATCATGGTTTTCTATAACGCAAAATGTTTCCTGCCTTTGAACAATTTCAACTCAAACTTTCCACTTATAGAATTTGTCCATATTTTCGAACCAAGCTCTTTATACCAATAGTAAGTTATGGCGGAAGAAAAATACTTTGTATTAGAAGGTGCGAACTTTGAGAGTAAAAAACTGCCAAATAATGTGTTAGAAAAATCCCTCAATAATTAAGTAAAGAAAAACTCACTTTACCCAAATTGCAAATTCTATAAGCAACAATCTTTAATGCTCTCCCAACATAGCACTCTCCAAACTTGACTTACTTTTTCTTTACACTGAAAATTAGAATCATAAACCAACTTTATATGGAGGTTAGGAAAACATATGTGATCTTTATACCAATTTAAACCCCTTATTTTCCCTTGTTCACAATCTCTTTATCCTCTTCTTTTTGCATTAATTTTCTAACTCATCTTGCTTATTTTAGAATAATTGAGTAAACTATACTCCCTCTTTCCCATATTAATCGCAACAATAGCTTTTCACATAGTTCTAGAAAGTTAGTAGAGTAGGGTGTAGGTTATATTAATTTATTGTAAAAGTTGATGTGATTGAAGTAATTTAGTACTTTTAGGAAGTTTATCGAGTAGGAATGTAATATTTTAATGTTTTTCACATAAATCAATCAATGAGTAGGGTATATTAGTTGAGTGATATATAATAAAATATTGGTGGGTCTATGCCTAGAACAGAAGTATTGCAATAATTAATTAATAAGGGACAACCATATATGGAAAGTGTTGCAACTACTATGGCACGGAGGGAGTAGCCCATTTGTGAATAATAGTTATTGTGACTATCTTTTTAGGGTTAAATATTGATTCCTTTTGTGTTTAATATTTTAGGATCGACCTCGAAGGTCTCCATTCTGTACAACAAGCATAGACGAAATGTTTGGAGCAAAATAACACGTTTTGGTAGTGTTTGGGCACAAGGGTCAACTTCAAATGGACTTATGGACATACATTTCAGCTTGTTTAACATTTTTTAGGATCCTAGTTGGAGATGAAATGTTGTCTAGAGAGATTTCAAACGGCTAGTCATAATCCCAATTTCGATATAGAACAAGATATATGTGCTCGTTCGAAGTTGGGTTGTCAGCTCAAAGGAACACGCGCTCCAATTCATCAGGAGCGATCTAGAGCGACTTGTCTTTGGTCACTCCTATCCC